>JABFEB020000060.1:25661821-25685547 GCA_019775895.2 Stomatorhinus ivindoensis | reverse complement strand
CTGACTCCCAGCTCGCCAGAGATGAGTCACGGAGAATTGTGCCTAGTTAAAGATCGAGGGAAAATAATGGTGCACGTGGACCCAACTGAGCCACACACTCGCAGTGTCACCAACAAGCTCCGCCCACCTGTCATCAATCAGCATCATCCCCCTACCTGCTGTCACATAATCAGTGGGAGATGTTCTTCCCTTCTGGAGGCAAGAGGATGAGCAACAAAAATCAGATTCTGTAAGTTGGGGGGGGCTGCACCTCCAGCTGGCATGTAATGAGTTTAATCTGCAGTGTCAGTGCAGGGCAGATCGCGGGGATGGTGCTCAGCTGTGAACCGCCCCAGTGCATGGTGGGATACATCACCCCCAGTGGGAAGCTGACATGCTCAGACGTCCCTGTCGCCTTTGCTTCCCGGAGGCTCACAGATCTCCATAACGACCGTCTTCTCACCCCATGTGTCGCTTCGCTCAAGTAACTCGGGTCAAACAACAGCCAGGAAGTAACATCGCCATTCTTTGCCTCTCCCCTCCCCATCCTCAGTTGACCAGAGGAGTAAACGAGGCAGAAGCCACACCAGAGGAGACTTCTTCATAGTCATGAGCATCAAGAATGCTGGCTGATCTTGATGGGGAATTTGCACATCCGTGGTTGGTGCAAGCAATATTTTCAACAAGCCCTGCTCTCCCCGGTGATGCAGCAGTGAAACACGCACACCCGGCACCCACCGGACGTGGCACAGATGGAGCTGCCACTGTGAGTTTGTATCTTCATATGGCTCCATCTCGGAGCAACTTCCACAGCACAAAGCCCAGCTTCCCAGCATCTCTGTACCCAGGCTGCGGCCAATACCCTAACAATACCCTAACATGATCCATCCTCAGCGGAGTGAGGTACCACTATCCATTACAGCCCTAACGACCTTCACTTACTCATCTA
This sequence comes from Stomatorhinus ivindoensis, assembly GCA_019775895.2. Classification (NCBI taxonomy): domain Eukaryota; kingdom Metazoa; phylum Chordata; class Actinopteri; order Osteoglossiformes; family Mormyridae; genus Stomatorhinus; species Stomatorhinus ivindoensis. The sequence goes on along the minus strand of JABFEB020000060.1, from coordinate 25,684,619 downwards.
ATTCCACACCATCAGCCAAAACAAACCCTCCCCAATAAACCGTACAGAGAGGTCTACCATAAACTTCCAGATCTCAGACTCCATTAGCTCAACACCTGAAAGACTGTTTCACCGCATGACACGATCTTTTATCACTGTAGATACTTGTCAGCCAAAGGAACTATTGACCGGTAAAGGTCTTTTGGGAAGGATTATCATATGAGCAATTGCACTTCAATTTGCTTTAACTGTCTAAACATTTCAGTAAAACACCTGTTTTACAGACCAACTAGCAACTTGCCTTCTTAGGACACCATAGTTACCCAATATGTGGCATCCCCCAGTTTGGTCAGAATAAATAAATGTGTCCAGCTTAGTCATAAGTTCTTGATACAGAATCCTGGAATTCTCTCAACTGGACTTCAACACTATCTGACTGTACACCATATAAGAGAAAGTATTTTTCAAATAATACTTTGGTTATATAAACAGACGTCATGGATCAGGAGTGCAGCAGACACTCATGCAAACAAGAATCTTAATTTGACTTTTGACTGAATCTGTCAATTCGGATCAATGAGTCTACAATCTTTCTACTCCTTGCACACACAGACTGTCACATGACTGACCCAACAATACAGGTCACACACAGGTGTGAGATTTGATGGAAGGACGTGCTTCCTCCTCACAATGAGAAAGATCAGGTCTACACTCCAGCAAAACCAGTTTTACCCCTGAGTTATCTCTATTAACCCAAAAATACCATTAACAGCTAAACACAGCCCCTCAGCCCCAAAGGTGATTAACCGAATCTCTTCTTTCTAAGCCATTTACAGCAGAAAAATGATTATAAACTTTACCAGAGGCTCCGGAAGACACTGTACAAAAAAAAGGCTTTTTTCAGGTAGCTTTTTGCAGAACAGCATCCAAAAACGGTTCGACGGGTACTATGTAATCCTGTCAACACCTCTGTCCCCCATTCCAAGACCAGCTCCAATTCCAGCACCAAGCAATGTTATTAAAAGTCTGGAACCCTGGCATCAGCCAACAGGTATGGTAATACACTTAGAATATCCACAGCAATTATTGGCCTGCCACTGTCAGTATGAATTTATAATGCTGCAGAGATAGCATCGGGGAATTTCGGGGAAGAGGGAAAAAAGCCGGCTCTTTATGCGGAGTTTTACTCCTAATTTAGGCAGAAGTGCAGGAAGTTGTGCTTAAATTCACACAACACCTGGAGTAGCTATGATTATCGTGCATTAATTTGCTCAAGAAAGCCACAGGCTTAGCAAATAGAGCCGGAACCAACTAACTTCTGCACAAATACCACGTGCACAAACATTCACACAGCACGTTTATCTTCCTTGACAGCATTTTCCAATAAACTGGTCCCTTTACTGGATGTCGTAACATTATGGTGCTTCTGTGACTAACACTGTTTCTGAAATTGGATCTGGACAAACCAGTGACTCGTTTGATATATGGCACGGAGGCTGATTCAGAACTTTCCAGTATTCCGAGTACCATACTGAGTTGCCAGTGCATAAAGCCACACATACCATCCGACACTGTGCACGAGTTGCAGAGATCAAAGATCAGGATTGACACGACCCCACTGACCTTCCTGTCGTCCAATTCCGTGGTCCGTCCCGGGGGTTCCTTCGATGCCCTGCGCTCACAGGTAGATTTCAGCGACAATCGATAAGAGTGCATGGACAGGTCAGTCCCTTTGAGCTCCGCGGACAGGGACACAGTGGACTGGGTCGGCCTGGGGATGAGCAGCGCTGTCTGAGCGGGTTTGGACCCGACCGTGGGCTGCCTGAGTTTGGAAGCTACCCCAACCACCGGCATGGTCTTGGCGGGAAACTCAAAAAGATAAAAACAAAAATCATAGGAATCCAGCACCAACGGTGCTCGGACCCCGAGTTAAGACAGAGAGGAAAATATTAAATAAAAGAAATAAAATCTGAAGCTTCACTTTCCCCTCCCAGCACATGAGAAGGAGCCTGACTGCTGCTGGTGGGGGAGGAGCCAAATGCGTTCCGACGTCTAGCGATGAGAAAAAATAAATAAAAGCGGAGAGAAGCAGAGCTGACAGAGAAGCCCTACATGGGAGGCAGGAGCAGGCATTCTGCAGTCCTCGCTGAGCGCAGCGTGCAAAAAAACTGTAGGGAGTCGCTGGAGTATCCTGCTGCCTCCCTCTTCCCCCCCCCGCCCCAGCCTCTCTGACACAGCTAACTCCACCAAACAGGACTCAGGGGGGGTGTCTGGCTGCTCCATGCAGTGACTGCCGCGTCGTGCACTGCCCATAACCCGCGCAGCAGGGACAGCACACACCTCCCGCCCAGAGAACATTCCGCCACTTCAGTTAAGAGTGCAAAGGAAAAAAAAAACTGAACAATAATAAAAAAAAGTTGTAACGTACTTGCCCGGCCAAAGCAGCATTGCTGCTGCACAAGAATCCTGCCTGGGAGCAAACACCTCTCTCTGGCCACAGGCTATTCCTGACCATGAACAAAGTAATAATAATAATAATAATAAAAATTATGATAAAAAATTCTGTATAAATAACAGGGAGGTGTATGGGTGTGTACTTCAGCCAAAACAAACAGCTGTTGGAAAAGCGTTCAGCCCAGAAACAATCCCTTCACTGAAGCTGTTTGTCTGCTTCCTGGCTATTTTTCACTGCTGACAGCCCCCAGGTCGGGGAATCGTGTCTCTGTTTTTTTTTTTTTTTATGATCTACACTCCCACCAGCCCGTTTCGGTGAAAGCGGAGAGGTGACAGCGTTCAGAGTCACGCTCAGTGGGATGCTTGAACGTGCTCTTCTGGGGCACACACTGGGGGGTGGCGGGGGGGGTTCTCCATGGCAGGAGAATACCACATCGCTGATTGCCATCGATCAAAAACTGCCCTCGGCTGTAAATTCGCTTCAGAAATCTGTCTCCTGGCTACAAGCTGCCTCGTCCGCAGCCAACGTGTATTTAGCACTGACAGCAAGCTTTTTAATAAGGAAAATGAGTTATTAGTTATTACAACACAAGATCAAGTTCTGATGCAACTGAAGGCAGATCGGGAGTATAGACTCTGCTCTCTGTGTTGGTTTTCATACTACACATAAGCTGAAGATGAGAGGCAAAGTTTTATATGGAAACCTGCCATCTGCTGTGATTTAGAACTCTATATGTGAGAGTTGAGGATTATTAAGAATAAATAACATTTAAAGCAGACCGTGATACCACAGCAAATACTGCAGTTGGAGGAGAGAATGGCAATGAATACACAGGCTGATCAGAATTGGTCCTGAACAAATGGTCCCTAAAGTATCTTCTCCATTAACAAATATTGGCCCCAAGCTTTGTTCTGCTGTGCTTCTCCCTGATACCTTGACACCATTTCATATCTGCTGTTTACACCTTCGCTTGACAAAAGGACAAAATGTCAATATCGACTGCTTCCAGCACATTGTCTGTAATAAGGGAGAGTGATGGTTTAGCTTACTGGAGAAGAACAAAGAAACGTCAACTCAGTGCCGGAAGACGTAAGCGTACGGTTGAAAGTGCTAAAAGCAGAGCGGCGATAAACCTCACATGGGCTGAGAACCACACATGGTGATGGGGAGGAACCGTCAAGTACCGGTCATCCTTACCCAGACCACAGCCGAGTCATTTTCTCCCGCTAGAGGTCAACAAGTATTCCAAAGCACTGCAGACACACACAGCTCATCAACAGCAATGTACTTTCAGTTCTTCCATACAATGACTCGGCAAGGGCGATGACCAAGGGTGATGACCAAGGGCGATGACCATGGCTGATGACCAAGGGTGATGACCAAGGGCGATGACCATGGGTGATGACCATGGGTGATGACCAAGGGTGATGACTAAGAGGCGATCACCAAGGGTGATGACGAAGGCTGATGACCAAGGGTGAAGGCACCACAAGAGTTATTGTCATGGGCCTAGTCATCACAGGCACCATCAGACGCTGACGACTGCTTGTTGACGCTCACACATGCATATCTGGATGGGAATATCACATTCAATGTTCTGTCAACAATCCCTTGATGAATTGTAACACTTTCCGGGGAATAGCCTATGGAAGAGACACCCGATCGCATGAAACATTCCAACACAGGCGTTCATTCTCCAGGCCGGAGCGTGACTTTCCAGCAGGGGTGACTGCCCAGAGTCAGCTCCCACGGGGCAGTGGTATTTAAACAAGTCTCCCACGCATGAGGACCTGCCCAGCTGCAAAAGCGTTATCTCTCACGTGCACAGCCCGTCGAGCGGAAAAACAAAGCTTGACGGCTGAGCGGTGGCCTGTCACGGTATATCTGAAGCATTCCTTTCTGGTGGGTTTCAGCACACCTACTCGCTCCAGTCTGAAGAAGCACCGACCTTCATGCGGTTCTGCAAGCTCCTGACATCTTTTCTGATGTTTTGAAACCCAACTGCAATCCATGAACTAGCATTTCATATTAGAGTGAAACAATGTGACAAGATGTCCTTCTAGAAGTCGCAGCATGAAAGCTAAATCAACAACTTGGTGGTCTTGTATGTGGACACGATGCATCCTCCAGGGGCATGTAAACATGACAGAATAGCAACGAATGAGACATGTATCCTGCTTCCTGCATGGAAATCCTGCTTTGCTTCTTCAGCAGAGATTCAACGAAGACAGCACTGGGGCCTCCTGTTTCCAGACACCATCTCCAATCTTCAGATTCATTTTCCCTGCTGAAAAATGTCCAAGGACCTTTCTTCATAAAGCTTCCATCAAGCACTTCAATGAAACCCATCACTCTGCGGCACTCTGCTTGAAACGCAATATCTGTGTGAATATTTTCACAGCAAACTTCAATGAAAGACATTCAACAGATTTTGAAAGGAGCCTTCATTCTTACCACCAAACCGGTGTAAAACAACCAGACCTACAAGAGTCACATTCCATCCTCTGGAATTTGCTATGCTTTTCCCCAATTTACCCAGATTTTTCTCTGGAAGAAGCTTTTCTTGATGCACTTCCTGGTTTGAACAGCTGTTCTTGATACAGACCCAGTTCCTACAGAGGTGCCTACTCTGGCCTAATTATATGAAAGGGTGACAAACCATCACTCAAAACTATCATAGCTCTGGGAGATAAATAGTCTTGAAACAAGACCAGACTGGTCCTAACAGAAAAACAAACAATTGTGAGAGTCAGCGGCCTGTGGAATGACAAGAGATATGAACCTAGGCATGCAAGGAAGCCGCGTGGTGACCCTGAGGGCCTGGCTGAGTTGTGCCCTACAACAGGTGCTCCCTCTTTTGTATCTCTTAGTCCCCAGCAGCACCATCACCTGATATGACCCACACGGTATCAGATGTGAGCCTGGGGGCACAGAAGGAACCTCCTCCCCCCCCACCAACAGAGAACAAATACACAAGTTATGAGCAGAGGTTAGAACCAGTCATATGCCTTCCGATGTCTAGTAGAGCCTTTAGCCTTCGGCCTCAACAACACGGGTTGGCATAGTACAGCGGCACCAGATCAACATTATGAAAACAACGGTGTTCCTTCTTCGGCTTGGAGAAATGCGTTAGGGTTGAGATGCAACATTACGACTGTGCATTGCCCGCATTCCAAGTTGGCTTACACTGGCACTGACTGCTTTGCACAAACGCTAAACAGAATCACTCCCCTGGCCATACAGGGTAAAAGCATCCACTTGTGCCAACAGCCATGTCCCAGTTGCTAAGAGCACCCGATATAGTCATGAGGAGGTAAAGCATAATGCCCAGTGACAGTCGATTAACACGAGTTGTCTAAAAGACCACTGCTAGCAGTGAAGGGGTCAGGCTCATGCTGGTATGCACCTCCTCTGTCTCGCAGCGACGGCTTAGAGGTGTCATCCACTACCTCAGCTCTGGAACTATGAATAAAAAAGAAAACAGAGAAAAAATATGAAATATGGTTGGTAAATGTTTTACAACTTCCTCGTTTTGATCTTACACACGATTCAGTACTACACCTCCCAAACATTCCAATAGCAGCAAGGTATGTGGTAAATTGCTGGTCAACCATGGACTGCATTCAACCTGGTTAACCATTAACAAAGGACTGGCTTACACTGGTTAAGCCTTCACCAACGGCAAGTTTCACCCTAAGCCCTTACAAAAGACAGACCCAGATGTGGGACACACTTCTGTATTAAAAAGCTCTACCCTGGTGATTATACTCATTTCCCTCTGCACATTACACTCAACCTAATGCTCATTAAATTACCAGTTTGCTTCCAGATGCCCTCACTCAGTGTGACTTCCTCTCCTTACGCACATTTGCATCCCATTCATGTAACTTCACAAGGCCAAGAAAACCCACTCAGTAATCAGGCAGGCCCTACCTTTAGCTTACTGCCATATTCCCATGCTTTAACCCACCACAGCCTTGTGAAATCTCCTTCTCACACTTCTGATCCAGGGGCCCGAAGCCAACACAGAGCTGGCCCGCAGTTATGAGCCGGCCCCCAGCTATGGGCTCTCCTGAAGCGCTGGGGATGAGAAGTGCTTCCTGTGGCACCAAGCCAGCCACCGCTGGCTCTCTGCATCTGGATCTGGCCCTGAAGCCTGGGACAGCGGCCTTGCTGGCTACACTCAGCAGCCTCTGGCGTAAGATGCTCCCTGTCATATCAGAGTGGTGTTATCTTGGTTTCCTGTTTACCCGGAGGCAGCCAAGACCTCATGACAACACAGCACAGAAGTTCCTGGCCAGATTCTTTTCAGATATCTGCAGTCAACAATGGCTACAACGAAAGATGCAGCGATTGTGTTTAGGAGTCCCGGTCATTAAGTTCTTCTTCACATTGATTTAATTTGGCATTGTCAACTGAAGAATTTTTCTCTGATGTATGACCTGAATAAACGCATTTTGGATTGAGGTGGAAGCGGGAGGAACTGAACGAAACCAATGTGATAATGAGGAGAACTATGTTGCTCATTCATAATTAAAATCTGCAGTATGTACTCATACTGTAGTAATATTTATGAATGAAGCTTTCTAACCCAGCACTCTACTGCTCATTTACCATTTTCTTGACCATCTCCCTGAAATGTTCCCCTAAACACACCATAAGAGAGTAGGGAAATAGGCTGTCGTATATTGTTAATGCTCAAATAGGTGTTAACCCGTTACACATACTGCCCATTAAGAAGAGTGCCCATTGACAACAGGTATGTGTCATAAATAACAGGCCCGGAAGGTCCGTGGAACACATCAGCACCTTTTCCAGAACATTCATTGAATTTTGAATATGCTAGTTGCAAGTTTAGAAGTAAAGGCTAAAGACTGCTGTTATCTGGGACATTTGGGTTTACATTTTACGAGGTTACTGCAAGGGGAACCAAATAAAACAATTTATATTCACCTCTGGACACCAGTAGAGTTTATTTTGCATTGATATACAATAGGCATGTAAATAGTTACCCCAAAGTGCTGAATGAAACAGATTGACAAAGAATAATTAGCTGATCTGGGAATGCTGGAAAGGAAGTTGTGATGATATCCTTGTTTATCCCTTTAAGAAGACAATGGCAAAACAAGAGATAGAGGAAGGAGGTATGAGCTTCTTGTGGTGGAAGAGCTGTGCGTGATGCTATGTGAATCATGGCAAATGCACTGCAGCACAGCACACCCGGCCAGGACCGCTCCCAGGAAAACCCATCTGAATCTCAAGAAAGACTCCCATAGTCCAAGAAGTTGGCAGGGGATTTAAGGAAGACGTAAAGTCCCAACTGGCGCATCTCCTTGGGCCAGCAGACACTCTGAAGATGAGTCTGGTAATGCTCTCATATCCGATGGGATGTGGAGACAGACGCCATTCAAGAAGAGTGCTCATCAAACTCATACGTACCCCAGGATATATTGCGAAATCTATGCAAAACACGATTTAGAGAAAATTTCATAATCTCTTTTGTAAATATAATAGGATTAAAGTATTCATATCAGCAGAATAGCCTGGGATTATCCTAATGAGTGGATTAAAATCAACTTTGGAATGGAGCAGATTTAACTTTGTCATTGCCATGGAGGTAAATCCTCTACGATCATATAAAAGAGAGAACTCCTTGCCGGAAACACCATCAGGATTCTTCTCTGCAGGCTCCTCAGCCAAGAGAAATAGTTTAAGCACAGAGGCCTTTAGAGCAATATGTTTGCTTAACTTAAAGGAATTAAAATATACTACACTTGCAATTACTGTACACAATGTCGCACTTTTTAACGCTGTCTTATTGTATTTGGCACAGGACTGACTTGATTCCAGGCCAGGGCACTGTTGCAGTTGGCGGGACAGCACCATTTCACCTCAGTCAACAGGAATAGAGTGTTCTGGAGTTCCTTTGGGCTTAAGAACCGTGCCCAGCAGCCTCAAACGAGAAGGGAGCAGAAGCTCAGCATTGTTCTGTGAAATTATGAAGGAAAGAACTGAGAAAGTTCTTCCTACGATATCAAGCACACCCATGGTTGGGCCCAAATTCAGTTACATGACTGGATTTCCAGACATGCCTCTGAAAGACCTGCAGGGGACACAGGTAAGAGGGTGCGTGCTGATTACAGCGCATTGCTGCAGCCACCACGCGACAAACCACCTCAGGGATGAGAACCTGTTGCTGCAGCCGCACAGTGGGTGATACCTCAGCACCACAGTAGTTTGAATGGACCAGTGTGAGTTCTTTCCCCAGTGGCTGGAGTGCCAATCCTGCAACAACCCCCAAATATCCCTGTAAGTTGGAGAACCTCCTTGCAGGCCTGGATGTATGTTAACATCATACACAGGAGGAAGCAATTGCAGTTTACGGGGCTTGATCAAGTGCCCAAAGGAGTAGGATCATTGGTGGCATTATCAGGATTCAAACCAATGACCTTCCAGGTCCTGATACAGATCCAGAGGCTCAGAGCCACCACTCCGCCACAGGGGACAGAGGTCTACTGAGAGGTCAGTGAGCTCCACAGACGTTTGTAATCAATAACTACTGGTGTTGCAGAAGTCAATAAAGAAACAAACGGCATATAAAAGGCATTTCTTATTATTATTTATCTATTTAAGGTCTTTTCAATGAGCTGAATGCATAGCTATGTCTAACTCTCAAAAGCCACATAAGACAAATGCTGACCTGTGAAGCCCAATAAGCAGCTTAATACTATGTAACTGTGGTGAAGAAGTCTATCAAAGGACTGGAGGAGAGAAAAAAAATGAGAGCGAGAGAGACAGGGAGCGTGCAAACCTGAGAGGGTGTGAACTTCGGGAAGATACCTGACACGTGAGACCATCTCAGTGCCCCGGGTGTGTTTGGCAGCGACGCAGCCCGATTTTCAACGTCTGCCCTATATTTGCACGAGGATAAGCTTGGGATCTTCTTCAAAAATGTGACAGATCCATGAAAAACATCAAGCGGCTTGTCCGTACTTGAAACACCGAGGGCAGCCCGCTCTGAAGACTGCTTCCTCAGCCACAGACACATACAGCGGCTCGTAACTACAGGTGATTAACATCAAATGCTTACGTTTCTCAATAAGGTGAAAAACAAATGACTTGACGGTAACTCTGACACAGACCCCATAACTCTTTCTATGACAAAGAGAACATAACCATAAATAAAGGCATATAATAATATAAGGACTGAATGTACCTTGTATGGCCTATAACTGACCCCTATGGGGTCAGAGCTGACCCTGACAAATCCCTTGGATTTTCCTGGCTTTCCCAAAAGCGAGTTGTAATTCCGCCTTTGAAGCGTCCTTACTTATCTGGAAGGAATGCATCGCAGCCTCTCGTTCTGTCACACTGATACACATGCCTCTGCTATTCTCAGCACAAACAGCATTCAGACACTTCATCCATCTGGTTTATAATACAGTGCTATTAAATCTTAGCCTCCTTAAGTGTAGCTTGTGATACTACAGCAACATTTGGCTAGGTTAACAACTGAAAAACAAATTAATTCTAGTGATCGAAATTCTTTTTCTATGCTGTCTAATAGACAAACAGTCCTCTTAGCAATACTGTTTGCACATATATTAATCCATAACAGGCAAGAAAGCATTTTATAGACTATTGAAATCTCTACCCCTGTGAGAATATTTACTGAGGTCTTCATCCAAACAAAAACGATCAGACTTCTGGGGCGGAATGTTAAATATCATGCCAATTTAATTCCACCGTACTGTAACGCTCACTACTTCTGAAACGGGCCGGTGAGGGAGCAGAGCATTTTAGCGACACAGAGACCACTGAAGGCCGCTGAAGCTTCAGGCGAGCGAGGGAGACAGTTCGGGGCCAAACTCTCTGGAGATCATCAAACCCCAGCGGGGCCTGAGACCAGCCTCGCCCTGCAGAAATGTGCTGGAGTCACTGAGCTGTGAAATTGCCACAAATATGGAATCACTCATGTTTTCCAGCTATGAATGTTAATTTAGACAGATCCCAAGTCTTGGTTCTGAAAGGCCGTTCAAATTGCAGAAAGAAAAATATATAAATAAACAAAATGAAAAGAAACTTAGAAAACACAACAAAGTCCGGAGATGACTGAGTACATGCTGCTTGAGGATATGAAGAAAAAAAGTTACGATGACTTCAAGCTTTAAACGTTTCATAGACGACCAACCACCAAGTATAACGACAAAAAATAAATAAGCAAAATAATAAGAAAACCTCAGGAAATAAATGGAGGGTAACCAAAAGTTTCAATTCAGACCCCAGCAGTCATTATATTTGCATAACCAATTTTTTCCCCAGATGCATCAATAGCAATTCCAGATAAATGCGAAGCCAGCGGCCAAGGAGCCTGGCTGTGGTTATCCAGCAAGATCACTGGGAAGAAGCTTTCTGAGATCCGCACATGCTGGAGAAAGCATGCAGAGACAACGGCAACTCCTGTGCAGCGAGGAACAGCAGAGGATCAAATCATTCCTGAATGCTTGTGGTAGGTCGGGGGAGTAGGTCACTCGCAGGTCTCTGGAACTGTTGCCGGGATGACCTGGGTACAGACCACCGAATGTTTCCCTCAATGGGGTCAGGACTGATATGTCAGATCTCTTAGAGATGGCTACAAAGCAGAATCTCCACAGCAGTCTTTTCACATGTTAAACATCTTCTAACTTCAAATGTATCATTGCAAGTACAAAAAAATCCTAAACAATTTAATTCTAATTTAAGTCCAGTTTATGCAAATTTAAATATAATTTTAATTATGCCATCCTTGTGCCCATAGGCTCCGGACTCCCTCTGACCCTGATTATGACAGGTGTTTTCAGAAAATGGATGGATGGATTTTAAATATGAATATATCACTAATAACAAAAGCAACACTTCTTTTCTCAGTTTTATGTTGTGATGATACATTTGTTTGCTACTATTGTTGTACTTGTCTTCAGCTCAGCCCAGTCCGTGTTCCGCTGGTGAACATCAGCGCACTTACAGGAATACGGGTGCAGGACATCAGCCCCTGTCCCACAAGCCAAGCTGTTTTCTGGGCTGTAGGACTTGTCACTAAGTGGATTAACTGGGTGACAGTATATCATTACATGGCTTTAGCAAAACTGCCAAGCCAACACTGTGTGTTGCTGCCTGGGGCAGGGCGCTGGAGAGTTTGGAGCTGAAGTCTTTGGTTACCTCTAAGGAGAACCTTTTTTACTTAGCTAGCTGCAGAAAGAAGTACAGAATCTCCCCAGCTTCTCATGTTGACTTCCTCCTACTTCCCCATCCAAAAGGTTCTCCCGATAAGCCCATAATGGCCTAAACACAGAAAAGGAGCCGCACTTTCAATTCTTGCCTACAAAGCAAGTGATTGTGAGACTTATTCCACTTTAGCTATCGTTATATCTGTTATCGTTATACTAAAGGAGGGATTACGTTTTGTGTTCGGTTTTATGGTTCTTGGAACAGTGAGATGGAGTCAGCTTTTACAAAGTCTACTCACCGCTAAAACACTCCCAACTTTCCATGCATATTTTTATGTTAATTATCAAGCTCAAGATAAATCACGAGCAAAGTACAGAAGGAAGAGCATCCTCCCACTTTAACATTTGAAGAATGGTAATAGGAACAAGATACGTGGCGGATTTCACCCTTCAGCAAACTTCCAGTCACATGAACCGGTTTTATCACAAATCTGCGTAATCCCTTTTTCGAAGACGATTAAAGTGGAGAAAAAAAGAAGATGGAGGCATGTTCGACATAAGTAAATGACAGCTTCTTCTCAAAAAACCCGCGTCTCTTCCTCCCACATGCTATCCGTCATGTATCTGTGATGACAGATTTCTCCTGCGATACTGAATCGGCCTATAGCCATCCGTGAGACACTGAGTGATGGACTGTCTGCCAAGGATCGATGGCAAGAGACTGAAAATCATCCCAGTAAGCACAATGCTGTGCAGAACCACTCATCCCCACGGGAGACAGGAGCAAGTCCAACAAACAGATGTTCAGTAAACAATCGTTCATCATCGTAGGTCACATGTCCAAAGCATGAATTACAAGTTACGACCATAATCAAACTGCTCCTTTCTTGGGTGTCATTCTGCAAGTAGTAAGAACAGTATGAGGTGGAGATGGGTTGAAATAGTGAGTAGTTATTAAATGAGTAGAGAGTAGTTTAATGTCACCAGAGTGAGATGGAAATGGACACGCCAGCAACCTTCATTTTGCTTCTGCTGGTGAAACTATGGGAACATGCACTTTCTTTTCCTGAATCACTTGAAAAAAGTGCCTACAATTCATGGACCTCATATATCATCCGGTTAGGACGCTGTGACCGTAAGGTTACCGGTTTGAATCCCATGGTGGGCAAAGCAATTTCACTGTTGGGCTTTTTGATCTAAGCCCTTCACCCCCAATTCCTCTAGGGAGTGTCTAACGTTGCTTTTTCAAATGTACCTCACCTTGGATAAAAAGCATTTGCGAAATAAATAAAATGTATCATGAAGACCAGCATCCAAAAAGAAGAACAGGGCACATTCTGATGTGCCTGTATTTACCGTACAGATCTGTCAGGGTCACAAGACGTATCCTTTCCATTCGACCAACAGTGACACAGGAAACCCTTTTTCAGGGAAAGTCAGATAGCAGCAGCACAAACTGAGGACGTCACCACAGCCTGATTGTTTACTCTCTTTCTTCTCTCCTTTTCATGCATTTCCTACTGTGGCTTCCCAGTTGCCTGGGGTTGTTCAGGGACACCAGACCGAAATGAAGCTTAATAAAATTAGCCGCTGTCCATGCGCTGACACGACGCCTGATTTGGCACGTGTGATGATCCATCCTCAGCCGAGCATCAAAAGCGACTCTGTGGTTGCGTCTGAAACTGATTTACCTCCATCCTGATCTGACCGGGTTCCCTTTTTCCAAATGTCAGGAAGTAATAATTTGTAAAATACAAGTTGTTTCAATCTCTTCAGTTCATAAGCCTTAAGCACACTCCCACCCACACACACACACACACACACACACGCACACACACACACACAAAACCTCTCCCCCCATCCAGTTTGACTTCAGATCTGTTTTTACATACGTTCTGCCTGTTCCGTGAGTGCAGGTACGCAAATATAACTCTGAGCTGAAAGTGAGATCCCCTGAAGCCTTGAGATAAACAACAGATAATACTAATAAACATTCCTTCTTCTCTATGGGTGGGGATGTTTTGATTTCCAGGAGAACGTCCTTGGCAGACCTGGTTCGGTCCTGTTAATCCGTTCCTGTCTCCGCCCATATCGGCCCTCCTCCCCAAAGAGATAGATGCTTTGTTATGAGACGGACGTTAATTGTTGTCAGCGCTCCCGGCAATTTCAGCCGAGCGCCAAACCCTCCATGTTAAAACTGACAACTATCTGCTGGTGCCGATCCCTGTCTGCCGCAGAGGAGGGGGCTGGGAAGAGACACAACCTCAGTTTTTTATGTGAAATCCGGGACTTTCAGATTCCACAAACAAAACACAAACAGGAATTAACGAATATGAGCAAACGGGCTTATAACTTTATTCACTGATAATAATGCAACAGAGACTGTTGAAAACGCAATAAATGGAATTCCTTCTACTCCAAAATTGAATGAGTGCCGAAAGACATAGCTGAAGGACATTAGCTAAGGACATGAACCCAATTTCAGATGTTACCAAAGCAGGGAGCTCTGTGGGACATCAGCTGAGTGCCTTCAGGAGCATTACGGACAGAAGCAGGAACCCATGGCCAGCTGCTCTTCGATGTGACTAACAGCCCAAAGTAATTTTTTAGACCATATAAATTATACAACATACACCTGCGTTTAAGTTTTAAGAGCGTATTACTGCATATAGACCTCTGGGATCCCACTGTTTCCCCCGTCCGTCTTCGAACCCGTGTCAGGATCCGGAGTTGGCAACAGTGGCCACTGCAAGGTGGCGGGCATTTTCGGAGCTACAGGTGCAGGTTCACTTTGGCCCCAAAAAATTTAGGGTTCACCCACACCCAGAAAACCCCTCTGAGTGAGCTTTGGACGAGCTAAAGAAGTTTCCCACAGCACCTGGCTGTTTGATAATCCCTTACACTCCCTTCACTCAACCCAGCCCATCCCACACTTGACACGCACAAACAGTCAGGATCGATTTGGAGCCACTGATCACCCCCTTGTATCACAGCTATCAGGCTGGCGATATGCACGTTAATAATGCATTGCTGCAGATTGCACAGCTGCAGCAGGAGTCACCCACGCCCGCAACACCCTGCCCCTCTCACACGTGAAAACATCTTTTTGGGCCGCGCCAAAGATGTTATCATATAAGCTGCAAATCTGCCACAGATTTCCACACAGTACTGTACCTCGTAGCCGTTCCTCAGCAGGGGTGCCGCAAACGGGTCTCTGGAAATAAAATGTGAAGACCTCTGAACATGTGTCCTTTATATTTATGTTCTCAATGTGAGAACAAGACAGGCGTCAGTGGAAAAATTATACATTGAGCAACATTTGCTGAAATATATATGTAAAAAATAAAAAATAAATAAAAAATGAGAGCACAAAACAAGTATTGCTTCACCGAGAAACCTCGCCAAAGGAAGTCCGCAGACTTTTTCCCAGCAGAAAAAAAGACCCAGAATCATATCCTTAGGGATGCATTATTTCAAAAGCGAGACATAAGTTTTTATTTCTGATACTAAACTTGCTAACGGATTTTTCAGAAGCACGGTTGGTGCTTCACGTATGCAGTCGTAATGGAAGTGTAAGTTAATCAACTCGAAACTACAGTCATTAGCATGCGATCGAACCTAACATAAAGGAACAATATTACCTAGTTACTCCTCGAGGAGATGGAAAACAGAGACCTGAAATAAAACAGGGCATTTCTAGCAGAAAAAAGTTTTTTTTCTGGCATTTAATGAAGCACATTTCATTAGGGCATCTACATCTACAAGCATGTTTATTGTTTGGATAAGTTCTTGCCCTCCAACTGAAATCCCAGGAAATCTCACGCCAACAAGGTCTGACCCTCCTTCTGAGAGGTAGACGAGGGGCTGAGCTCCAGTTTAAAGCGTCTTGCCACCTCCACTATTGTCAGAATTTCAACACTTGCCCCACATTAGATGTTTGACATGGACACGCACCTTCATCAGTGTCCAGGCCGCTAAACGCCCCTCATAAGAAAACCATTAAAATAAACTGGGTTGTGGTGCTTAATGGAAAGCATGTCTGTGCGTAATAGCTGAGAGGGCACACCTATCAGAGCAAAGTGTTACCACACTTACCGTAAGAGGCTCCAGATTTATATCAAAGCAGTTTCAGAAGCTGCCTGTTATATTGACGACTGGGCACAACATTTCCTCATCAAAAGGTGGTATAAAAGCACAGCTTAATGCATGCAATCTGGACTGGCAGAGCTCAGCCACGGCTCGTCACATGGTCGTGAAAGCGTGTACCGTGTGAGCCTAACAGGCAACTCTGGACCCCACTGAGATGCATCAAAGATCCGCAGCTATGAGAGGAGAACCATTCTGAACTGGCTAGCCTATGCTGGTTACCTCTGAATGGAAGAAAAATCTAATACAACTGGACAAGAATCTAGCTGAAAGCAGCAGGATCTCTCCAATAGCACGAAATGTGCTGCATCTTCTTCATATTTGCCTGCATATATAATACGCTTCTCATGTCATGTTTTAGTAATTAAATTCCACTGCAAAGCTGCAGACATTGACCGTAGGAGACATTCAAAACAACATTAACTGGCAAAGCACAATCGCACATGGTCCATCCAAGAGCATTCTGGCCCGGTCACATGTACTATCAGCTGGATATGTCCCGGTTTTGGGGGGCTTTGGGACAAACAGTGCCTTATATTCTAAATTCTCTTAGTTGCCCGGGACTGGACTGACGAATGTTCAAAATGTAATTATATTATTTGTAAAGGATCCTGGAGACCAGCATTTAAGATGACTCCGGGTAATGACAGATCATCAACTTAGCACGATGACATTGGTAAGATAAACATATGCATTTTATTATGTGCTGTACAACAGAAATTGGCAACATAGACTGGGAATGTCAGTGTGTCCACAGTATGTGACAGTGTAGCCATTAAGGGCAACAGGCTGCTCCCTGGGGCAATTAGGTTGTACAAATTGCATCTCCTGTGCTCTGATAGCCTGTCCTACTTCAACAAGCTCCCTCATCAATCAACACATAAATCATGGGTGTAAATGCAATTAAAAGCCACCCCTGTCTGGCTAAAAACGCCATGTGAATCAAACTCACAAAGCCACTTCACACGTGTCAGAAAGCGCCCGGGTTAGTTTCCACACATGCACCTCTTTAATTACAGAGGCACTGATGATGCTCATGGCACCTGTGCAGCCGCACGCTGGTCTGTCTCACCATAAATAGCGACTCGTGTGGCAGCAGGACCTCACTCAGTACGCTCACATGCACAGCTAAGTCGAGCGACGGTCATAGCTCGACATCGCCATTTAATCGGACTGCTGTCCTTGTTCCAGTGTACATGCACAGGAGGGGACTCAATTTATTGACTGGACTATGTCTGACTCCACTACAATAGCGATAGGGCTCCTTTCAACTTGTTAGAATTTGGCTTTTTCGGGTTAACCTAAGACATCACAGACGTAAAAAAATAATAATTGAATTAATCATAATCGGTGACACAAGCTTTAATTGTTCTTCCGACCAGATCGGAGATACTACAAGACCAGAATAGCATAACAACAAATAAAGTATTTTGTAGAATATATTATGACAGCACAGTATTGAAAATCTTTCAAATATTGCAATGTGATTTTGATGTAATAAATATTGGGGTATTTATGAAACAAAAAAGGAGTTCTGTAGTGACAGTCATTGCCAGAATTCTGCGTCAGCTTTTGTTTACCAGGACAACAGGAAGTCCTGCTGCTGCACTGTCCACACTGCCTGTCAGCAACTCTTACCTGAAAGCACGCTTATGTATGCTACACAGATGCATGCTAGCTAAATGTGCCCCGAAGAATCCTGCAGCTCGGGAATTACAGCATTCTGCTAACAACACAAAGGTTGCAAGCTCAATTCTGAGGGAGCACACACAAATTGTAGACATTCCCACTACTAAGTTGTTTTGGGTAAAAGTGTCAGGCAAATGTAAAATGTTATACATCAGTGTCACTGGCCAGTTGTGTTTCTACAGATCTGGACGGTGGAAATCCAGGAGACACCAAAAATCACTGCTGGTCATCGACTCCATTAGAGACTCTAACATCCAGGAATTACTCATATGCGTCTCACTTCACTGTGTATCTACTTTTAGTTACTCAGCAGATGCTTCCTCCCAGAAGGACTTCAAGTTGCACTTTTTTGCTGAGGCAGGTGATGAGGCCTCCAGCAGGGCCGCACCTGAGACCGGAAAGCCCTGCATTACAGTCGCCTGTCCTCAGCTGCCATTGTCCCGCTGGGTGTCCTTCACCGAGAGTGTGCTGGCGATGAAAACACCGCTGCAGTGCTACAGGCTTGGAGGATCTTCAAAGGAATGCATTTTAATATGTGTGGAAAAATAGTTAATACCAAAAAAACAGGTAGATCATGTTGACCTATTTTAAATACATTATTTATAAAGACTAAACAATACTAGATTACATATACCTACATACATCTTCAGACTAGGTTTGTTTGTTTTGAATATTCTTGAATGATTGGACACTGTGACCCTGTACTAGATAAACTGTTGGAAGATGGTTGGATGAATGGAAGATCTCTGCACAAGAGAACTTCAAACTACATATCGGCAATGACGTGTCAGGAAACACCGTCGCATTTCACAGGTCTGTAGATGCGGAGGTACGGGCCCGTCCAGCCACCTTGCAGTCTGACGTCCGCTTTCAGCAGCTCCGCTCCTGCTTTTTCAACCTCTGGTCTGTGAGGGACACAGAGGTATGTTGAACTTTATCATAACTCCTCCTGGCGGATGCTCCAAAGACCTCAGGAGATGCACCATCCCCCCTCCATCCCTGAAAACAGCATCATGAGTAGCGCGTTCATTACAGCAGCCATGACACGCACCACTAACTCATGTTAAATCTGTTACATTTTTTCGATCCCCATATTCAAAGTTAGTTGTTGACTGCGCAGCACGTGCACACAGGTGTTCGGAGGACAAACCAGACACCGGTCAGTCAATGAAAAACCCGCCGTCATATTCACTCCAAGATGGAAATAAATTGGAAACCATTTGTATAACAGTATGATTTCCTACAATTAATCAATATCAGAACATAAACACCCGTATTTGATTTAAAAACCGCACGCTGAGTGATACCATATGGATCCCCCTTTGATAGTATATTGGAAGCTTGTATAATCCAGTATTTTCTTCTGCATGGAACAAAAATAGGAGAAAACAAGTCATCGTCCCAGTATGGGAAAACAACAGCTAACATCAAACTCTTAATGACAGGAGAGCGCTTGTTTTCTGTTCCGGATTCACAGAGGATGGCACATGGCTATTTGTAACGAGTAACAAAATGGAGTGGGGGGGGGTCGGAGGGGATGCACATCTGTTGTGGCTCTAGGCAGGAACGGGAAGACGGCCTCAAAGAAAACTCCGACCTTTTATAGGAGCTGTAAAAAGACCGCACTGAGCGCTGGAAAAGCGGTCAGGGTGACCAAAACTGCTAGCTAAACAGATCGGGATTTAATGGAAACGTCGACATTCTCGCAGAGGCTGTGGGAAAGGTCCCACCCAGCCCAGCGACCCCCATCTCCCCCACCTCTAGCTTTTCTGCATGGGGCGGAAAAAAAACACTACGGCCTGTCGACATTTTGAATAATTCACTCCCGAATCCGCGGACTTCCCTAGAATGTTGGCGGGTAGTCAAGAGCCACCGGGCACACGAGACGCGTCACGTACGTCAGATGTGCTGAGACACGTGTAGCGAGCTGGATCTGCCGTCGCTCCCCTTTGAACATGATACATCAGGATGGGCTGAGCAGACTCCATCAAGCTTACACTCACCCTTAGGTCAAGCCTGCAGGTTAGACAGGCTATCTGTTACAATATAATGAAACCATTCACAGAAGGTCACATTATGAATTATGATCATCAGTCTCATCTTCTCTCCCCACGTAAAAAATACCTTTAGATTAACTTCGGGAGAGGAAACAAAGGAAAATGTCCCAGGAGGACTTGATAAACACCCCTCCGGATGAAGACAAATGAATTATCAAATCGTTATTGACTCAAATTTCAGCAAGATTTCAGATCTTGCATGTTCTATCTTATCTCTATATACAGGTAATAATGTTTGTGTATTTTAGCTACACGAAAATTTACCAGCAATGAATGTTCTTGACGTGTTTATGCATGTGCATAAGAGAAACTGGGTCCAGTGGAACCATATTTTTAGGAAAGTAGAAAAGAAAATAATCCCCACAGGAGTGTTCATTCATCAGTATAACAAGGAAGAGTTTACTGGGAATGAGTTATGTGTTACCGAAAACCAAGCAGAACATTAAAGGTGATATGCGGTGACCCCTCAGCATCTTGAAATCTGTTATTTACATAGTTATTTAATACAAGGAAGTCACAGGGACATCCTCAAGCGGTCAGTACTGGGGCTATAAAAGAGGAATCCAGCTGAATGTTCAGTCAAACTGCACACAATGTCAACAAGTGCAGATATTGTTAAAGTGCAAGTGCCACATATTACAAGCGCACATTTCCTCCAGAATGATAACCAGAGGAGACCATCTTTGAGAGGGAAAGGTTATATGCAGCATTTAAGCTGGGATTATGACCTCTGGCTGACTGAACAAAGCTTCTTTTCCCCAACCACAGAAATCCATTTCACACTCCGCATGGGTATTTAGTAAGGAAGTTAAAATATAAGAGACCTCCTCTCCCCAACAGAGGTATACTTCACATCTTCTTCAGGCTCACATTAATCAGGCTCTGACATCACCCTCCAATGTGTGCCGTGCTGGGACCAACTGAACAAAACCACTCAGAACTTCTTCCACATATAAGCTACATTTGCAAAAACATTGACGAAATCAACCGTGTCTCCACAGTGACCATATACCAAAAGCCTTCATTTTCAAGTAGCCAAATGTCGTCTGCTCCTACAAACTACATAAAGGTCTTAGCAAAGGTTGCAGGGTAAATTATTGAGTCAAAAATCACAGTTCAGAGTAATTTCACTTGTGATGTGCCATTTCGAAGGTCGTCGACACTCTGGTTGAATCTGCATTATTCAATAGAAAAGCGATGCACAGGCTAAAGTTGTTAACAGTGTTGAGTCAATCATAACATTGAAAGTGAGTCACCTAGACGACAAGTAAAGTGCTAAATGTAATTCTATAAAAAGGTGTTTACGCTCTTTTATGTGCGCTATGTGTCTCACGGCAACCGCAGGATGAATGAGTAAAACAGTGATGGAACCAAGTGCCCAGGCTCCAGTGCGGCCCATGAGGACTTTATTTGAGAGGATAGGAGGGGGAAGCTTGCGAGGACTAGAAGGCCCAGCGTGGGGTGGTAGGGATGCTCACAGCCAAAGTGCCAGAATCCAGCCAGGTGAAGTTGGACACATTTGTCATCAAAAGCAAGTGCAAGCAAAAAAAACTGCTCACAGAGACCTTGCACTGGATAAGAGGACAGAAGATCAATTGGAGGAATTACAGCTTGGGTTAAACTACCATCTGCCAATCAAGACTCACATTATGCTCCATCATTCCCAAGAAGTCCAGGTATCTGTGTTCCTGTGACCTCGACCAGGATAAGTATTTAGAAGCTGCATGTATGAATATTATTCGCATATGTCAAATGATGACAGATATTACGAAAACGATCGCTTGCAGTTTTACCTGCAGATCATTTTAAAAGGAAACCGAGAGACTGATATGGGACCTTCGTTTGCGCTATGAGGGAGCACATAGCTGACACTAGTCACAGAGGGTGCCTCAGCTCACAGTCTGGGAAACGAGTCAATTCATCAATGTCAGATGGGGGAAATGGAACTGGAGGCAGGAAGAGGCAAAGAGCATACGGAGAACAAGGAGTCTTAAGAGTCATGGTGTATTTTAATAAAGCCCGTGTCTCCTCTGCCAGTGCTAAAACCATGCTCTCTTAATTCTAATTAGCCCTTGTTTACACTTATTAAAAATAAGTTTATTTTGCCTGTACTGTAGAATGAATTTATATAATTAGAGATAGACATAATTAAGTCATACTCCTGCAGAGATTATCTCATTAAATCACATCTGACGTGAGATATAAAAGCTTATTCATTCTCCTCTCACTCATTACTTTAACGCTCATTAAACTCCGTGGGAGTTCAGCATGTGATCAATCGATCTTACGATATCAATAAAGCAAATTAGCATTTCTTAACGGCCTCCCCAGCGTAATGTCCTTGGCTTTCCCAGCCTGTGCACAGCCTCGTCAATAGTGACCTGACGCACTGAACATCACGCAGAACGGTGTGCAGCGCAGTCACATGGAATATGAGAGGAGTTCATCACAGCGCCATCCTGGCAAACGGCCAGTCAGAAGCAAACACATCCAGCCCTGAACTCCACTGCTTTTAATTACTCACCTGGACTCATAAAACCGTTCAAATTCAATAAATACCGACAGACCACCACGCCAGGCGTTTCAGTGCCGTGTCCCACCGATCCTGACATTAAATTATGGCGTATTTGAACCCCGAGTGACAACAACAGCCTACAATGATTAAAAGCAACCCACATTTTCTGAGCCAGCTAATAGGACACTGGTCTGGAGGACTTTGATCATGAGTTTAATGACACGTAAGATCACACTGAATTCCAAGCTGTTTTTTCAGTGCTATCAAGGTCACCTTCACCTTGTTTGTACAGGATGGCTTCCAATGCACAGAGGAGGCTGGGGAAAGCAAGTCACTGATAAGACCATTCTCACGTTTACACTTTTGATACACATACATATATACACACAATCTTTCAGTAAGTCTGAATAAATAAGAATTATTATGGTTAAACCGATTCTGTTTAGGTCTCCAGGGCAAGACCACGTTCTCCCGCAGTAGTCTACCAACAGAATGTGTTCTGGATGTGTGAGCGATACAGGTGCGGGCAGCGCGTCACACAGACAGAGTGTACCTGATCTGGACTGGGTGACGCCACTGGCTAACAAAACGGACTTGTAATCAGAGAGAAATAAGTACACAAGTTGCACAGATACACAAGTTGCACAGATACACAAGTTGCACAGATACACAAATTGCACAGATACACAAGTTGCACAGATACACAAGTTGCACAGATTTTAACCAGAGACACTGAACCTTTTGAGATAGA
>JABFEB020000060.1:25634837-25656708 GCA_019775895.2 Stomatorhinus ivindoensis | reverse complement strand
GCTGCATTAAATGGGCCCACTGAAACACCCTACCATTCCTGTTCCATGGCCACCACTGCTGGAACAAAACGGGCCATGGATTAAGCCACAAGCCAGAGCACATGCCTGTGATTATAGCGCCCTCTACAGGAGTGTGGAAAAATCAATGTGGGGTCCGATGAGAACCTGCGCAAAAAACCCACCTAAAGTATCGATCATTCCTGGTCTCAGTTACCCCCTTTAATTCCTGGTTGCAGCCCCTCCTTTAATTTCTAGGGATACAATATCCCCATAAAAACAAGGCGATACAATTGCTTAAGTATTAATGCATGTTCTTTATAACTACAGTAAATTTATGAATGAGAGGCTAGGTGAGGTCAGGAGGCTCACAAAGTCCACATGCTGGTGCCAACAGCAGGTCATGTGACCTGGATGCAGACAGACAGTCAACTGAATGAGTTTCCAAGACTCTTGTTAAGCAGGACTCTGCAAGCTTCATTATTTCGATTCCTTCCACACAGTTAGAGAGCAAGGACTCTGACGGCCCCGCTTGCCATTTGCCATGCAGCCAAACTCAATTATCGTGGTGCGGTGAAAGAATCTTCACCTTTTCCTACTTAGAAACTCCACATTATTTCATTTGGCATAATCAAGTCTGTATACCTCCATACAATTACGGCCAATTACAGCATATTGAGGGTTCATCCAGGACCGGATTGAGAACTGCTTACATTCCACAGGTGGAAGCTAGGAATCCAGAGCTTTCAGCTCCAATTTTAAAAAATGAGCATGACAATATCAATTAGGATGTGTGTAGCCATGCATGCACGCGCTTGCCTGCACTTCTGCCGGACATGTTCATGTATAGCTTATCAGGTTTACCAGGCCAGCAGAAAGTTTCCCATTGGCCGAGGAAAGCCATGCGTTTTCATTGGACAGTATCCACGCTATCGCCACACTTTTCTGACAGCAAATTACGCAGGTCCGTCAGGCCAAACCATGTACTCAAACTGCATTCCCCACATTGAGACACAGGGCCGCGGTGGAATTCCAAAAACCAAATGGCAGTCACGCAGCGGTATGACGACAGAGGTGATGTGAGCGATCGATCACAGTGAAATCACGATCGCGTTTGCGGGAGGGAACCGGACGACCCTTGTCATGCCCCGGCGATGCTGATGGACGTAGCCTCCCGATTCTTAATGGACCTTCTTAGCATATTAATGCAGTATAGGAGCAGTCTTAGAAGCGCCAATCGTTACGCCCCTGGGGCCAACAGTCGGGCAGTACTGCTAGCTGCCAGCTCATTAAGCAGATGTAGCTTAGCATACATCAGGGGGTTCTCCATTAATTTTCCAAGAGGGCAATTTTTCAGGGCTGAAATAATACCGCCAGTAAAGCAGATTGGGGGTGGAGATGGAGGCGGGCACTTGCAAAATTATTGTTGACCAACAGACGTACAAGAAGATTATTTTATTTTTTTCATCAGGTAGAGATTTAACAGGCTTTTATGCTGAAGTCTCAGCTGCACTTCATAATAAAAGTCTCCCAGTGAACCCAATATATTAAGTAGGCTATATTCCCAGTTTGAACTGATTTAGGGCCAAATGAAGGCTCCAAATCTGGCCTGTGGGATACATATTGAGACTCCCTACTGTACAGGAAGGATCTGAATCCAACAAGCAGAGCAGAAGCCTGCTGGACATGACTAAGCCACGAAAGTTTGCGAGACTGAATGGCTGTAATCAGTGGTGTGAGACCTTACCTTATACCCAATTAGAGTCTGATGAATAATTCATGGCTCTTGGCATGGGAGAAGCTTTCTGCCTATCAGGACTGTTTTGCTGGATCAAGTTGTAGACAAAGCCTAAACTTAGGGCATATAAGCAGCACTACTGGAATCCAACAGTGCCCCAATGGAGCAAATTCTCCACACACCCAGGCTCGCATGGCAGGGGAAGTCCTCCTGAAATGCCCTGCAGCCTAGCCTTCCGGGGAAAGTGGAGCCCATCTTGTCATTTCTTGCTGTGGTTACAAAGCAATTACCAACCAGGCCAGGCCCAAAAACCCACTGATACATTTGTCCTGCACACATCAGTCCCCATTATCCAGCTGCAACAGGAAACTCTGGTGTAAATGACCAGTAATCTCAGAAACCACAGAACAGGAATATTAGAATTCAGTGACACGGGGCCAAGTACAGTGGGTGCAACAGGGGACAAGGATATGGGAGAGAGACCATGGTCACCAGAAGAACAGCACTCAGCATCCACATGGCCTACAGGTCAATAATTATAATAATAATAATAATTATTATTATTATTATTTATACTTTTATTGATCCCTGTGGGGAAATATTTTTTTCTACGCCTGCCTCAACTAGCTCTTTGTAGAGTATGTTGTCCGCAAAGGTCAAACTGATATGAGCATATCACACAAATCACAAGCTTTGCCACTCCAGATGTTCACCATCTTCTTGAAAAATCAGAAGTTTAACAAAGAATCGCATTCCCCTGTCTGGATTGAGGTAAGAGGAAGACAGCGGCAGATTGCAAAGGCCTCATATCATTCACTGTGGCAACCCTTAGATCTGCACATCCCAGATTATCCACATTTGTACCATAAATATTTTTTCCCATTGTCAGCTATAGAGGATGATGACGATGATAGTCAGAATGATGGCTTCCAAGCGGGGGGCGTATACAGGGGCAGGGCCACAAGCCCCAAATTGCAGCTGATTGGCCTCCAGAGTGCCCCTCCTCTGTCATTCACAGATTCAAAACACATCATTCGCTAATGATAGCCTTGTCCAGAATGCATTCCTCAATTCCAATCCAAAACAGGAAATGGAACTGGAGTTCTATGGAGAACTATGGAGAACAGAAATGGAATTTAACTCGAATTTCAATTGTGCTCAATGGAAGAGATCAAACCAACCATGCTCCATTATCAAAACATAGGCCCTTTCCTCGCCATTGGGCGAAGTAATGTCAGTCACGTTGCGTGCCATTGGATGCCAGTGACCACACCCCGTGCACAGATAGCTGCACTCAGCCTGATTGACAAGCTGTATCTGCCTATCACAATGGGCGATGCCAAATTTCTGCTATATCTTGACACGACTCTTCATGCAGACTTAATGCAGTGAGATATATGCAAATAATTATTAATCGACTGAAAATTATTCAGCATTCCTTTATTTAAAAACCGAACTGAGTGGTAAAATAGCTCAATTAATTTCCTTGGAGAATAAATATAAAAACTGAAACATAACTGCTTCATTTATTAGAATCTAATTATTTATTTGCATAGCTAAGCATAATGAACGTTACAGCTGATATTTCAATGACAGACCAAGTGCTGATATTTGGGGGGATGATGGGTAATGTCAGACCAACACTGCAAGGAACATGCCTTGCTGTCACTAAGGGAAGCTTCTGAAAGGGACATGGAGGGGACACTGGCTTGTACATGGTCAGACTCTGCTTAATGACATTACAGTAAATGCTGTACAGCAAATCAAACCAGTACTTCCTGATTTCACTAGCCCCCTTCCCTTAAATACATTACAGAGACAGTAACCTGTCTAGGCAGGAATCTGTTTTGGCACCAAGAGAAAAGCCAGGCTAGAAATTTAACCTATACAGCACCCCCTAGGTACGAATACATAGAAGTGACGGTCAGGCCTAGTCAGTGCCTGAAACACAAGTGTTAAATTTAAGCCATTGCGGTCCGGAGCGATAACGACAGGCCACCACTGTGGAACTAAAGCTAATTAAAGTTAATTAATTGAATTTATGTATCAATGAAAGAAGAACAAACCTAATCTATTTGTGTCCCAGATGGAAGCTGTGAAGCTGATTAGTCTGATTAAACCCATATTTACTCTGTAATAAAGTATCGGTGTGACTTGTGCCAAGAAATGTCTGAGCTCTAAACCAGAAAATGATGAAACTCAAATTAACCATTTAGAAAACAGTAATAAAGACAAGAATGTAATTACTGCTTGATTTACATTCTCAGAGCTGTAAGTGTTTGATGTTACCTCTCCCCCTAGCTACCACTCTCAAAGGGAATAGTGTCAGATAGGAGCCCAAATGCTCAACAAGGTATATGCAGGGGTGGGACCGGAGGGGCACTGGCGCAAGCTGAAAGCTGATTGGCCCATAAAGTGTCTGCTTCCCTGTCACTCATTGATTCAAAACTTATCATTGCCTAATGTTAAAGCTGGCCCCTCTGTATGAACTATGCCCCCTCATATCATGCACACCTTAAATAAACCCAAAAATTTCCCCTACAGACAGGACAGGAAACAGATACTCCCCTGCATGAACAGTTATTTGCATACATCTCACTGCATTAAGTCTGCATTAAGTCTATGGGTTTAAACACGTTCTTCCGTCTCCAAGCTGGTCAGAACAGCTCATTGGTTCATTAAAAGAGCTGGCATCAGATTGAATGGATGAGCTGACCTAAACCTGCCTCGACGAGGTGCCAGGTCCATGGAGCAAAAAGAAAAGCTACCCTGAGCCCAGCCATTCATCCACGGCAAACCTTTGCCACGCCCCTCATCTGGCTCTGGATGCCAAGGAGGGAAACACACCTGAAGGAGTCAGTCGACCCTCTCCTACAGCTGTACCATAAGAAAACATGAGCGAGGCAGAAATCATTCCCTCCCCCTTCTGAGTCATAAAATGCAGGCCCAGATTGTGTCGATTCTCGGATTCTAAACACAGAAAAATCTTTAGCACTTTAACCAGAAGTCTACGAGACCACACAAATAGAATTATTTCCCAACCAGGCATAACTAGCAGAAAATTACATTATTAAATGAGACAAATCGAAAGCCATAAATGCATAATCGGTAGGAACATTGCACTTATCACATAGCAAGCTTCCTGTGGCCTGTCTGTAGCCCCACAGATAAAATATGACTTCGTTGGAATGCGTCTCATTTTGATCTTTTCGATTTGACACATCACCTGCAATCCCCATTTCCACAAAGGGAAGCTCAATGACCTTCAAAAAATAACCTCGTTTATTACAGGTCTTATCAGAAGTCCTAGATAATTCTCACCATACATTACATATATTGCGCTGCAGCAGCCAAGGAGAGGAGT
Source organism: Stomatorhinus ivindoensis (assembly GCA_019775895.2). Taxonomy (NCBI): domain Eukaryota; kingdom Metazoa; phylum Chordata; class Actinopteri; order Osteoglossiformes; family Mormyridae; genus Stomatorhinus; species Stomatorhinus ivindoensis. Next base: position 25,651,609 of record JABFEB020000060.1, on the reverse strand, counting down.
CACAAGCTCCGCAGCAGAGAAAAAATCAATCACTTCTTGAACTCTTCCAGGGAGTCATGTCTCCATGGGTCCGGCACTGTGCATCATCCGTACCGTTTGATCCATGAGTGTGCATCATTGTGAAAAACAAATGGGCTGTTGTTCATCGAAATACCTCAGGGGTGACTTTAATCATGCTGTTTATACTTCTGTAACAGTACACACACCAAGAGATTAGTGCTGGGGAGGGAAATCAGGCCAGCGGAGAAGTCTGGGAGGATTCTCAGACGTTACTCTAGTTTTAAGGCAGGACTGACCAATGAGTAGGAAACACCCATAGCTGATGTGTAAGTCAATATATAGGTGAAGGACAATGTAGCAGATACTTCTGCCTTTGGCCAGTAGAAAAAATAAAAAATGAAATCAAGAGGAGAAAGGCTTCGGCCAGACATTTGATTTATTTAGCAGATTCTTTTATGTACAGTGGCAATTTTTTGGGGGGGTTAGAAGCCATGCTCAGGGACCCTATAATGAACCACTCTGGCAACCCAGGGATTTGAACCAGCAACTGTCTGCCTTCCATCCTAACCTACCGCTCAGTATGGTGGGTTCTCCTGTTTTCCACTCCTGCTCTTCACCGGTTACACATTACCCCTCCAGAGACGCCAGCATGTCATGAACAACACCGTTCTGTTCTCCAGATAATTACCAAACAAACGGCAAACCAAGAACGCTGATATAAAAAAAGGGTAATGCAAACATATCAGGCATCCAGTCAGAAAGACAGAAGTCTTTTTTTTCAGAGGGAAATAAAATCTTTCCAAAGGTCACAAGAGCACTGACATTTAGGAAGGCTGAATGAGGCAGGAGATTATTCTGGTCAAGTAATTGAAGACCAAGCTTTTCCATTCCACCAGTCCTGCTCGGTCAGAACATACATCTGTTACCTAAGAATTGTTATGTGTTCAGCTTCTTCTGGCAAAAACCTTCAGTTGAAACGTGGTGGAGCTACATAAAGTAACACAGTGAAGACGGCGCTCCAGGATTATCTACCGCGACCATCCACTTGGTCCAAGGAAATATCAACACATTAAATGCCTTTATTCCGTGACGTCTTTGGTTGTCTGACTTACATTACTTCATAAAAGTTTTATTTAAGCTTCAGGGTAAAATAAAGTGTTACAACCTCAGACGATGTTAATGTGGGACTTCAAGGTAGAAAGTAAAACTCCAGTCAAAAGAAGTTGCTCTGTTGTGGGTAATAGTCCAAATCCAAGCACCTCTGATCGACAAGGAAGCCAAAAAAAATTGACCTAATTAGTATTTGAGGAGTACCAATATTCACATGGAAATAGTGTCGGGGGCCTGCAGTATTCAGCAAGTACATTTACTTGTGGAATTTAGCCAACAATCAACAAAGGAATGGAAGCAGGCATATGTTGCTCCAAATCACACATCTAACCTTCATCCTGATTAAGAAGGAAAAATATTTCATTGGTAACCTAGAGCTAACTATTTGGTAGATTCATTTGAGCTAAAACCAGACACGTTGTGCTTTATTTGGGTCGATTTCATGCTCTTTGCAGTTAATTTTCCCTGCTAGGAGACTAGCAGACAAACAGAATGAAATTTCTTGTAAATCAAAATTACATGACAAAGAGTCAATTTTTATGATAAGAATAAATTTAGTTTACAGGATGTTCTTCTTTTGCAGTTTGCAATACTTGATTTTGAAATTATGGTAAGTTTTTGACTAACAGAAGAATATGAAATACAAATCTAATAAGCACTTGGTTTTATTGGGTTTTACAAAGAATACATTTATTAAGAAGAACTCAATGTAAAACACACACATTTCATCCAGCCATCTGCCAACATGCTACTCTGGATAGTGTTGTGGGAGGACCTGTATCCAATCCCAAGCACCACAGGATACAAAACAGTGGTTTGCCCTGGACGGGATGTCACTCCATTACAGAGTGTTTACACACACAGTCACACACTACAGGGTACTTAGTGACGCCACTTTGATCAGCTGCGTGCATTTAGACTCCGGGAACATATCAGGGCACCTAGAGGAGCCCAGCGTGACACGGGAAGAACATGTAAACCCCACATACATGTAATGTATGCTGGATTCAAACGCTTCAACCAAGGAAATATGAGGCAAAAGAGCATCATATACATACCTGCATCCTTAATCATCGAAATTTAATATTGACCATTTCGCTAATAATTGCAGGTATTCGATGCTGGCTATTCGTTGAGAATGTCGAAACCTGAGTGGCAATTAACAGTTTAACGATCTTAAATCGACAGCATTCCCAAGGTGTCTATAGTAAACGGCACTGCTATTTTAACTACACCCTCATGTCAAGCCAGACTTTTCATTGAAGCTGTAAGTAAATAAATATCTGAGTGTTGGCAGGCAGCCCCGCAGTCCCCTATCCATGAACATTAGACGCCAGCGGGAGGGGTGAAACCCTTTGAATGTTTTAGCGCTCGTATCCATATCTCTGTGGCCCTCCCACAGCTTTGGCAGAGAGCCACACGACACTAGAAGTCGGCCTGGTCAGGGCTGAAGTTGGCCCGCTCTCCATCTCCAGCTACACTTCCTGTGACATTTAGCAAGACACCCAATCTACTATTAGCTATGCCTCAGACTTACTGAGCACTCCAAACTAACAATTAGCAAAATTCTCACAAATTCATTCATGAATTCGATATGTTTATAGAAAGGATACATTCATTTACAAAGAAGAGATTTGGGATTTATTACTGCAAAGAAGACAATCAAGGTTCCCTCAGAGCAAACGCTTACCCTTAATAACAATGTCATTTTCAGATACTGAATTACTGGAGTAATTCTAATGAAATTAACACATAATGGCAAAATACTTAATGTGTATTGCAACAAAAACTTAATATCACCTTTTCCTGTAATAATTTCTCTTGTATGTTAGATGATACAACTAATTTTGTAAATTGCTGAACACGGGCAATTAACGTCTCAGGATGTCTTAGTATGTTTCGTAAATTGGGCTACGGGTGAACAGTTTGCTGGCCTACATGTGGCCTTAATTGGTATTAGAATATTAATGAGACCACGACCATGACTCAATTAATCTCACTTCGCACCAGATTACACCCCTATAGCCCTCGACCGAAGAGCACCTACAGTAAGTAATGGGAGTTGATGGACTTCATACCTACAGCAAGTAGCATTACTGTGCACTGCAAATCACTTTCTGCTTGAACCCAAATGGGAGAAGGTAGGCCCTTCATCCAACAGGAAGTTAGCTAAACCAATCAGCTACTGACCTGGCTCAATAGTCCCACCCACTCGTGACCCCGGAGTCTGTTTTTTCCAGGCAGTACCACAACCACTTGAAATGATTCTTGAAATGATTTATAATAATCTGTTTTACTTTTACTTACTTACTAACCCCCGGCGAGAATCTGAGAGAGAGAGACGAATCGGCAGCAGTAAGGATGTACATTAAATAATCTCTAAGAGTATCTCATTCTTTGCACTCTGAGAATAATTAGTCAGGATAGGAGAATCTTTTGGGTCTGCTCATGCAAATGAACTTCATTTATAGTCTCCCTTTACCATTCGTTTCCATTGTAAAGCTCTTAATAGGGAAAATTCCCCGAGTCAAACAATGAAAATAGTCCAGGAAAAGAACCCGTACCACTCTAGGTATAAGCAATTACTGAGAACGATCTAACAAAATGTTGAAGTCAAGAGAAACACTTTTATTGTAAAAGTTGCTAAGGAAACAGGTAACCTGACAATCCAGAGGACAGAGGAAGAGCGCAGAGACAAACAAGAAGCTTTGGTGCTTTGAAAGCGACTCGTCCTTTCAGCACAGCCACTGACACAAGGCTGACAGAGATGTGAGGATGAGGAGGTTCAGCAGTCAGCAAAGTCGCGTCGGATCGGGCGGCGCAGCCGTGGCATCATTACACTTCCTTCGGCAGGAGGACCAAAGCTACTGCATTATTACAAAGTTCATTACAGCAGCACCCCCTTCAGAGCCCTGCAGAGGAGTTCATAGTAAATGCCCCCCCCCCACCACCACCCATAAATCTCTGTCCTGAAAACATGCATCACATACACCACAAGCCGAACCTTTTAACATCCGCATGTCAAGGAACCGGCCGGCGTGTTGCATCTTAAACTGGAGTGCTTGACGTCAATCGCCCAGCATAAGGAGAGTGGGAGCGTTCCAGGTTTGCTTGGAAGCACAGAAGCACCTGCAGTCGTTTCCTCCACCTTCATCTGTGGGGGGAGCAGACCTTGGTCTTGATATAATTTCTCCCATGCACGAGCAGGTTTCTGCCGATAACAAGAGATGAGTGCGGAATATCGACGCTCACATCAGCATCCTTTCTTCCCATGAGACCCAGCTGCCGCCCTCTTGTCTCCAGGCACCATGAAGCGTTAAACTCCACATTAGTCCCCCCCCCCGGAGGGTACTTAAGGCCGAGTACCTGCTGAGGAACCCCCACGGGGCGGTTGGTGGCGTTAGCGTCAGCATGTGCTGCAAGAGGCAGGGGCCCCGCCCAGAGCAGAGAGTCTCAGAATAACCACCACCCAAAGGTAACTCTTTCCACCATCTTCTCTGTCTTTGCAAAGGTCACACTAGCTCTCTCGTCCGCTCAGAAGCGGTGAGGTATTTCCTTAAGTCAGAGATTTAATGTCCCCTACAGAGAAGAACTTTCTAATCTTTAATAATTCATCGGTTAGTGATATACCATTAGTACACAGTCCCAGTACCGGGGGGTCGATATTTCTCGGCAGCCTGGCTCTAATGTTCCGCAGTTACATGCCCAATCGCTCACCCAGAAAGAACAAAAATGCAGAGCATGGAAAACTGTTTATAAAGACAAACGCACACACACACAAAAGTGCAGACACCCAGATGTGTACAAATCAAAGGGAAAGCGAGACGATTCTTTTGACGATATCTTCACTGCCTGTCTGGCTCCAAACAATAATGCAGATTCAGTAGCTGCATTAATCAATACAAATGATGTGATTTCCAAAACACACATTAATTGATATGGACCTTTCATCTAACTGAAATATCATATCTTCATGTGAAGGGATTCAAAGCAAAAAGTTTTACTGTCAGTCGCATTGATCTTAAATCCAAATAAAATTTACTGGTACAATTCGAGAACTGAAACTGAGTGTTTTTCCATACAAACAGAAATGAATCACCATGGAGCATAAATAGCATCAACTCCGATATTTTATGAAGGACATGACAGCCCTTGATGAAAGCCAGAAGTATTCACCAATGCCAATACAGAACAACAAGGCTGCATTTAGCCAATATCTCCATAAAGATCACGCCTGGAGCACCATTCTTGAAAATGCAGTAGATACTAACTGAGACAGAGAATCCTTTCAACATAACATAGGCCATTATAGCATACGCATATGCTGTAATGAGGAACAATAGAGCTCATTACAGTGAACTACACGTGTTCCATTATCATTACAGAGCTTGGCTGATGAACCTTGAGATTTGAATCGTAAACTGGTATGTGACACATAATGGCATTAGGCTTCCATTAAGAGCTCATGTTGTAGGTACTGTTAAACCCACTAGGTGTTCCAGAGGTCAGAGTGGCACCCAGTGAGCATCACTGTCAGAGAAAGCTTATAAATTTGCCGTATCAAAAGGTGGACATTCAACATCACAGCAAAGAGTCCGTCAAAGTCATGTATATGGATATCAGAAACTATTATGGAAATCTAAATAATATCTAGAAAGAGTATCAGTATAATATTAAATTAACCTTGCAATCAACAGGATATCACCTATGGAGATGTGAAAATGTACCTTTATCCTGCTATGAGATTTAAGGCAAAAAGGGGTGTGATGGTATCTGAAGGACCCCAAACCAAGTCAATGTCAGGTCGATGTTCAAGCTCAGACTGAGTGAGAGGTGCAGGGCTGCATGGAGCTGAACACATTCTGCCAGCCCAGTGAGGGGGCATTAAGGGCGGAGTCATTTTCCTGCCTTTTAGTGGCCTTTCCCTCTTTAACCTGTCCACCAGTATGGGGTGAGAGACTGACAGAGGTCACAGGAAGGTCAAAGAGAGATCACAAGCAGGGGGGAAGTTAGGATCATTCCTGGGATCCCTGAGTGACAGGTTCACTGCATCTGACAAAAATCCCAACCAGGAGGCAATGTCTTGACAGTAAAGTTTGCTCACTGTAAGGTGGAGGGTGTTTGCTGGAGGGTGGAGGGGACCCAGATTTCACTCTTCAGAGTCTGCCAGTCGCTGGCAACTAACAAGGTTAACAGTACAGTGACAAAAAAAAGTGAGTGGCTGATATTAAGTATCTCCCTTGTTGGCCAATTAAAAAAATACAATAAATCGACAGTCACATTTCGATGCGTCTGCCTACCCTGGGGGGGGGCGTTACTACGGCCTCCTCCCCTCTGACAGCACACATGTGGCCCTCGCTGTCCTCGGCACGCTGTGGTCAGGCTGCCGAGCGCGACACGGCATCCGCTAGCCAATGACACCCTTCTGTTTGCGCAGAGGCTTCTCCTCCCGGCACTGAACACATCCCGCCGCATGCAGTAATAAGGACAGCGCCAGTAATTCAATTCGCGCGCACGCTAATCAAGCCGCAAAGCGTTCAGGCACATCGATCGACAAACCACATATGCAGCGCCATAATTTTCTGTATTACAATTCCGTTTTTCCCACATCGTGGGGCATGCTAGGGGTTTCCTGTGCAATCGATATGTCCCTAAATGGTCTATATTTTTGTTAGGTGGGGGGGGGGGGCACTGCGGCTTCTTTGCATGATGATGAGATCAAGATGGTTATGCTTTCAAAGGGTTCGACTGCTATCAAGCTCCTTCGACCGGTTCACTATCATAAGAATTCCTAATCCTTGTGGATGATCTGAAGCGAGTTTCCACTAGGGCCTAGTGAAACCCAACAGATCCCTCTCCCAAGCTGCACCTGGCTGACCGAGAGACGCATCCAGGAAAGCAGACCTCCCGGGGAAAAGCAGCAAACCGCTTCGACAGAAGGTTGGAAGCTCTGTCAGGCCTATGCGCTTCTGTCAGGCCTCCTCTGCACATTACTTGATGTTGGACGTCTTCCCATCAGAAATGCACGTACCTTTGACATATAACACGTCCACAAATACAGGTCAAACACATTTGGGAAACTTACTTTTGCAATACTAGACATTTAACCATAAAAAAAAAAAAAGAATAGCGGCTGATAGGAGACACAAACTTGATCTTTATCCAAACCTTTCTGGAAAATTCCGGAACATGCCAGCTTACCTGTATGACACTCCGACTGAAATCTCCCCCATGTCACTGCAATGGGTTCAGTTCCAAAGTATGAACCAGAGAGACCATCTGTTTTCCGTATGACTAGAAAGCCACATTGCTCTCATTTTCGCTGGAGAAATCTACAGTATTCCAAAAAGGTTACGCAACATGAAACATCTGTGATTTCCCCTGTCTCCACCATATATAAAATGCTTCTTTCAGTGAAACACATCAATTGCTCTATCAGTCCTTCTGTGATTACAGTAATTTCAAATTACATTTAGTTTTCGAAGGTGACTGGCTTTTTGCTTATACTATTCGACAGCCTCCCTTTTTATCTTAAGTTATAAATTAAAATACGAATATGAAAAATGTTTTTAAATAGTTATATTAAATACATTTCTCTAGGGGGTGGCACGGTGGTGCAGTGGTTAGCACTGTTCCCTCACACCTCTGTGAATTTTGAAGTCTCCGCCCAGGTTCCATGTGTGTGGAGTTTGCATGTTCTCCCCATGTCGTCGTGGGCTTTCCTCCAGGTACTCCAATTTCTCCCCACAGTCCAAAAACATACCAAGTTTGCCTGTTTCGAGTTACCAGATTGCCCATATATGCGCGTGTGTGAGTGACTGGTGTGTGAGTGACTGGTGTGTGTGTGACTGGTGTGTGAGTGACTGGTGTGTGAGTGTGCCCTGTGATGGGTTGGCACCCCATCCTGAGTTGTTCCCTGCCTTGTGCCTATAGCCTCCAGGATAGGTTCTGGACCCTGTGACTTTGAATAGGATAAGCAGTTTCAGAAAATGGATGGATGGATATTACCCTAGCTCTTCTAGTCTCATATCGCTATCAAACTCTTTCCCAGTTCACATTGACTTCATAATTATACCTGGTTGATTTCCTTCAAAAGATATTGAGGGCGGAGGGAGCAAGCAGTTATAAAAACACTACCAGATGTTGGAAATGTCCTAGGGAGAGATCCCATTTTATTGGACCAAAATGGTACAAAGATATAGCGGTGGACATTACGAACCGTACCAGACTAATCAGATGGAAACACTGGGAGCATAGTTCACTCAACAACTTCTCAGTGGAACTTCACCAGTTGAAGCTCATTACTGGCTGCGATGACGATCTTCTGCTTTAGATCAGGCTACAATAGGTCAAAGTTGTTTAGATCAGTGCAGGATCACCCACAGGATACACCGCCCCTAAATCACCTTTGGACGACCCCATTGACGTCATGCTTTAAATTCACACCCCCAATGGCAAATGGAGAAGGAGACACTGGGCTATGAGTATTTATTTTCAAATAGAGCAATTAATAATGAAAGCTGGCCCTCCCCCTGTAGATTCAGTAGGATGGTGAGTTACAGTCCGAGGGTGCATGACCTCAACACCTGCTGTCTAAGAGAATGTCTCCAGTTTGCCAAGTTGGCACCAGTCGGCAATTGACGCTGGGTGGGCTTGTGGAGCCAACCAGGGGTAAGGTGCTTCGTTCTGGATGGATGCTGAAACTGGGTCTTCTATATTCCCTTTCGTTTCATTACTCAGAGTTGCCTCAGAGTTAACCCAGTTAGTGCCAAGAATTTCCAATACTGAACATTAAAGAACCTTAAAGGAGCTTATGAAAAAAATATCAAAAATCAGCACCTTTGACAACCTTTGAATAGGTACATCTTTCGTAAAACCCAACCAATTATCTTACCTACCCCCGTGTTAGCCAATTAATGTGATCACCACTTGTTGCATGTTGAAAATCTTTACCTGTCGATCACAGAAACATTCGTGACCAGCCAGCCCCTGTTTATACGTTTCATGTGATTTTTAGTCAACAAACGTGGGTGTGTCGCTCACAGATCTGTGGCTACACCTACTAACTTTTCAACCACAAGACCTTGCAAGACTAAACCATTCATTAACGTGTGAGGGGTGACGGAAAAAGGCCTCATAATCTCTGCCGTGTCGTTACTTGCATGTCGATTAATGCTGGCAAATGCTTCAAGTCTCTCGATGCAATGAGATCTGAGGTTTTACTACAGCTACAGAAGCTTATAGCCCCGTTGCGGTACCATTACGACCCATCAAGGGCTCTTGTTAATGCTCGTCGGAATGCAAGCCCTAAATGGTTCTGAAAGGTAGATGAACGAGATGGAAGTCATAAATGGAGAAAACATTTGATCCAAAGCCAGGAACAACCAAAGGGCCTATCCACAGGCAAATTGAAGATGAGCAAATAATTTTAGCCCGCTCAAATAACAGTCTGCAAAATTAAATGAGAACAATGTGGTCATTTATTTTGCGCTTCCCGCCGTGCCGCAAGGTGACATTCTGCGGACGTGCAGATGTGGCCACACGTGAGCGGAAGCGTTCGCATGGAAACGAGAGCCTGCTGGCTGCGAAACTCGAGTGTTCCGAGGAATGCGAGACGATAACATCGGACGCGGCCTTTATTTTTCTGAACATCCAAAAATAAACAAGCCCGATCCTCGCCCAGGCCTCCACCTGGCTCTCACTCCCAGATGAAGAAGCCCTCAGATCAGCTATTCTGTGCAGGACCCTGAGGGACTGAAGGCCAGCCAGGCCACAGTAACTGAGTAAGCAGCTCTTCATGTGCAATACAGGCCTGGACCCACATGGAAGCCAAAGTCTTCTGGGTATCATAATCTATCATGATAATAAATTTCACATCATAGTTACTTCTTAAATGTAAAAGTGAGATGAAATAGCCCATATTTTCCTCAGTGCAGACCCAGAGTGAGCAGTGAACACACTAACCATGGATACCTTACTGTCTGTTGTCTACGGACGGCAGAGTCATCTGTGGTGTGTTGATACAGGTTCACTGAAATTTATCAAGCTCTTTTTACTAGAAATGTTATGTTACTTCAAGCCTAATCTCAGTCCGACCTTTTTTCAGAAAAGATCAGGGATTTGATAACTTTTCTTCCACACACAATTCACTAATTAGCATCTGCAGATAGGTATTGCTGCACAACTTAGTTGGAACTGAGATAAAGGTAGTGGTGCCTCCCTAACTTACTTTCAGTTCATTTTTTCAACTAAAAACTAAAGCCTGACTGGCCCCGTGGCAGAGGCAACTTTTCGCAACTCATCTAAAAGTCGCCCACACGTCTCCCAAGCCCCGGATGAGGATCTCTAGCGCTGCTTAAAATTCTCACGACGCTCGGACGAACGTCCAAACTCGTCAAGATGTTTCGGAAACGGCGGGCAGATGCCAGCGCGACGTAAGGAGATGGGCGGCGGCCTGCGCCGCTCGAATGCGGCAGATTCCTCGCGCGTAGCCTGGCCGGGAAGCACATGCTCACGCTCGCCTCCAGATGCGAGGGCTTGCCGATCCACAGCTGCGAATCCCTCACGGACATCACGCGGCTCCACTTCGGTACTAGTGAAGCTTAGAAGGCTGGGCAGGCGGCCCTGATTCCTTTGTTCCAGGCTGCAGAGACCAGCAGAGGGCCACACTTCTGTTGCAAACAGGGCTTACGGGACATACATCCTCTGCTATATAGCTAGTTTACAAGGCCAGCTGCTGTACCCTAAAGCAAGGTACTTAAAAAGAACCACTCCAATAAAATATCGTGGCTGATTTCAGATAACAGCGTCAATTATCCTGTAAATGTAAGGTCCTCACACCTATCTACTGGTTAATAGTGGGTGTCCATTTCAGCCTGATCCCGGGTGCTACGTGACATAAAAGTCCGATTTGTGCTTTCGTTTACTGCGATTCCAGCGGAAGATGTACACATGGAGAACAGGTGTACGCCAGGCAAAGGGAACCTAGCATGCATCGAAACTAATTTGTCTGACAAATAAGCTTTTAGGTTTTTGATTGAAAGGAAACCTCCCTGAAGACAGGAGAGTACAAAACGTACGCTTTTTATATTTAAAGTATCTGCATTGGTCAGGGAGAGAAAGAAGAATGTTCTACAGATACCTTTTAAAGTACCCCGCCTTTATGTATGATAACAGTACCAGGAATTCTACAAAAAAGGATACAGAAATCAGACTATTATTAAAACACCATATTCTAGTGGTTTGCTTCATCCTTCCCAATGTGCCAGTCAATTCAGCCGAGAGTTTCAGATTCATTTATTTATCAAAGGAATACTGAACTTCTCCATCACATAAAATGCCAGCTCTATTGCTTTCAGCCATATGATTCGATAACTCTGAAAACTTGCAAAAATTATGGTCTGTGTGAGCAAATGTTTCTTAAAAGCATATTATAAACTAAAACAGGGGTATGGCTTCCCTGCCGATATCCAGGCTGGTCTCTTAGGATCATTATCCCCTGGAACTGAGAACTCCCATTTTCCAAATGATTCATTACTTATTTAAAAACTGGAAAAGGAATAAAGGGACTCACAGGGGGGCCAGGGGGGGGAGTCTGGGGGGAGGTCTTGCGGCTAAATCCTGAAAATTTGATCCATGATCTCTTCTGTGCTTATTCCCTTTATCAAAGACACCTTCACTGTTGTCTCAAACACTCTGGATGTCGAGTTCTGAGTAAAAACTCAGTGATTTATTGTTATTATTATTTAGCAGATGTGTTTGCCCAAAGCGACATATGTCTCAGAAAGCAGGATCTGCCAGCATTTGGGGTTATACGCCTTGCTCAAGCCATGTGATGGGAACTGACGATTATCTGATCGGAGACACAGAGTCTTACCCCGCACAGTCAGCTCAGACACACTGCACACAAGATACAACTGACACAGGCTGGAAACCAGCTCCTAACAGCATGTTGGACACAACTGCTTTCCTATCCAGGTGGCACAAAAAGATTTCCGGAGACTTGCCGTGACATGTAGGTTTCTCCCATTCATGACGTTACTGCCATGTCCTCTTCAGTCACAGGCTGCTTCTGTGATCTAAGACTGGCAGGTCACTGCAACTTACGTGGGCTTCGAGTCGACTGGAGGCTATCAGCCATGAATTATAGAAAGTGCCATTTTCAGATTGAGGGGCTCCCTTTCCCCAGCTTTAATGTGCAGCCAGGACAGGAATCTGGTCATAACCGATGGCAGATGATTACTCAAACGCTGGTTGGACGGCTTGGTAAACATGCAATATAAAAACACCTTTCAATCAGGCTTTGGCTTCCGTCACATTGACCCGTTTTTTTCATGCAGATGAAAAACAGGCTTGATTGACTATTAAGCCAACTAACTTTCACTCTGCACTCTACGCATCTCTAGGTCGATTTAAAACATATGGCACCAGGACATACATTCCCATGACTCTGGACATACTTATAGAATCTCTAAATGGTGGATAAAATGTAAAGCTACACAGAATAATGATAGTATTTGTTACCTCTGTAAACTATTTCAAGCCATCCAGTCACCACTCACTAAAAGGTCAGTCTTCCCCCAAAGATGACTGATAACAGACCTTCATTATTTCCACATACTTCGGGCTTAAAAAATATGTAGCCTGGCCATTCACCTAATTAAATCCACTTTGACTGAAACACCTTCAAATAGGTGCCCGCACTGGCACTTCCCGTTTGATGTTAGGCACGAGTATCAGAAACTTACTTATGGGGGACAAGTCACAGTGGGGCGCGAATTTAAAGCTTCATCCAGACATGATGAAAGCCATTTCTCACCGTCTCCCTTTGAAAGCTGTGTATTTTTTGTGTGAAACAGCTAATCTGACTATGATTAGCAGATCAATATCTCCTCTGAGAGTGTCAAACTGCTCTGAAAACATTCTTTGGGGTGCAGCTATTAGGGTAAATCAAACACATGAAATGTGTTACAAGGAATACTACTTGCTTATTTTCTAGTACCCTTATTTGGATTGTGCAGTGTGGTATAATGCGAACTGGAAGGAACAAAGTAGAAAAAAATAACTTTTAAAGACCGATACACTTAGTTACAAACAACCCGCACAGTAAATAGAAATTCCCTAAGGTGGAATACAGCATCTCTTTTCACGGAGGAATTGTAAACAACTGCTTGGTGGAGAAGCACCATTCCCAGCAGCTCTCCACAAATCATTACACAATGAGTGCCCTTTTGACGTCTTTTCTACTCAGCCCAGGGGTGTATAGGGGGCGGAGCCACAGGGGCACTGGCTCCAACTGAAAGCTGATTGGTCAAGACAGTGCCCCCTCCTTTGCCACTCACTAATTCAAAACATATCATTGGCTAATGATAAGGTTGGCCCCTGTGTATGACTCATGGCCCCTTTTATTCCCCCACCCCAAAATATCCTAGAATCACCCCTACTCACCCCAGCCTCTCTTTTCTCTCTGTAAGCCGCACTGCAAAATAATACTACTGTCCCTCCCCACCTGGTCCTTAATTTTTATTTCATCCACATCAAGCCTAATATTAATATGTGTTTACATGGCTGCAGCTGTTTTTTAAACACTGATGTTGTCAGAGTATGTTTTAACACTGTTTGCTCACTTGTCTGACTTTGATTTTGTGTCTCCTAAGGAATCTGGATTAAATTTGTAGGTGACGAACTGCCAAAGTCTGAATTTCCATAATGGGCCATAGTTTGTCCCTATTCATTGCGACAAAGTGAAAGCAGAGAGCATCATTAAACAAAAAGCATAAGGGAGACTATCAGTAGTCCTACCTTCTTCTGGTCCTCCAGCATTTGACCTGTTGACTTCTTCCCATGCTTGGCTGTTTCTGATGGTAAATCCATCCCTTCATAAAAACAGACACTATCCCAGAATTTAGAAAAAACAAAATGCCCAAGCGAAGGGGAAGGTGACGGAGGGGGCTATAAGCAGCCAAGCGCACTCTGTCCCCAAAAAGCACCTTCGCTGAACTCCAAGGGCTCCATTGATTGGCTGGTGGCCTTTCAGGACACACGGTATTCAGGTGAAGAGGTAAATATTAACCCGGATCAGCACATGGCGAGAAAGCAAAAGACCTCTCTGGCAGAACTACCTGTTGGCAAGTTCTTTGGCTTTCAGACAGTGACGAAATAGTATCCAGTCCACGGGTTTGGTCTTCACATCTGAAACAAAATAATATTTCTTAGAGCCACTGAAAATAATCAAGACATTCAAGAGAAAAACACTGCTGTGTTTTTACCATAATCAAAGTCATATTGCCAAAAGAGAAACAGTGCTTGCAAAAGTAACCAAAAGTTTGATGATACGTATACATGAAAGAATTAAGGGTTTTACACAACAATCTTTCATAGCTTAAAAAAGTCCCATTTGTTCCAAATTGTAGTGGGTCACTTGTGGCCTAAGGTCATTTGCTCAGTGTAGGAACCGCAAGTCTGGAGGCTTTATATGTGCTGCAATCTATTGTTCTTTATTGTTCTGAGAGAGTGATTTCATACTGAGGATAACAGAACAGTAATATTTAAGTAAGAGACAATCCAAGAGTGAGAGCAAATGATTCTTTCTGCATATTAAATAAAAAGACATGTGTTGGACTGGCACCCCGTTCAGAGTCCTCGCAGTACTCATGTCGATCCTGCCTGGGATATAACCCTGTAACAGATGGAGGGACGGATGGATGGAACCAATAAACCAATTCCAGAAAAGTCACGCCTGATTTGTGTAGGAACAAATGCAAAACGTTACACGAATTATATCTGTCCATTAGCTGTTTTCTACATTTAAATAACAGACATGTTTGCTCAAAGCAACATGTAGGTCAAGGTCAAACAGCAAGGTCAGAAGGGGTCCCAGGAGCCACTGGCATTAAGGTCTATGCTAAGTAAGGTCAGGTAAAGGATGAAGGTCAATGGCCCAACAGTGACATCTCTCTATCTGCCCCAGGATTTTAACCAGTGACCTCAGGCCAAAAGAGCCCAAACCTACAGGGGCTGTTGGCCCCAGTTGGTCTGCTGGAAAATCCCACAACTGGGAGAAATGTATGTCAGTCAGGCCTCTAGATAACCTCAGAAGTTCAGGAGTCACCTGCCAAACAGATGCCTATTTGTGGGGGAGGGGGGGCGGATCAAATGTATTTCATTCCCTGTCACAACCATTGTCTCACATATGATTCTCACTGCAGCCAGGGAGTCAAACACGACTGTATCTGTGCATCAGTGAAATCCCAGAGCACACACACAAAGGTCATGAATATTACATGGATGCTGATAATCTTCTGTGACGCCAGCTTCATTGTCCCCCATATGAGGGTTCATCTGCACCAGGGGTTTTCTCAACAGAGCAAACAAGGTCCATGACGTACAAGAAGCATGTGTGGGGTTTGATTCTTAATGTCTGGTGGGGGGGGGGGGTCTTCTTGTTTTCTTTTAGCAAGCTGTCAGTTAGAAGGAGGATGTTAAAATACCGCGGTAAAGGTTGCGCCTGAAGGACAAAACTGAGAAAAGCAGGACAAGCTTGGCAGGCAAGGATTAGTATGTTCTGAATGGCTCTAAGTATTCAACATGTGTATGAAGCTTTCAACATTGACGTAGAAAATATGCAAAACATCGCGGTGTGGACATGCAGTTCAGCAAAAACTGGTGTAGCCCCTTAAATGATGCGACACAGCAACCACAACTGGGAAGCGTTTCCAACACGAGCCCTGACCCCATGGAATAAAGCTGCCAGATCACCCTCTGCAGCGACCAAGCACATTTCTCCTGACGCTGGAATGAGCGTCATCAAAAACAGGCTGCAGATGCCGCCCCACGGAGCTGCCAGCCCTGGAAAATGTAAAGCGAGCTGGTTCTGCTTCAGGGACGGCCCACGTTACTCGTGTCACTGTCAGATGTTCTCGCGACTGACATTGTTTCCAGACAAGAAATTGTCGTAAGCTACCTGAGGATTCTGGAAATTCTCTGCCCTTGACCTTTATAAGAAAGACCACTGGATTTCTTACCAGTATAAAACTACTGAAAAAAGGGAAATTGTCAAGGTAATAAGGTAATACATGTACACACACATTCACACATGTACATGCCGCATCTGTACAAGCTATTAATATGCATTGAATGTACAGTATATGAATATATTAGCATAAATGTATTAAGTATCCATCAAAATTACAGTCAGATTTTGCCTTATATTTACATTCTGACAAGATGTACCCCAACCTTCTGCCCTGTTAAGTCTGGGATTGGTTCCAGGCCTCCACAGCCCTGGCTAGATAAATGGTTACAAGACAGATGGATGGATGGATGGATGGATGGATGGATGGATGGATGGAACAATTCTTTCAGTCACTCTCAGGCACTTAATATTCAACAAGAGAAAAGAAGAAATATCACAATTTTATTGCCAATATCATTAATTGATAATAAAACAAATGACTTCAGAAAGCCAGATTCAATTAAAATTCAATAATGAGCCCTTTAAATGGCACAATAAATCACGTGACATTCAACAACAAACTATTAAAAATTAGCTTTTAATTTCATTACAGTGACATTTCTACAACACAGCTAGAAACCCTACTAACATTCACTGACCAAAAGTATTTTGCCCCCAAAAACTTCCCCGTTTATCAGATTAGCATATA
>JABFEB020000060.1:25618372-25631153 GCA_019775895.2 Stomatorhinus ivindoensis | reverse complement strand
GAAGCTCGGGGGGGAGCAAAAATGCGAACTGTCTGGCAGGAAGCTCGGGGGGAGCAAAAATGTGGACTGTCTAGCAGGAAGCACGGGGGGAGCAAAAATGTGGACTGTCTGGCTGGATGCTTAGGGGGAGCAAAAATGTGGACTGTCTGGCAGGAAGCTCGGGGGGAGCAAAAATGTGGACTGTCTGAAAAGAAGCTTGGGGGAGCAAAACGTGGACTGTCGGGCAGGAAGCTCGGGGGGGAGCAAAATTGTGGACTGTCTGACAGGAAGCTTGGGGGGGAGCAAAAATGTGGACTGTCTGGCAGGAAGCTTGGGGGGAGCAAAAATGTGGACTGTCTAGCAGGAAGCTCAGGGGGAAATGAGGACCGGCTGGGGGTCTCCGAGGGCCGGGTTGGGAAACACTGGTTCATACAAAAGTGTACTCTAAATAAATGTAAACACTGTCCTTATTTCCCAGAGTGAGCACATACATAACCGAAGGAGACAGTCTGAGCTCACTATTTAAACAGCCCAGCCCGAAAGCCTGAACCACCCAATTTTTAAATACAAATAGGACATTCTGATATTTATTATGAGGGGAAACTCATTTACACCCATCTGTATAGTGCCAAGTGATCCTCCTCAGACCTTAAGGAGGTTTCAGAGGCATATTGTCACCGCTGTTCCATTAAAGAAGCGAAGGAATGACTGAATTCACATTTCCCTTTAGCTCATGCTATGATCAACGAACCGTCAAGTCTGATAAAAAACTACAGGCCGTGTGGGGAAAAAATGGCCACATTAACACATAAACAAGGATAAAAATCTTAAAGTTAACGTTAAATAAGTCACTTCAAATAAAAGCTAATATTAAAAGAATAATGCCATACCAGATGGAATCAATAAGAACGGTTTTTCTGTGGTACGAGTCCTTATAAACTAGCCTACAAGGCCATTCTAAATATATCTTTTACTATTGAAATCTACAGCCATCATTGGATTTCAGGGTGATGTTGGAATAAATGGAACTGAAAGCTGTATTTTTTAGTCATTCATGCTCATTTCGGTTTTTTTGGTCAGAGAAAATGGTGACAGAAAAAAAACGTCAGCAGCTGGGCACTTTATATTCCTCACCATCCCAGACTGGAGCAGAAACCCCCAAGGATTATTGAAGTCTGCTACACCGGTCAGAGATCCACATTCACCCTGGCCTTCAAATCCCCTGTCAGCCACGATTGTCCATACAGACCTGGACACTCCCAGAGGACAGTGGGTCAGCGGAGGAGAGGCTGACTGACTTTGACGAACCACCCCGGAGACCAAAGCATCCCTGCCGTCGGACACATAGACCTTCACGGGAGATCTACTGGTCTCCAGGACTGCAGGATTACAGGAACGAGCTTCAGGCAGCTCCGTGCAAAGCACTCCTGACACCAGCTCATTAAATCCCTGTTGCTGCCGGCTAATTCTGTCTCTTCCCACCACAAATGCAACACGGGCTACGAGGTGCGTAAGGTGAGAGATGATCGATGCTTGTGGTTTAATACGCACAAAAAAACCTCTTCCTCCTTTACAAAGCATCGCGCTCGAAGAAATGAATTAGCGCTTCAATGCGATTCTGAACGTTGTTCGGAATTTACTGAAATGGATTTCAGTATTATTTTGTGTTTTCCTTGCACAGAGAGAATTGAATAAACAAACTAGGAAAGAAGAAACGCGTTGAGAAATATTCCCTACCGCTCACATCCGCCTCGGCACAGTCCGTCAGCATAAGCACATCTATCTGATATCGATCCCCAGCAGCCACACCAACAAAGGCAGTCATGCAGAAACAGCAAGTTCTTGGATAACAGGAAATGGCAGCATTGCTTGTGTCTCCTACGGCAAGTTCCAGATGAAAGCCAGTCTGGAAAACCTTCTTGCCATTTCAAGAGGCCTTATTCCCAGGCCCAAATCCCCAAGGCACCCCCATCGAAGTCATTTCTGAGCAGGGACAAGGCGTGGATAAAATCATTCCAGGACAGCCTCTCATCTGTGCCTTCCATTCCCACATGAAACCCCCGAGGCATGCCCCCCCCCCAACCCTACTCGACCCCAAACCCCCAGCGCATGCAAAAGAAAGTGAGAAGGTGCCTCCCCCCAGGAAGAAGATCGCATTGCACTGATTAAATTTTAATGCCTGCTTTTGGAAGAATAATGAACAGACCAATCCCAGGTGGCTGTGTGGGCGGAGTCTCCGCACTACAGACATACCCTCGTGCACACAGTTTCTCACATTCCAGCTCATGTGCCCCTTAAACATCTACGCCTGCTTCTGAATGCGGGCAGACCAGGCAAGCTGGGAGTATGTCCCATGGCTGGGGGACATGGGAGAACCTCAGAGAACCGGCAGCTCCATCGAAACGCCGCATGACTGAGCTCAGATACTGCCTGCCCTGGGTCTGAAAGAGTCTCCCTTTTATAGGCATAAATAATTAAGCAAAATGAGGCAGGGAGGCACCGTGTCAGCCATCTGTACTTCCTGTCAGTCGCATTGATTGTCCCATAAATCAACGCAAAGCGGTCCAGGTGTTTGCTATGCACATATATTAATCTGGACGCAGTATCTCATGTACAGCCAGAACCACCTTGCAATCGATGCATTGGAGCAGACCTTCAACAGTGTTAGCAGGGCTGTGCTTCATTGCAAGGCAAAAAAAAAAAATCTTACACTGATATTCAGATGTTTCTGGGTTGCGTTCTTGCTTGCATTCTACCTTGACGTGACACTATCGCTCTTCTTCGATAACACTGTTTCCTAGCCGCACCGAATCAAAAGCTTGCTAAATCATCAGCTTCTGTTGCATGGATTTACTTTCTTAATTCCAATGAATACTGCTTAGGCACACAAGTTTCTTCTGTGTTTGCTTTTGAAAGGTCATGTGCAAAGGCTGAAGATGGCAAACAGCTTCCATTAGACATAGCCGGAACTAAGGGAGTCCTGCTTCCATAATGAGGTAGTGCGCATTAAAATATCTGAGCTGGAGCCAGGAGCCATATTTATGGTCAGCTTTTGGTCGCAGGGGAGGAGGTATAGTCGTACCGTTATTGGATGACGCACGGAGATGATTATGAGGAAGGGGATGACCAATTCAATTACGGCATAGGATTTTCACTTCAACTATTTATCATTTCATCGTGGCACCTAAATTCTAGTGACCATCACAGCATTTGATAAGAGGGGGAGGGCTTTCTCATCCAGTTTGATGCAATTAATGGCTTTTCAAGTCATCCGTGCGACACCAGCTGCAGACACTTCTACGCAATTGGACCACGCGAGAATCCAGGGGAAAGTCGGTGGGGACACGGCTCAACACAAATGCACCGAGGATTTATGCGAGCATAAAACAACCCGGAGAAGTTTTGTTAACCTTTCCAGATGTTTGGCTTCCGCCCGGGATTAATACGTAGCTGAGGCGGATAGTAATTGGCAGGTGGATGCGGGAACGCGCGGCGGTCGGGGACTCAGGCAGCACCGGAACTTTCCCCACAGAGTGGAGAGTAGGGGTGAACTTGCCCACAGGGGGGGAGGTCATCTTTCAGTTAATGTATTACGCCATTCATACTGAGCGCTACCCTGAAAAAAAAAACCCAGCTTCTGGCCGCGGTTCAGCTATTCGGAGGAGGGGGGAAAAAATGAACAGGCATAATTTTCATTCGCGTTTTAACAACTTGCTAATGGATGACCAGCATCGCCCGCATGATCCGAGAGATGAAGAGGTGTCATTGGCCTATTTAGCTTTTTCTACAACATAAATAATGCCTGCCGGCGAGCCTGTCGAGCTTTTAACTACAGCTGGACTTCCTCTCGTAAAGCCAGTAGCCGAACTGTGGGTCACGTCCAAAGAGAGGCAGACTGGAGGAATATTTCTCCAGCCGGAGTGCAGGTAAAAGCGGCACGGAATGAGCCAGAAGCCTGAAATAACGATGGACTGGATCAGGATAGATTTGTAGGCTCCCCTTTGGAAAGCTGCTCCCTTAGCATCTCCGACACTTACAGCAGTTTCGACTTAAGTTACACATACTTTATACACATTCTACTTAAGTTTTACACATATATTACACATAGAAACACACAAAAAGTGCATCCCATAGCCCAGCTACCACAGGCATCCTTCTGTATATATGTTAATATGTATAACCATTATCAAACAGTGGCTTTCCTAGAGAATACAGACTCGGGGGTTTCCTTGTACTGCTCTCCCGCTCACATTATGGTCCCAGATGTATTCCACAAAGAAGAGACGTGGAAAATGAGACCCAAACCGTTTCCAGAAGGAGCGGTTAAAATGGTCCCTGCCATATTCGGCACATTTCACTCGTGATGAGATACAACCGCGAGCGGCGGTAAAACTACGGAAATGCAGAGGCTGCTTGACAAGCCATGCTACCCAAAGGAATTATGGGGAATCAAAGGGGGAAGCGAGTTCATGATGGGGTCGAGTGGCCGGGGCTCTATTTAAGATCTTATTGTACATCAACTGATCCATGTTATGGCCTCATTGACATCGACACGGTCAACACATTAACGATCGGGTGCCGAGCAGATAGGATTGCTTGTTTAGGAACCGTAAACCGGCTGGGGACTCGAGGTTTAATATGTCGTGAGACACGCAGTTATGACCTCGTGCAGGTCTGTGAAGTAATCATGTGGATGGCTCCGCCGTAAACCACAGCCAGCCGGGGTAGGTGGGGGAGAGGTCAGTGCCCCCCACACTCACTGCAGAGGGTGCAGAGGGTGTCAGGCTGAGTGGTGCATTAATTAATGCTCCGATGTGGAATTATGTATGAGGGAAGCTGTGATTTTTAACGCTCCACTAGCCCATGTACTATTCTTGGGGAACTAACATTTTCACGGCATCTGCGTAGCTGTCACTGTGCAAAACCCCGTATTACTCACCCCTGTGAGGTTACCCAACTTGCACTGGACTGCAAGTCCTGAAGTGACGGGTGAGCATTTAGTGGCCCAGTGCACACAAAGAAAAGAATTTATCTTTGTGTATTGCATGGGGGAAAAAAAATCATTTTAGAAAACACGCCTTCCCCCTCAGCATACTTACCCGTAGATTAAACAAGCTTATATACATTAATTCAACAAGCATTGTTTGCTAAATAAATGGTCACCGCAAGCTACGTTACAGCAAAAGCTAGTTCTTTGCCCAACAAACGATAACATCAGGCCTTGGCAACAGGGCATTATATTAGACACAAGATATAATTACCAGCTATTTCAGAAGTCTCTCAGGCTACTACATTATTTATAGCAAAGTACGCTTAATATCCGCACTCCCCAACATAACATCAAAATAATATTAAGAGAGTGAAACTGAAAAGTATTGAATCCATGCATGTCTCTATGGAAGAAGTATCTTAGTGTTTCATGTCATAAATCCTGATCAATTAACAATCTTCCTTATTGCCTCAAGAGTCGACCGATGGCGTGTAAGCCCTTTATTGTCACTCTGCAAACATAACCCACATCAAGAAGTAGCAGTGATATATCAAAGTGTCCTCTTCTCCCGCTTACCAACTCAGGGCCTGTGAGTCTGAGGTTCCCAAAGGCTCACGAGGACGAAGGGAGCCGATGTCACAATGAGGGATGGTCCAAGACACTCAGAGGAGCCGTTTAGCTGTCATTTTGAATGACAAGCCGATCTTGTTACTCCTACGCCTTCCTATTCCTGTCCCATCTTGTGGTCATAAATGACAGGCAGGTTCCCAGTAATCAATACTGCACCAGATATCAACACATTAAATTTCATTAGTTTCTTTTTTTGGGGGGCTCCGTTACTTACAAATGAAAAAAAAGTGCTAATTTTAATAGATGCACAATCAAACATGAAGTGGGAACACAAGCAGAATTAACCGGCAAACAGAAAGTCACGTGTTGGCATAGAATGTAGAGTGGTGCAAATCTGAGGTAAATAAGGTAAAAGATAGGGGGAAAAGACTAGAATTAGCTCAACAGTTAACTGGGATGTGAAAAGCAAGTTAACAATTTATTTCTCTGGAGGCACGAGGACAAAATTTATAATACAAAGATGCAGCTACAGAAGGAGCAATGGTGGACATTTCCTGGCAAGTGAAATCACAAGAGGTGCACAACAAAAAGCAATTTAATTAAATTGCCATACAGACTCACAGGCCAAAATCACACAAGGGAGAAATTCCTGCATGAGATATTAAAAGTCCTGGGCCTCTTGTAACGTTAAGAGCAGACGACACCAAACAAATGGAAAGCACAGATTAATCTAAGGAACAATGGATTTTTTTATTTTACATTCTTTTTTTATTATTGTCCCATTCCCAAAACTCCTAGACTAGGAACCTGCAATGGCCATCATTTTTTATCCAGATCTAGTTCCACTGCCTCTTCAACCCTCACAATCAGTTAAGTTTC
Organism: Stomatorhinus ivindoensis; assembly: GCA_019775895.2. Lineage (NCBI taxonomy): Eukaryota > Metazoa > Chordata > Actinopteri > Osteoglossiformes > Mormyridae > Stomatorhinus > Stomatorhinus ivindoensis. The sequence goes on along the minus strand of JABFEB020000060.1, from coordinate 25,624,735 downwards.
CGTTTACTTTCTATAGCGACCAAAAGATTTAATTAACCTTAAAAAAAAGTGACTGGGCTTCATGGCGATGAGAGCTGTGCAGCGCACACACTCATGGCGGGGCTCTCACCTAAGCAAATCATGGGAAATGCAATGGGAGGGCCAGTGATTCCAGATCAGGAACGGCAGGAGCCCAATGCCCAGTCAGGACTTCTTATGGGGGGGTGGTGAAGGGTGAGGCAGGAGAAACGTTCAGAAGCAAAGTCGACAGCAGAATACATTGGTATTTTACTATTAGTTCTGAACTGAACTGGTTTGGTTCTCACTCTGGTGTCCCTGAGACCAGGTTCTCCTCTTTTCCATAAGCTACACAGGCCTATGAAGTGTAGACAGTAATATCAGTTCAATGGGTTCAATGAGAACTTACATAAGTACGTAAGATTTCCACTCCACCACATATGTAATCAACCCACAGTACTCAGGCCTATTATCTTCCAGCTTCCTGTCAGTGTGCTTGCAAGAACAGCATAATCGAAAAACACTTCAGACTATTAAAAAGAACCATCCAGCTCCAAAAGGTCATGCAGTTCCATTCTTAGAACCAGTAGACCATAGACATTCCCCAATTACACATCCACACAGAAGGACGTTAATCAGTCCAAAAAAAGTATGGTGTAGTCATGTTGCTACAAGACCATGTGCTTGAGACATCACAGCAGAAAAAGACTTCAAGCACTGGGTGAAATCCAAGCTTCAGTTCAAGTAATTTTAAATTTCCATGGAAGTGATCGTGTAGTCATGTCTAGACGCAGACAGGAAATCCACAGGATGAGTAATGACCTTATTAGGTACCTTGTGAGAAGGACATTTGCGTTGATCAACACCATAGCCTGAGTGTTAACGACGGCGCTAAAGAGTTGCCCATTCATTCCACAGAAGGTCCTACTGATTAGAGCAGGAGCCACAAAAACATGACCTGCTTGTTACTTAACACACACCCAGCAGCTTGAGTCGTCTTTGGTCAAAAAGAAAGATTAACTAGGCTGTGCCTGCCAGATTCAATGTGTCTGTTAGCCAATACTTGTAGGTCTCTCCACAAAGGGCATTTTATTACACTTAATCAGAAGAAACACAGTAACACCACAGTCACACGGCCTCAAATACCAATCTGGACACAAATCCATGACCGGATAAACAAACAGACACAACTGGTGCAAAGCGGAAACATCTGCAGCGATTCAAGATAACTTCAGAGTCACGTAGATCTGGCCTACAAGCTGTATCTCAGCATGGTCCAAGTCCAGAATAAACTCAAGCAACTTGGCTTCACTATCCATACCCAGGAGCGCTCTATGAGCTATAGGGATCAGCCTCAAACCTCAAAGTGCCGTCGTGTGCAACCGGCCCTGAACTCAGAGCACAATGAAATTTACACAACACTTACCCATAATAATACAATGATATGTTAACTGGAGACCGATAATAGCATTGGTTTGTCAGAACCTTCCTGTGGCTGGCCAGCCTACTTCACAGGGTCAAGCTCCTGCATCTTCCACATTTTAATCCCCATTAAAGTTCCTCGCTTTCAGTACTTGGGATTAGGCAGGGCACCGGACATTTCTTCACAAATTTAACTTCCCTGTCGACCCCATTTACCCCGTCCGCCCCCCCCCCCCCAGGGCCTCCCTGTACCTCTCTGGTCCAGAACTGGAGCCAGGGGAGCGAGCACCCTAATCGAAACTAAGCTGTCCATCAGGCTCGGCAGGGCATCTGCGCTCAGCCAAGAGCAAGGGCAAACGGGGGTTAGGCTGACCACACAAATGCATCATGCTCAAAATCGCGGAGGAAAAAAGGCAAGGTTTCACTTCATGTTTCTGTTACCGTAGTAACGGCAAACACTAGAATCCTTCTGTGATGAAAACCCAGGAGTACAAGTGGTGAAATAAACAAAAAGTTGGAATCTGAGTAATTCATGCATTTGATACATTTTCAGCTGATTTGCACTATTGCTTAATTATATTAGCAAATAATTTCAAATACACACGAAAGGGGTTGGAGTAGGTCTCTACTGACAGATTAGATTATTTAGGAGCAACGTATTTATTATTTAGGAGCAACATATAAACGTAAGCTTTAGCGAGGCCGTGTATTTATATGCAAATTAGGTCCTGGTCCATTAGATAGTCTTCCTGGTATTTTCCTGGTTGGGACCAGTATGACACTGGTGAAATCTCATGACTCTTCAGCTGGGCCTCCTTGCTTGCCTCAGGTTTGTCCAGACAGGATGTCCTAACAGTGTAGGCCCAGCACCTTTCGCCAACAGCTGCCGTTAATTACCACCGACAGAACGTGCACTGAAATGGAGCATAAGTCCAAGTGTCACTGGACCTCAGCCACGTGACAGTGAAAGAATGTCACTCGGCTGCTCTCGATGGCAGGTTGAGTGACTGTAGAGCTGTCCAGCTGTGCTCTACGCCAGCAGTGAGGTGATTCTGGCCACGCTGAGGTTTACCCTGGAGCAGGACTGCTCCTGCTTCCACACAACTCAAGCATACGTATCCAGTGTGGATTTGCAGCCACATTTACACAAACCAGTCAACCGGGATAAACCTATTTTTATGCCACTTACATACAGTATAATAGTTTCAATACATTCTGCATCAATTTTCCTAAGATCATGTCCTTAATCACCCTGACATCAAGAACCTGATTGAGACTGAACGTCATCTCCTACTTCTCTGGCGACCAAAAGACACCTATAGTCCAGGCAGTGGTGCTGCCTGCCCCGCAGTGTGAACAAATGACAATAGGAGGGCCTCCTGAAGACATGCTACAATCGCTGTTCTAGTCTGAATGTTCATGGAAGTCATCTACGTACATAAATGTCAGCACGGTATCAGAACCCAGTGCAGCAAACGTAATAGAAACATAATGAGCACGTGCAAAGTAAATCGCGACATGCCAGCCCCCATTGACAACCAGCACTGAGCACTGAGGTAGTAACACACTGGACAACAGCTTTCACTGATAGCAGTGAAATATGCAATGAAGATGAGTAAAAACATTCTTCACCAAAGGACTGAAACTATAATATTTGTACCATTTTACAAGAAAATAGTCTGCATCAAAGAATGTGCTGTTCACTACGAAAGAGGATTAGGGCCACCATGAAAGTATTATTTGAAATCTGACTTTAATCTCAGAATTCTGACTTCTTTTCTAAATTCAGAATTCTGAGATTAAAGTCGGAATTCTGACATTAAAGTCAGAATTCAAATAATATTTTCATGGTGGCCCTAATCCATATTTCACAAAAAAGATTTCCTAACAAGCAGGCAGACCTTTTCGTACTTGAGTGGTGATTTTTGTTCGTGCATTGCTGTGCTTTGAGCTTATCACTAACAAACAGATGGATAGATAAAACCTGAATAGCACAGAATACACCAGAGTCCTCCACCGTGACATATGAGGCCATGCAGGCACAGGTGACACGCTCAGGTCATCAATCTTCATGTTCCCTTGACAACTCTTTAAGGTGGTAAATGCTCCACCTAGTTACCTCATACACCCAATAAGAGGACATATGATTATTGAAGATCAAACAGATCTCAGTGATTTAAAAGATGTGAGGGCAGTTAATTTGACATTTACGTACCCGAAGGTGCCCTTACATCGCCCTGATTGGTCTTTGTTGTCCTTCAGAGTACTGATTGGACGGCCTGTCAGAGCTGGCTCTTATTAGAACACACAGCCACTCATTGTTGGGAGGGGGGCAGTTTCGGCCTTCACTTCTTTGTTATAAATGAGATTTAGGAATTCGGTTCCCCACGATAATAAGCACACGCAAAACACAATTACCCTCCAGCATGATGGAAACATCACTCACTGCCTGGCCTGAAATATCATCACTTAGTTGGCATTCAACTCACTTACTTGAACCCTTAGCAGTCATAATTTGGACACATGGAGGGGGGGGGGTAACAAAAAAAAATACTACAGCTGAATGGAAAGAGAGAGAGAGAGGTGAAGTCAAATGGTCACCTGTTGGCATTACTCAAATCAGCAGCCTCTCACACCCTGAGTCTTAGGTTTCTATTTCCGACTACAACTGTGGACTGAAATTGTAACGAAACGGCTACAAATGGATGAAGTGATACTACTGATATCAATCTGAAGGGGGAGGGAGAGATGATAAGCGACATGCCAGCTGTAATCAGCTCAAATCCCCATCTGAGAGGCCAGCCGCAGAGCCAGAGCGCCTCCCTAGCCTCCAGGTCCCCGTCAGAGACGCGCGTCAGCACACTGTCCTTGTGCGTGTGACCTCCAGAGGCCCTGCTTCTCGCTTGGAGATCGCCAGGGAAAATCAGAGCGGAGAACCTGCCTTTACTCGCCCCCTCCCTGTCACATCTACGCCATTGATGAGATACAGTGGCGTTAGGTAGATCTGTTAGGAGCTGTTATTATTTCCTCATTTGATGGGTAATTAAAGTCAGCACATCAACAGAAACCAGGAATATTATCCACTCAGAGCTGGGGGAATGTGGGGGAACTAAATAAATAATGATGAACCCATACACCAGAACAGCACGTCTTACCCAAAAGACAATGATTATATAATAGCTAACATAGTGTACCTTTAGTAGGGTCTTGTATCATGTCAGCTAGTGCTTTCAAGCTCAGGGATTGCATTAATTCCAACCATATCCAGAAGGAAGAAAAAATTAGAATTGTACAAATGACTTCCATCTTCGAAGAGTTGCTCTTTGTAATCGTGGGAAAAGTCACCTGGCAGCTTGGTGGTCTCCCGACCGAGGGTGTGAAGTGACATTACAGATTCTGGGCTTTGTCTTCTCACGCGAGATTATCGGGGGGGGGGGGGGGGAGGGGGGGGCATGCTCTGTGACATCCAGCGTAAGTGACAGGGACACTGAGCCCTCACTGGTACCTGGAGCAGTCAGACTCTGGGAGAAGACCCAGGAGCCAAAGGGAGAGGAGCCAGGAAGGAGCTAGACAATATAAAGCTTGTTTCATCTCCACTACGTGGTGCTAAGTGGGGAAAATGGGACGGTCCAACTGGCATAGGAGCGGACATGAAAAATAAACACATGGCCACAATCATACACAATTATCCCTGCTGTACGACACCAATCTCACCAGACTTTGTATCATGCCATTAAACTCTAAAGATTCTGAAGTCTCTACCATGAAAACACATCTGATAGAAAATAAACCAATTAACCATTATTACACAGGGTGGTATATGACCTGACACACAACAGCGTTTCTGCAGTGTTTGTGACGCCAGAGACGGGAGCATGTCACCATTCCTGTCAGAGACATGCTTAGTGAGAGAGCTTCATGCGCGGGACTCCAGTTGACAAATCGGGGGCGTGGACACAGCAGTGTGGAACCTTGTGGTCTTCTCTTGGTCTATTTTGAGGTATCTCAGGTACAGCTAAGAACTGGGCACATCTCAGTCAAGGGGAATACACCTGCGATTCTACCTCAGGTACTGGGGGTGTCATCAAGAAAGGATGTGGCAGTCTAACTGGTGAGGCTGGAAACGAGCAAATGCTCATTTTAAAGAGCATCTGGAGAACAGTGTTTCTACAGAGAGGATTCAGCAAAACAGCTATATATAAAATATTTATTTTTAACACGCAAACAAGCCCTGCTTGGAGTAAAGGGCCTGCAGACGAAGACCAGAGTTTTATTTAGAACAAACTCGCCCTCTTCTGAAACAAAATGGAGAGAGAACGCAGAAAACCATGGGCAAAAATGGCGGTATGTAAGGTATCAAATCAATGGTTACCATTGTACAAACAGATAAAGCACCGGTTCTTCATAACAAAGCATCGGCCATCCCATCGCACTCAGCATCAGAGGTCACATCCAGGCCTGATGAACGGGTGAAGCCGACACAGCCAAGGAAAGGATAAAGAGGCCCCGTTCGGATCAGCACTTAGCACATGACAACACTCAAAGGCTTCTGTTGACTAATCACTCAGAGGACCTCCGGCTACGTACGAGAGCTGCTTGGTCAGGAAGAGTGCTTAGTAACGTCTCAATGAGGTCATAGTGTTTCCTATATTTTATACATTAACGCAGAAATGCCAGACTGGATGCTAGCTTCAAGTCGTATTTCTCTGATGTCAGTCGGGATTCTTAATATCAGTAATAACACACAAATACGGACACGGAGTAGGGGAATCTCCTCCAAGTCTACAGTGTCCTAGACCTTCCTATGCCCGCCACAGGCTGTCAGACTCATTTTATCACGCTGTCAGGCTGAGAATCGCCTGGCACGACCTCGGAAGAGACCCGAGGGAGGAGAGAGGAGCCGAAAGAGACCCCCCCCCCCCGATGAGTGGGGTACCCACATTG
>JABFEB020000060.1:25581350-25598969 GCA_019775895.2 Stomatorhinus ivindoensis | reverse complement strand
CCCCCCCCCAAAAAAAAAAAATCTCTGTGAAGGTCAGTGGAAACCCAGGTCTCGAATGACAGAGCCGTTGGACAGCCAGGATGACCCTTACATGTTCGACTCAATTGCTAAACTGTTCCAGGGCTCTTGCCAGTGACGTTAAATCAGCCATCCATGATCGCAAATGGCAAGACATAAATCAATCATCAATGTACGCAAACGGCACAATGAAATCATCCTGAGAGACAGACACTAATGTAATAGTCTATCTCCTGGCTTCCATCCAGGTGCCACTCAATACATAATTAATCACATGAACATTACAAAAGTAGAAGATGCCTGAATGATGTTAAGATGATTGACTATTCCTACTCACTACCTTGTTCACAGAAAGTCAGAGCTTTGACATACAACCGTGAACCCAGCTGCTACTTTCACATTTAGCAAAGGACACCTCTGAGCTCTTTGAGTTGATCGTTTCACTGATGCCAAGTGGCACTGATTTCTGGTGCATCTCAGCCATATAAAACATAGAGCGAATGGGCCCCTGTCACTCACACACTGGTGATATTGTTTTAAGTAGTACTAGGATGCTGTCGGTAATAGGAACGGCTGGCTAACAACAAGGAGGACAATCATTATGCCTGAAGATAGAAACAAGATGGAGTTTTCCCTGGGTCACGGGGATACAATGTGTCATCAAATGTCCTAGATCCAGGGGCATGGATATCCTGGCAGATTCAGGCGGCCCAGGACTTTACAGGGGCCCCAAATTCTACCATGGGGGAGCTAAAGTGACATTTTGACACAGGGAGCAGAATATCTAGCTACGCCCCTACCTAGACCACTCTCTTAGTCAGGCCTCCATATGCAGAAAGTTGGCTCCAAACTGTTTGGCACTGCCTGAAAAAAAAGAGAAAAGAGATAGGTGTCTGTGCCTGAGAGAGAGAGATAGAGAGAGATAGAGAGAGAGAGAGCGCAAGGAGGGGGTGACAGGCCAGAGAGAGAAGTCCTTCAGAAAACAGCAACAATACAACCCTATCAAATGGCCAGCCTGATCAGCTGCAATAAGAGCCATCATTAGAATGAAACCTCACACCTGAATGGACCGAAGTCTGCAATCCCGATTTTCCCTGGCTCTAGAAGGCTCATCCAACCAAAAGTGTTAACACTTAAGCTTTGAGTTCAACGCAGGGTTTTATTTTAAGTCTCTGGCAACGTTTGAAAACAGGACACATATCATCCCTCAGGGCAGTCAAACACACGCATTTTATTTATTTGATTTGACATTATGACATATGACTATGTAATATATAACGCTACAATTCCTGGAAGGCAGTAGAAGTTTTTCGTTCAATTAAGATAAAGAGCGTGTAATCAGCGCTCTGGTTCCGCGAACGATATCTGTCTGATCTACACCAATCCTCCGATGTGAGCTGTCTTTGGGGGAGAATCGATCAACGCGAACATGATACGGTGTCTCTGCAGAGAAATACTATTAATTCACGATCTGATTCATTACAAGTACATTATAATTGCTGTTGTTGTTCCTTTGGTGTAAACAGGAAGAGACTACACAAATATATACAGGACTCGGAATGATCCGTTTACGCTGGAGGAAAGGCTGGGCAATGAATTATAGCTGAGTTGTTTCCATTTTCCAGAAGGTTATTCATATCGACACCTAAGGGTCCAGCAAGAATTTTGCATTTTTCTCATTCCCGGGGAGTTTCGCTACGACCCGACGGTGACACCCAGCATCCTCACTGTCACGCCGGTACTTCGCGCTGCATCAACTGTTTCTCATGCCAGTTCATCGTCACTTTTGACGATGCTTCTCAAACTCGGCGCAATGTATATTGGCATGAAACGACAGCCAGCTGCTTTCAGTAATTTCATCCTCTAGTGGGATCAGAAAGGTAATGTCCGTACCGCCGAGCCGCGTAGTCAAACGATCGCGAATTCAGCAGGTGATACACGTTCCCCTAACGCTGCTCCACCGTCCAGCCTGTTCTCCATGGCAGGGACCACAAGGCATGAACATACGCGCTGAAGTCGACATGAAGCAGGTCTCGGGATTCACGCCAATAACATTTTCCCCATCATCCGGAGTCATTGAGATTACATCATCAGCCTTACCTGATAACAGTTTCTCTCGGATAGCAAAAAGCATCAGATAAAATAGATAGCGACAGATAACGAAGGTATCCCAGGGCACATGCGAAGCCTGAACGGCGGCTGTCACTCCTCGCAGCTTGTATATAGCGCTTCTCTCTTCCAGCACTGACTGCGAAGCTCCCCCAAGCCCAGCGCCAAGCCCCGATCGTTACACGCCTGCAGCCGGCGGCTTGCTCACTCAGCGGCGCTGTTACACTCTGAATAAAGTAATTTCCCGAGCCCCCCCCCCACCCCACCCCAAGACCAGACTATATAGGACAGCATCAGCAGGTATGCTGTTTATTCTGATTTCATGATAGGGTTGCATATATATATAACCTAGCAAGCTATTATTATTATTATTATTATTATTAATAATAATAATAATAATAATGATAATAATCATATCTGCCCTGTTTTCTGTATACGCATTTGGAAGATGGATGGACTCCTTGTGTGATAAATAAAATGAGAAAACTATGCAAAACACAATTTGGTGTAATAATAGAATGATTTCATAGATGTGCATGTCCCTCACTGAGCTTATTACATTATTTTTGATCCTATTAGCCCTATTAATGGTGTCACTAGATGGTGGATTTCCTGGGCGCTGTGACAAGCATGGCCCACTTAATAAATCAGCCAAGTGAGTAGTGACTGATGCTGTGCGACTGTTTGGAGAAGAATTGAAATATGATGCCTAGTTTACACAAAAAGTCCTGTACAGTACTGTACTGCAAGCTAGTCCACAGCTTATTGGCCTTATCGTTCAAATGGCCCTAGTTCAGGGCATTAAATGATCTTAGGGAAACAGCTTAACAAGTAAAATAGAAGTTGGCAAAATAAGTGAAAAACCTTTCTATTGTTTTTTGAACTGAGCGCAGTCTTCATAATTGCTTGAAATTTTGAAATCGATGGTCAAGTTCAGAGGGTGGGGTGGGGGAAACTGCTATTATTGTAGACATTCCCAAAACTGCATGAATATACATGAACCATGGCTATAATCTATAATTAGATCATTAATGAATCATTTGAGAAAATATGGCGCTTACTTTGTGCACTTATTAAAAAGAAATCTTAGCTAGCCTTAATTTTTCCTCTTTGGGCTACCAGCACTGGTCAGGCATAATCTAGCAGACCACAATCTATTCCCACATTTCCTGTCGAGAAACGTAGACATAGATAGATAGACAGAGGGGAGCTCCCAGAGGCACCTGCACGCTGGAGTTTCACGGCGACAGATCCCTTCCCGCCCTGGTTCTGTTTCTGTGAGCGTCCGCACTCAGAGGAAAGCCAACACACCCACCAAGCGGCCCAGTTCACCCAGTCCAGTATGAATTATCTGTGGTAACAGCCAATCACAGCCAATCGAGGTGTCATCACGCAGCCATAACGTGCGTGCGCTCTCATTCCATTCATCCCAACTTGCTTGTAATCAGGACCAAAACAATGATCTCAGGCTGGAGAGGGGAGACCGCATATATGGACAGAGAGGAGCTGTCACCCTTCAAGGCTCTTTGGTCTGTTGATCAAGGCAGCTAAATTCCATGCATCAGTGTCAAGCCTAATTGATTTAATATGGCTTCCAGAATATCACATATAAAATTACAGAAAGATTTCATATTGTTGGACTAAACAGTTATGTGTGGAATTTGCTAATGCTTCAAGCATAATGCTGTAAGTAAAATTTAAAACACATTCATAATCTGTAAATTATTATTGTTCATTTGCCCATTTTAAGTCACTTAGCCAGTATGGGATAACAGAGAATAATTTACTATTATTTTTATTTTAAAATAAGCACCATATTCAGACATTTAGGGGAAACATCAGTGCTTTTATCTGAATAACCTCTCTGCACTTTTTGAGGAGTAGATTCCAATCCGTGGAACAATGTGTGGTCAACTTATCCTCAGCTGTGTAGAAGATTAAATGTATGGCTTTAACAGTCTATGTGAGGAGAAATGGAGCTGTGCTGAATGAGGAGGAAGTCGAAGGGGTCTCAGATCAGAGCATCTGACTTGACTGTATTAACCCAATTCAGAGAACATATACAGTATAATAAAACCAAATTAAGTAATATATTTGAGTCAAAGTGAAGAAACAGGATTTGGTGACCTTCTGGCTGGGGGCTTGGTGGTAGATTTTGCGTCAGGCCCCCCCACAGCAGATTTTAGGACCCGTGCACATGCAGCCGCAGATCAGGCAGTGAAAGTGGTGTCAAAAAACAAAGGGTGATCTTTTTAACTCTTCCAGAAGGAACTGTCTCTTCCCTTCCCTAAGGCTCAGCTTCCAAACTGATGAGCCCCTTTAAACTCTCTCTGGTCTCGGAGTTTACACTAGTACACAACTTATGTGTTTTTTTTTTTTTTTAAATAGCATCATGCACCTTATATCGGGGTGAAATGTATAGAAGGCATGATGATATGTAAAAATAGATACCGGCCAATCCAAGGCAACATACAGGTATTGTTTGGCAGGGGTTAAGCTGATGAGAAACCACTAAGAGGCAAAGCATTCACAATGTATAATGGCAACGATCTAAGCAAAGACTTACGGGGAACATCACTAGCTGCCTCTCACACGTTGCATCCTTGTCTTTGCTGGGGGGGCTCCCTGGGGGCTTCAGCTGGTCGAGCATCACCCCCCACACCGACATCTCAGCCTGAACCACGGGAAGATTAAAGCCAACCTGTCACTTCTCACTGACTACAGAGATACATCATAGCTAATAAAGGTCTTTGCCTTTCACATTTACTAATTAAAATCTATCCTTACACATAGCTTCAATGGTCTCTAGTGAAGCCATTTCTATACTTCAGCTATAGATCTTCCCAAAAATACCCAAGAGGATGCAAAGGAAATTGATGTGACTGTCTATCTGCATAGTGACATTGATTCATTGAATCAATTTTATATACAGTGGACCCTTTTCATAAAACCATTTATAAATTCTATGCAACCAACAGTGAAGCATATAGTTCAACCTAAATCTTGACTTAGTGGGGTTTGGAAATGCGAATGGCTGACCGATTACGGTAATGCATGGCTGCCACAGCTGACCTTTCATGAAAGCCCATCAGAAGTCCATAGCTGTTCTATACATCTTATAGTCGTTATCAGTAACACCTTAAATGGTGACTTTTCACCTTCTGGAATTTATCACGAGTACAGCAGCAAGGGTTTCGTATGGAGGAGAGACTGTTGTGTGTGGATTTCATCGTCCTTGGTGGTTTGCTAAGGTACCCCTGTTATGGTGCTAAAATTTGAATACATACCCATCCATCCATGTCAAATAAATGCAGGATATTTGAGCTTAAGATGGACAAGTTTACCCAAACACACTGAAAGCGCTTTTCCACCAAGATGCAAGCCATACACAGATCGAACTGTGAAAAGATGGTTTTCCATTGTAAATTATGTGGCCCATCCCTGAGCCGTACCCAAGCCGTACCCACGCCGTACCCACGCCGTACCCACGCCGTACCCAAGCCGTACCCACGCCGTACCCAAGCCGTACCCAAGCCGTACCCACGCCGTACCCACGCCGTACCCAAGCCGTACCCACGCCGTACCCAAGCCGTACCCACGCCGTACCCACGCCGTACCCACGCCGTACCCACGCCGTACCCAAGCCGTACCCACGCCGTACCCAAGCCGTACCCACGCCGTACCCACGCCGTACCCACGCTGACACGGCCCTGCTTACTAGCAAAACGCAAGGCTAAACCGAGCTAGTTGTGTCACCAGCATGTGACTGATTGAAATGCACAGAAACAATGAGCCGGTGCATCGCTATGCATGAATTAGTAGTATCATGTAGACAACATATACACGTTCTCCCGATAATTTGGAACTTGAAAATTTCCAACCTACTACTTCAAAACGCACATGGATTTGTAATGCAAATTTAAGTAAGCTAATGCTAATTCCACTAGTGTTCGATGCTAACATAAGACTGAGATTCTCACAGATGTGCTAGCAGAAACTGGAACATAGTAAATCGTGACGCACATCATGTGAACAGTAAATAAGCATCGTTTTGTGTCATTGTCACACTCCAGACCATGCAATGCCTTTACTGTCCTGAGCTGGAACTGCACTGTCACTAATGTCTCTTCGTGGTACGGCTCAGGTATGGCCTGGTTTCTGTATGTCAGTGGAAAATCACCGTAAGGGTAATGAAGCAACCTCAAGTCACCTTTCTAATGACACTGCTACCATATACAATGCTCAGATAATACAGATGGGCCTTTTACTATAGTAATTGGACCCATCTGAAACCTTACTCTGTACTATGAAATAACATCTCTGTCTTTAATTGTAACAAATGTGGGCTTTTTTCCTTTCAAAAACCTATTAAGTATTCCTCAGGGCATGATCAGACTCCTCTCTTATGATAGGACTGAATTTATTTTATGCTTGAATGAGGTTGTGAAGACAACCTTCAGATTATCTGGTCTTTTTAAGATGTCTGCAAAATCACATGCAGGCCCCACTTGTACTGAGATCCTTCACTTAAATTGTTACCCTTGACTTTGTAATGATGTTCACATCCTACCCACTACATAACAACTAGATACTGATATTTGGTCAGAAACAGATCAAATGCCCTCTCCATCATAGCATCATGGAGCGTTTACACTCCCTTTCACGGTCTCGGCAGACAAGATCAATCAACAGCAAACTAACAACCGTGGCCTTGCCTGATACTGCCACTTAATGAAGTCAACAGACTGCACTTATGTTCCTGTTCTCAAGGAAAGGGAAAAGAAATTTAATGAAAATGATAAAATCAAAATGAGTTAGATGCAAGTCCAAGCTTATTCGCGAGTTAATGTCTAATCTTCAGTCCAATTCTGGCTATTTTCATTAATATAACTAGGAATGTGGATCTGTGTCAGAGGTTTGTATTATTGCACACGGGCAATGCATAATGTATGAAAAGCACTTGTCATTCAGCTGATGATGTGTCGGCAAGCCATCAAGGACAGCAACCAAAACAATTATCATGAAAAAATAATAAATATCTGAAAGCCGCTGCAGATACACTTGGAATGAGAATCAGGGGCCTCGTGTACATTTTCTCGCAGTTACGATGCACTCGGCGCGCTCTGGGCCGTGGCCTGCTCGCTGACGACATCGCCGAATGAGTCGTACATGGGAGAGTTGCGGCCGACGAGCTCATAAAGCCTGTTTGAAAAGCCCACGTTTAGGCCCGGCTTGTTGTAGGTCTTGTCGTAGCTGCAGCAAAAAAACAACGACCTACAGTGACGTTTTTTGAAGGGCAGATAGATTTTGGGGCACTTAGAACATCACAGTGTCAGCCCCCTCCCTGCACATGCCTGCCAGTCTGTAAATGGCTTCCCTGCCTTCCACACCAATACAGGACACCATGTCCAATACAGCAAAATGAAAGGTGGTTATTTTCCCCTCAGCAGGGTGCTGCTAAGGAGCAAATTAACATGCCCTGAACCACACGTGTGTCACGGAAAGAAAAAGAAAAAAAACGTCACGCTGGGCCTTCAAAGACACTCTTCTGTAGATAAGGGGCCTCCGGCTCCATGTCCCAGCCCTGTCCCCAGAACCTTTTGCCTTTTCCTCCGCAGCAGATGTGATGGAGAATGTGTCGGTGTAGGAAGAGAGGGGCGCAAACAGCTGCACGTAACGGGAAACAGCTGACATCCATTATGATACCTGCCAGCTACCAGCGTGAGCGCACGACCGCCGCTGATTAATGACAGGATGGCTAATTAAGGCAAAGCCCACAGCAGAGAGCCAATCCTGCATTATTTCAATAATAGAAAGAAAATGCACGTCTATTTTATAGCTACATTTACAGAAACAACATGTCACTAATAAAGTTACTGGTTCAGTTCTTCCACCGATCTTTAGCATCTCCGAGGGCGTTTGCGGATAAAACGGCTGAAAACACTTCAAGAGGTAGGTCATACACAACTGTTGCTGTTTTTTTACTATTTATTTAAATTCCCACTGATAAAAAAATAGCTACTGAAAGATCATTAATAAATAGGTAAGGGCAGGAGTCACAAATAATCCATTTAAATAGATATAGAGAGCCAATGTGGTACTTCATCATAGAGTGTAATTAACTTCCAGCCATTAAACTGGTGTTTACTGTACTCAACAGTAAGTAAAATGCTACGTGATGCTCAGATCTGTAGATATCATTGCAGGAAATACAGGAACCAGAGCCAAAAGATTGAAATCCATAAGTCAAACAAGATATCTCACCTCTTCACATTAAGAGTGCTTTTAGGATCCATTGTAAATAGAAAGAAATCTCTATTTCAAGTGAATCTAAAAAGAAATAATTCCACACATTTGTCCACCATGTCACTAACAAAATATCTGATCCCAGTCTGCATACACCCTGCAGCTCAGAAGATTCATTTGCGGCTTGGAGGATGACTACACAACGTCTGAGTTTATCATTCACCCATCACAATACTAACAATACACAATACAATAAAACCCTGTTCCGTGTTAATCATGTAAGGAGGCTTCCGAAACAGTCTCACAAATCTACTGTGAAGTGCTTAGTGAGTGTTTTATTTCAAATATTCCATTTCACCCTGTAGTTAAAGAGCCACAAATATGGAAACTGCCACTAATTAAAATTTACACATTGGAAATTGGCGAACAGTTTTAATTGTTTCAATAAGCATCATTAACCAGAGAAACATCTATGAATAACTGAGGGAAATTTGGAATTTAGCAAGCCAATGGGGATGGTGTTGCCAAGCTCACATCATTCCAGAGCTGCAGCCTCCTTTTACCCAGTGCCATCATGATTTATTACAATTTCCATCCACTGGATACCTTTTTATCTTAGACTGGCGGGGGATTGGCCAGAACAAAGAGGAAACTGTCTCTGAAGCCTTAGGGCATCACATCACAGCTAATAGATTCTATGAGTTCTTCGTCTTGAATCCCTTTGTGTTTTTAATCTTGCAGTGAATGACACCAGTTAATTTCCTTTCTAAACAACAGAGCGGTACGGAATCAGAACATCCAAGACTTCCAGAAAAACAGCGCAGAGCTTACATTGGTGGCATTTTTAACAGTGCTTGGTGAAGTCCTTCAAAATTACATTTCCTCATTTACCGGCTCGTACGATTGTACTTCAAGTGACTGTCACCGTGCGGGCAGCGTGCTTTCCTTATTCAACACTTTTTGTAACGGTTTATGTTCATAGCAAATTGAACAGTCATTTGAAAAGTAGGCTCCAAACTATCTTGCGACTCTGCTGTCCTTCCTGAGCAAGTCTTACAATTAAACTAAACACCTTAATCTAACTACAGTGGTCCCTCGCTATAACACAGTTCACCTTTCACGGCCTCGCATTTTCGCAAATTTTTTTAGTGCAATTTTGCATGCTTTTTTTTACAGCACATTGTGTTATTGATCCTGATTGGCTGTAGACCATTGTCAAATGTTAATGTTAAGGCATTAAGATGAAAACATTAATACCTGTCTGAGAAACGTGTATAAAATGTGTAGTGATGGGTTTTACAGCCTTAAAACATCTATAATTGTAAAAAATAAAGCTGACTACTTCTCAGATTTTGCCTACTGCGGGTTATTTTTAGAACGTAGCTCCCGCGATTAACGAGGGACCACTGTATTAGCTGTTTTTATTAAATAACTTACTGCTTGAGTTGCATCCACTTTTAGTTATTTGGTTTCAAAGGGGACAAACTCAACATGCCCAAATTTAAAATGCTGGCCTTGAAAATAGTAAGAGGATATGACAAATACAAATATGAATATGTAAGGATATAAGGATATTTCATGTTCTGAGATTGCATGTTGACCTTCCCAGAATAATTCCATTGTCCTTTCCGAGAACTGATCAGGACAAATGGCTGTGGATTAGTGACCTCAGGAGACCCGAGGCGATTGGTGTCACTGGTGACTTATTGTCCCAGCATTTATCTTGGGTCACAAGGGAACAAACCGTATGGTTTGTTGTCCGGGCAGAGGCTGGGAAAAAAAAAATATATATATATATATATATATATATATATATATATATAATTTTGCCAGATTATGGTTCTTATTTGTTGTTCTTCGGAGAAAGTGATGTGACTTTCAGGCCGTTATGGGAAAGCTGTTATTGGTTATGTGCTATTTAGATTAGCCCGATGCTAGAAAAACAGGAGACAGGAGGGCTGAGGACAGCGACCGGGAGGAGGCTGAGACACACCGGCAAGCGGATGAGCATGCGGCAGGTGTCCTGCGTCGGCTTGGGCAGTGAGTCATGCCTGCCAGCTGAATGCGACTTATATTCTCGTTCCAAAATGTCAATCTGCTGTCTGGAGCAGCTACACATTAATAACTGAACCCTACGCACCTGTCAGTGGCTAAATCAGCCAAATTCAATTACACGCAAGTATCTTTTGGGTATCAGAGTTCATAGAGTCCAGTAGAAAATATCATAAGCAGAACAAGTCAATCCAAATTAAAGGGTCTCCTAGGCTGGTAAATTAAACAACAAGCTTCAAAGATTCTGATAACCCAGCATTATGATCAGCATCTGCTTGGGGGGGCACTTCTTAGAGTACCTCAATTCTGCATGATTCTAATGAATATTCCCTGGAAATCACATGTAACGCTGAAAGAAAAAGAGTCTTGTTTGCTTGGCAGGCGGTTGATAAATGCTGCGCCAAGCATGTGTTTGGCAGACATACGTACACGAGTGTGTCACTCAGACGCGGCAGCCCAACTCGCTGTACTTTGGATAAAGGTGAGCAACACGTGGACTTTGATCAGTCATCCTTTCCCCTGGTTTAGTTGTGGGAAATTTCCCCGTGGGTGGGCCAGCTGCAAGACTCCTGCAGCCAGATTAATTAGATCTGCCCGCAGACGTGCATAGTGTCAAGCGCATCTCGGGAAAGCCTTTCAGATTCCCAAGCCGCATGGAAAAGCGCTCGGAAATAAATCTGTTTGTTGGAGATGCTCGTCGCATCACGCAGAGAGACAGCTTTGCGAGCCTAGCAGTGATAACCCGTTTAATAGGGGGGGGGGGGACATTGTTACAACCCGCCAACCGTGCGCAAACACGATAAGCAAATCGCATAATCCACAGCGGATGTGGGGCGTAGAGCCGCAAGCAGTGACTTTGCTGGAATCGCTGATTGATCCTGTGAGGTTGTCACCACTGCTAATCCCTGAGAAGTAAAGAATAAGTGGGAGTTCACAGATCAGCAGAGGCAGTCAATCAGTAAACAGCCGTCATGGCGGAAGCAGCGCACGAGGATGGCTTTGTTTCGCAGATTAAACAAGATCCTATTTATTTAGTGCGTAGAAAAAAATTATTAAAATTAACTCCGGCTAATAGTTCTTACAAGCTCGACATGGCAAAGTTCTCTGAAGCAAGCAGCAAAAATATTTTGTGGACAGTTTCTTCAAGGAGAGCAGGGAACGTGCGAATCCCTAAAAAGTCGAATCGGCAAGCAACAGTTTTAATGAGCACAACTGGTAATGGTTGGGTTTAATTGGATGTGTTAGGGAGATGTGTCTCTTCCTGACTGAAAGCAGGTGTGTGAGATGCGGAGGGGAAGCTTGTGAAAAGCCTCCTCTCATCATCTTTTTTGTTTGTGTCATTTGTTTCAGTTCTTTTTGTGAACTCTTCATTAGTTCATGAGCCATTCGGCCTGCTACCTCGCCCTGTGTTTGCATCGCTGCAGTGGTTCGGGAAAAAATAGTCATTCCCAACTGAGGGACTCATCAAGTCTTTTGCTGTTCCTCATGGTGAGAGGTAATTATTCTTGTTTTTACATTTTCTTTTACGCAAATGTAGCCTTGAAGTCCCAGATTTAGCCTTGAAAACTCATGCAAATGTATACAAAAGGAACCACTCTTTTAGCATTGTTATTCTTGTCATAGGTTTTGAGCGCATTTCAGTGACACGATAACCCAAAATTTAACAGTAACTCTCCCTCAACCCGAACAAATCCAGTTAGTGTCATTTTTTTCTATTAAAAAGTTACAGCTGACATTTAACTGAGCCTGACATTAATGTCCCTTATAAATGCAGACGTGGGGTAGCGGAGGCGGGGGTGTAAAGCAACATAAGATGTAATGCCTGCGTAAATTACAGGGAGCCTCCTCAGTCAGTCTGCCCAGCCTGTCCGTGTGTGTGACAGCTTTACTTGTGAGCCATATCGATACGCCTCATCCCGGCGTGTCAACGAAGGTGTGTTTACAGGTGGGAAAAGAGGCAGAAGCCGTCCGTCTGTTTCACACGCAGGTCTGCGGCAAAGCAGAAAATGAGAAACATTATCCTCTGTAACCTCTGCTGCATGTTTGATTGACGTCTCTCACCTCCCAGCCAATCCTGCCATCATCTGTTTGAAGCAGACGCCTTTCAAAATTCATTTCCTGTTTGCTGTCTATGCCCCCCTCACCCGGGTTGGCGATAGCTGGTCTCAAAGCAATCGGGGAGGGGGGGTGGGGGGGCTTCTCTTTAAGCTTGGCAACTCTTCTTCTGCACGTAGCCTGTAATACGTGTGTTTCTCCAAGCCAGCTTCTTTCGCCGCTGCTACCTCAGTTATCTCCTTTTTTTTTTTTCCCGCTTCCAGAAGCCAGATGGTCGGGTCTCTGGTGAACTCCATTAAAACAAATGCCTTTTTCCTGCAGAAATGTTGTAAATTCTCACTGGGTATATTCCGCCGTGTTAAGACAATAACGGCATCCCTGTCGACGGTGTCCTCCCGGTCACCACCGCCGCTGCCGCAGCGACTCGGACGTGGCTGTTCAGTTAATAGAGGGAACACGTCTTGCGCTTTCCATTTAGCGAGGGGGCGCTGGAATAAAATAGTTGCCCGGACCTTTGCCAGCGTGTCATTCGTGTCAAAAACCTTTGGAGAAATGCAGAGGTGCCAACGAGAGCGAGGGCTGGTCTGGCTCCCGCAACCAGC
Organism: Stomatorhinus ivindoensis; assembly: GCA_019775895.2. Taxonomy (NCBI): domain Eukaryota; kingdom Metazoa; phylum Chordata; class Actinopteri; order Osteoglossiformes; family Mormyridae; genus Stomatorhinus; species Stomatorhinus ivindoensis. Next base: position 25,585,887 of record JABFEB020000060.1, on the reverse strand, counting down.
AGGCCAATCCACAGAAGGTACCTCCATTGCACCTCGCCCAGATGTCCTTCTAATACTGAATCCACACCACAGTTTGCGCAGACAGGCATGGCCAGGTGTTACACTGGGCGTCAGGCCTCCCTGCCGCTCTCCGCAATCCGCCGATAGTAGGTGCCATGCATGTCAAACCGTTCCGCCACCCTGCAGTCGGGACAAAGGCCAAGGCCTTGGCCGTGGGGAACTGCTCCCCCGTCCCCGCTGTCGATATCACCGTCGCGACATCTCCTTCTTTGACGCGGCACTGCATTTTACGTTTTCCCCCCGTTCTTTTCCCCGCCTTTCCCCGTTGAGCCCCGCTGAATCCTCCCAATAATTATCCCCGATACGAAGTCGGCGAGGTCTCCTCCTGTAGCCCTCCTGGCAGAGAGCACCGAACGCCGCTCCCTGCTTAAATATTAATAAGGGCTGTCGGGAAAGCATTTCCATATATTTACCCTGCCACTCACATACAGACACGCTAAACCAACGCGCTTATCATTCATGGTGGGTCGCTGTCAGACGGTACTTTTTTGGTGTCTGCCTCCACATTCCCTGCATAAACATAATTTGCAGATATAAGGGTAACGAACAAGGAAACTGTGGCTCGGTGTGCAAAGTTAGGACTAAAAATCTACCCGTTCCCATTAGCATGCGGCTCCTCTATGCCCTACTGTTCTCCTCTATACAGTTTCACTCTTCCTTATGCTACAGAACAGGCTCTATATCAAGTGAAGAGTGTGTGGAAAACCGCACATAAATACTCAAAGACAGGCCTCGTACACTATATCTATGGAACTTAGCCAAGGCTACAATATGCTTCATATTTTTCGGTCACACTAATTCCACTATCGTCTTCCATAATGCGCTAAGCAATTCTATTAAAAGGTAAGTATGTGCCAACGAGGGGGTAATTAACCACAGATCTGGCCAACATTAGCAGTTAGCAGCACGGAGATGATAAAATATTTATCCGTGGGTGCAAATTAGCAAAAGATTGCAGTATTTACGCTTTGTGATTGGCCGCTTACCACGTCTAAATTAAACACCTTGGCGCTTCACACAGCCAATGACCCGCTCGCAGTATGAAGTGTGGGCGACCATTAGCTCCTGCTATGTGCCACACGCTCTTCATTTCTGCACGCCTGTAATCTCGTTAAATTAGCAAACTCAAGCATCAGTCCTTGGTGCCACATCGCCATCTCTCGCTCTCCAGCCAAGTTGACGTTAATTAATTAGTTGCGATTAATTAATATGCAGTGTCGAGCCGGATCTCAGGACATTAACAGGTGCGTCATAGGTGCGGTTGTTAATAAATCACTGACTGTCGCCGTGGTCAGTGACGATGATTAAGTGAAATGGCGTAGACTTACCTTGGCTATCGTTTCATTAGCCACACTAGACGGAAGTATTGCAATTCATGCGTGCTCTCTGGAATTTGAACTACTGTATTTTTAGTTTTATTAATCTAAACTAATGCACGGTCTCAGGAGTGATTCGGCGCAACACTTCACTGCATGTTGCACAGGTATAACTTTGCATGTGATAAATAGGCTTCTTGAATCTTGAAATAAGTAGCACTCTATTGTTCTAAAGGGACAAATAAAAATAATACAAATAAAGTTTTCCCTACCAAGCCAGCAACTTACTAGTTGAGCTAACCAACTTAAGAGTGAATGTTCAGCTTAACTTATTTTATTTTCTTTGTCTTTAATGTTAGACCCCTAATGAGACCTCTGAGATAATATATCACTGAAGAACTGAGTGAAAACTGAGTTTTCACAGTTCACTGATTTTGTTTTTATTTCTTTTTGGAGACATTATCCTCAAAATCTTTTGGAAAAATCAACTGTATCTAGGCAAAAACAGATTTCAGAGGAGTCTCCGTTTGTTTTCACTGCTTCATCTGCTGGCCTGCATCGATTCCATATCAATGCGATCTCTATTCCTCATGTGGCTCCTATCTCATTTTTCAATCTTTATTCCAGTATTTATCACAATTTTAGGATAAATGATTCAGCAAAAAATGATACTTAAAGTGCTTCTCCCAGGAAATAAAAAAATACAGCTTTGAGCAGTACAATTATCCTATGGGGAGGCAGAAATTAGTTAGGATGGTTAAAAAGCAACTGCTGCATATTCAAAATCCCAGCGCTGCTGTTATATCTGGGACCTTTTGGCATTAAACAGCACGCCGGCTCTCTATAATACCAATGGATGGTTCTAAGAGAAAAAAACTTGCCTCAGCAATGTGAAAAGCAGGACACCCTGCATTCTTACTCAGCCCTGGGACTATTCTTGACATTGACCAAACCGTGTGGATGACATTGCGGGCCACAGGGCCGTCCCGGCGATTTTACTGGGAGCAGGGGGCTGTGCGGAGCGAGATTTTAAGTTTCACAGCTCACAAGCTGGCAGACTCCGTTCCGGTCTGTCACTCTCGGGAAGTAGTGCATGGTGAGCCGTTTAAAATGCACGGAGGCTTCTCCGAATGAAGCCCGAGGCAGGGCTCTTAACGGGGGTGGGGGCACACAGCCCCGAAAGACGGACAGACGTCCCCAGGATTCAACTGCCTGTAGCAATTAAACACGGAATCAATTTTGGCTCCACTTCATGGAATGACGTACTGAGTCCAGGAAAAGTTAATCTGCCCCATGTTTTATTACCAACTGAGAAACTTTCACTCGGAAGAAGCAACTTTAGTGTGGAAGGTGGTTTAGAGGATAATCGAGCACAATGTCCCATTTGTTATTTATATGGCGTGATGTCAGTGCCCTCTGAGCCGAAATCAGCCAGGCAGATAGACTGGTTTCACATTTTGTGATTTATTTTTCGATACCCAACCCCCACCTTAAATTGGTTTGTCGGTCTTAGGGGCAGGATTGGGGGAGCACTGAGAGTGGTGTATTGGACTTTACGGTTGCTCACTTGCTTGCAGAGAAATTTATCAGATTCTCCCTTTGAAAAAAGATGCCAATAATACCAGCACCAATGACTGGGCTGGTAAAAAGATGAGCAACAGTTACGTAAAATGAACAAATTACATGCAGACGTCAGATACAAGCTAAAGAACAACTAGAGCAAACACTCTTGATTACTGACAATTATTTTTCCTATTTTACGTTACAGGGTAGATGTTCGTTGAAAGGGAGGCTTGGATTTTTCTGACACATTTTTGCAGCCGGGAAAGCAATTTGAAATAAACAAACACTCAGAAAAATTTGTAACCCAAAATAAAGAAGCTTCAAAACAAAATGTCAGAAAAAAACCAAAATAAACCGGTTTTCTACTAGCATCTGACACTCAGCCTGAAAACCTGGGTCTTGAATTTGGATCTGTTTATGTAACAAAGGCGTTAAGATCTTGCCCCTGTCGCCCCAGAAAAGATAAGGACTCCATTGGACTACTACTCCTACATAAACACTCTTTTGGCATGTCATCGTAGGCATAGCCAAAGCCTCTCTGAGCGGCTTTGTCTGCTGTGACAAAATCCATACCACTAACAGGCTGAGACCTGCCCGAGTCGAGCAGGTGTACATTTATACCAGCCGCTGGCACTTACTGCCGCTACGAGGTTTTGCCACAAGCCATGCTGGTGGTCTGGGCAGATCCAATGTAGGCAGGGTCAAGCTCTGCCTACGTGAGTCATACGGGGTTAATATGCCCAAATATTTGTGTTGGCCATGTGGATAGCTAACAAGGAGGCACGCTGCAGACTACTGTGACTCTTCTGTGAGTCTGGCTCCCTTGCGCTTGCACTTTTGAAGGGTGCAAATACCACAACAGAATTCACTAGATCAGTGTTACTCAACCAGGTCCTTGGGGACCCTGTAGACAGTCCATGTTTTTGCTCCCTCCCAGCTCTCACTAGAGGGAGCAAAAATGTGGACTCTCTGAGGGTCCCTGAGGAACGCCTTGGGAAACACTGCTGAAGATGGTCTTTTAGATTGTGTTGGTTGCTGGTAGGTCTTCCCCACCCAGGAAATGCCCTCTCCACCCACAAGAAATGATGACTAGATATGGAGCCAGGTGAGCATTTTACAGTCCTCTCCTGTGTAACACTATAGATGGCCGTATACTTCAAACGACGTCCGGACAAAACGAAATCGAACACGTCAGTGAGCACAATCTGTCACACATTTAAAACGACGTGCTGCTTTGTTGATTTTCTTACGCCACAAGCCTAGAGGGTGCAGAATGCTTTCGATGTAGAAGACCCAAATACAGAATGCAAAGAAACATGACGTGGCAATTACGTGAGCTCATACGATGCCATATTGCCAAAACGGCGTCGATTCCGTCAGTTTTGTCTAAAGTATAAACCATGTTAATTCATCTGCGTAAGAACGAATGGCATTATCAGAAATGGACACTGGGAAAAACAGTAGTGCCCCCCCCCCCCACTCTGGTGTGTACCCTCCCTGAACATCGCAACCTGGCTCCTACCTGAACATCGCAACCTGGCTCCTACCTGAACATCGCAACCTGGCTCCTACCTGAACATCGCAACCTGGCTCCTACC
>JABFEB020000060.1:25569423-25579866 GCA_019775895.2 Stomatorhinus ivindoensis | reverse complement strand
GGGAGAGGCACATCTCGCGTAGATCCTTCCAGAGAAGCAGACAAGGCTGCAAAAATGTCAGGCCACCCCCCGGCTTTAATAGCACAGGTGACATTTACAAAGCATTCCTGCATGCCTTACAGACAGCGTGGTCTTTCCTGACAGGTACAGCAAGCTGTGTGGATTAGGCACACAATAAGAGGGAAATGAATAAGATTCATTCTAAGCCTTATAAGAGGTAACTAAGAGTTTTATAGACATAATTGGAAAACAAGATTGAAAATTTAGTTTTGCATGCCTGACTTGTGTTCTTTGTGCACGCATGAATTCTCTCTCGATTTTGTCGGAAAATCACAACCAAATCACAGATTATTCTTCCCCTCTAGGGAATTCTGTGGTCCACCTTACATCTTACACCTAGAGCCAGGACCACTTTTGTGGACAAATAAGATGGTTCCGAATTGTACCTTTGATTTCTATGTCTTAAGGTAAGCCGTAAATAATTTTTTTGCGAAATCTTCTGCAGTTTTGATCTTGGTCAGGTGGTAAAATCTGTCCTTAAAATAATCAGAATTATCTTCCTCTACCAGAGGACCTAGAGTATACAATGCAGAGAGAGTATTTAATGCAGTATAAAGCGCCTCGGTATGGATTATTGCAGAAAATTCTGCAGGGCTTTCAGTGTCTCCTGGTACAGCCTCTACATACCGTACTGTATATGTGGATCAGTACAGTAATACCTTCATTATCCCTGATGATGAAAGAACTGTAGCTAATTTATAAATAAATATTTGAAATACCTGTTTGTCTCAGATAAGTCATAAATATAAAATTAAAATGTCTGTCTTGTAATTCATAGCAATTTAAATATTTGCTCTTAGTAACGCATGACAAGGAATGACTTTGAAGGGGTTCGACATGCTTTGATACGCATGTTCGTATTCCTCTTTTGTTTCTGCTCGCAGTGGCGACCCTAGTCTCGTGGCACAAGCGAAGAAGGCTGGCAGCCTGGACACATTTCTTTTTAAAGAAGCATATTTCTTTGATTTGGGGAAAAAAAAATACATCAAATTTTCAATTACAGCTAAAAGTGCTCCATTAATTCACATTTTATTGGTGCTTTATTCTGGGGATTTTGAGGCAGTACTTAAAAAAAAGAGGGAAAAAAATGCACCTGAAAAAAACTCAAAGCGCCCTCTCTTTGACAAAGACAGAGATTCCTGCCCTTCACCACCGGTCCTGCAGGAGAGCACACTAATGTCTTGGGTCATCCTGAGTTTCTGTGACATTAGTATTTTCCTTTGGACCCTGGTTAAGGCTAAAACAGGATAAAGGCATTCGAAACATCCAAGGGCCAAAAATGAGACTTATATTTGACACCAAAAATTTGGATTAATTCAATTTAGTCCAAATACAAATCTGAATACTTCTTTTTCCCGTTAAACAGAATGTCACTTCAATTGTCTCGTACCTGAGCCCTGTTGTCAAAACTTCAATTTGCCCATAAAAACACATACTGGCTGATTTTACAGGGCACAAAATCTCTTAAGATTATAACTGTTTGTAAACAGATGTCCAAAGACCAAGACAACCCTGTTCCTGTTTCATATTGTTCCATATGACAGCATTGAATTATACGACTGACAAACCAAAAGTGTTTATTAGTCTGTGAAAGGCAATTACATGCAAGAAACAGGAGTCACTCTCCAATAATCTCATAATGAGATTTTTTTAAGATGCAGACAGCTCAGGCAAATAAATTGCCGCTCATTAAACGCAACATATAAAATTAACTGGATTACATACAACTGCGATACTGTCACTGGCACATAGTTTTTAATCTCAATTAAGTAAAAACTTGAAGTCAACAGATTAAGTAGACAGAGGTATAAAAATGAACAAACAAAAAAACAAAACAGTTTCATTGTGGCTTTTGAGATGATGGGCTGGTTATAATTATAAGCCCACATGCTTTGGCTAACTTGTCCAGCTGCTGAGAACTGGTGACAGCTAGGACCTGGTGGATTCTTTTTCTGGGACAGCTCCTATCCCCCCATCAATTTCCAAGGTCACTGGTTAAGGTGCTTGAATGAACACCCCCTTGTGGTCACACTGGTGCAAGACTGAGACTGCGTTCCATTTAACCTCAAAGGCTGGAAGCCAGAGCTGGGAATGACGTCACACCCAAGTTAAGCATGTTCCAGTACAACTCGGAAAGCCATTTAGCAATACCAATTCTAGCCAGGTTCATCATTAGCAATACCAGTTGATAAACCATTATGTGGTATTTTGCACATACAAACATCGTAGCAACATGTCCGCAGATATAGGTTGAAGAGTTCTGTCCGCACGACCAATTTCATGAAACACTTATAAAACATAAGTGTTACTAAACAGTATATAGCTGCTGCTTATACTTCTGTTGATGAAGGCAGCAACCATCTTGAATTCTGAGGAGGGGGTTGTACAGGTTCCTCCGACTTTCCGAGTCAGAACTTCAGGGGGGCGTTCCAGCTGAAATTACCAAATAGGAACTCAGAATGTCCGAGTTCCAAGTTCAAATGGAACGCACCACGACTCCACTCACGCTTGCTTAACAGCCAAGGCTGTTGATATAAATTCCTAATCTCACACCCTCTTCCTACTAATAGATTATCTGGGGAATGTAAAAATTGTTGAAATGGTTTTGGAAACCACCAAGTCCGTGATTAAATGCCCCCTGGTGGTAGCACTACCAAACCAGTACAGGAACTGTCCTTCATCATGTAGAGCAGCTCAATTTAAAAAGCAGTTCCATTGATCTCAAGCAGCCCCATCTCCCTGTAAATCTGTTCAATGTTCTTGCATTGGGTCTGTGAATCACCACCAGCCTTTATCACTCCTCCATTCTGATCTTAAAACAAAAGCCAGAGCTCCTCTGGACAGCAGTCATTAAGTTACGTCACAGTCAGCTGGGAATCATTCGAATGGCCACATTATTCCTGCAGCCACCGTCCCTGTCATTGTTTTATTAAGCGGCCACACAAATCAGGCAAAAACCCGAAGCCTCGAGCCGGCCAAAAACGGCACGTAACGTCTACTCCTGGGTCAGACGCGCTCATCCGGGGCATTCTGTCAGCGATGACTGCATCCCTGCAGAAGCAGATGCATTTACAGCAATGCAGGGGTTGCCAGTAAAAGTGCAATTGCAACACTTCTCACTTTCAGTATGACGTTACAAAATCCATTTACAACGAACATCTGACAGCAGGGCCACCCGATATGCTAAAACCACAAGTATTTCTTTCTGAAATCCTGCAGCAACTTCAGGTAGAGGGCAAGTTTAGAATCAACAGTGAGGGACCCTTTTATTTATCTGATGCATTTAACATAGGTGACTTACAGTAGAGTAAAGCTTTATAGTCTATGCGTGCTTCAAGGGGTTGAAACCCATGACCTTTGTGTGGTTATGCTCTACTTGTTGAGCTACAGGAGTGATACACCGGACTTTAATGGCAAGATTTAATATATATTAGGAGCATGAGGTCATTGGGTCCCTCCCATCCACACAGGATGCTGCTCCATAAAACAACAAGGTTGCAAGGGAGTAACACTATGGAGAAGGCTGCATCCATAATTCTCTCATAAAGAGATTTCAGAACTGCTAAGGGAGGGCTCACCACTTCCCGGACCCATCACCATGGCAACCGTGCCGGCCACAGGAGTCAGATGTAAGATTAATTGAAAAAAGACCGGTTGGTTGGGGGTGGGGGGTGGGCACCTAGGTGATGTTTGAGTCCTGAAACTATCCGGGCATGACACAAGGTAACCTGCGCTGTGTCAAGTGAAGGCATGAGGAAAAATAAAAAGTGCTTAATACCTGTCATTCCCTGAGCTATCTGGTCCAGACTTCTCCAGCATTGGGCGAGGTTTGATCAGAAGGCACCAATAAGGGCACCACTGGGAGAACTGGCTAAAGCAAGTCAAAGAGGTCTCTACTGACCCCACCCATTCCGAGGCCGTACTCAGGGAGAACCTTAAACTGGGCTTTCATTCACGTTCATTTTAGAAGCCTGTTTGTCCAAAGCAACATACAAGAGTATTAGACAGCAGAATCAGAGAGTTTCCTGGAGCAACTGGGATGAAGAGCTTTGTTCAGGAACCCAGTGGTGACATCACCATACTAGGCATGATCCAACAAGTTCAATATCAGTGACCTTTCATAAAAATACCTTAGATCTGAAATCCTTTGCTTCAAAAAATCTTTCTGCAATCCGTATTAAAACTAATTTAAATTTTCTTGTATTTTCATACTTTTTAATGAATGAATGGATGTTGCTCAACCTGTTCATATTTGTCTCATATAGCAAATAAATCAGTGAAAATTTCCCACCCATTAATTAATGTATCAAGCTGAATACAAAGACATCCAGCATTGTACAGTTTAGAGAATGTTTCCTTACCTAAGAAACAGCCCTGAGAAAACCTAAACGTCCCCAGCAGAACCTTAGGTTTGACTGGGCCAGAGGAATCAGAGCGGCACCTAGTGGGCTCAGACTTCATTACAGCTCTTGGTTTAGATTTTACTGTGAAGTAAAATAAAGAAGCAATAGGATGTGGCTGTGGCAGACTCCAGAGAACTGGAAGTCAAAGGACCAGGTGCAATTTGAAGCGGTTCGAACAAAAAGAGGACACTAATCATCAAATCATGCCTTTGGTGTCACACTTCAATATCAGAACCTCACAGACCAGCAGGGCTCATCTGCACTATTTAGCAAAAATTCAACTCTTACCAAGCTGTCCCACACTTGTGAAAGCTCACGGATGACGGACAAGTGAGAGGGGCCACATAGACCACATGTCTATAGACTGTGGGAGCAAACCGCAGATCAAAGAGAGAACATGCAAACTCCATGGGTGTTTCTCAATACCAAGAATGCAGAAATCATACTTGACAAGACTGGTCTTGCTAACTTGCCTCCCAAGCAAAAACTTGAGGCACAATAAATTATGGGATTGGTCTCGTTTGACAAGGGTACAACCGATATATCCTTGATATCTGAGGCGTGGCAAAAATGACAATTGGGGATATTTACTGTCCTCTGTACTTCTGTTCTTAGTGTTAGAACTGGTCTGTGGCAATGTAAGGTTACATAAAATTAGTTCATGACAACACAAGTACAGTCTAGTATGTATACTTAGAAAAAACTCATATACAAGTGGATCCAAACTCATAACCCTGCAAGTGTGAGACAGCAGTGCCAACTACAATTGCATCTACTGTATACTGCCACATTTATAGTAAAGATATCAGAATCAGAATTCAGTTTAATGGGCAAGAACACTGGCATGTAATAAGATTGTGTTTGGGCAGTATTGATGCATGCTTCACAGACAATATAGAACACAAATTAAGACAAAGAATATATGTAGAAATTCAAAAAAACTGAATGACATAGAATTAAGCATGAAAAAAATAAAGTACCTAATAGAAGTATATACAAATAAATAATGTTATATACTGAGTGTTACACATTGAGTATACACCCTGGCATAAGACTAAATCTGTATGACAGTGTTCAGCTCAACCCTTGATAAGAATCACTGAGTGATGGAGAGCCAGTGCTCCACACGGTGGTACAAGCAGGAACACGCTACTCTGTCACCTGTCAGATTCTGTCGCAGCGTCCTCTCCTTTCAGAGCCACAGCAGAATAAAAACGGAGCAGCACACTTCTCCCCAGCTTTTCCTCTCTCTTCCACCACCACCTGTCACGTGCAGGTTCAGAACTGCCGGAAGCTTCTCGGGAGCCGACTGTGCCAGGGAGACAGCCATACTATGAGCTAAGCTCCACAGCATTGGACATACATCTCCATAAATAACTGTATCATACTGATCCAACATTTATTCTGTGAGATGGGGTACAGTATTTTATTCCCGTCATTGACACATGACCTGAAATCATTAGCCTTACTGAGAGCAATACAGTCCACATTTAGTCAAAGGACCTCCAGTAATATGTATCAATATACCCTCTCTGCGTGCTCCTCAGATATTTCACACAGACATAAATGAATCCATTTCTGAGCTATGGATGATCCTCTCTAAGCTCCGGCACTTACGATTCCCTGCCTCAGAGGCCATAAGCTGACCGAAATGAGCCGTATGTGTCAATGACCTAAAATTATACTTCCATATGGGTTAGCCATGTTGGAAGACTAGGTTAATAGAATCCTGGGATAACCTGTGAATGAACCATTTTTAAAGGATATTCAGAGGTTTTTTTTTAAAGAGGAGTTTGGTGACTTCAAATTGAGAATAATTGAGAAATTAAACACACACACACACACACACACACACGGTCACAGGGCATAACTCTATGTAAACAAGCAAACTCCCCCCTCCCTCTAAGCCGTTCACCACCCCCATTCACAGGCCACAAAGCTGTTTCTTTTGACCATTCCAGAAATAATTATACCCTTCCATCTTCCGGAACTGCTTATCCACTGCAGGGTCACCATGAATCGGTCCAAGGAATCAGCGCACAAGGCAGGGGACACCAATCCATCACAGGACACCAGCACCAGGCACCAGGCACATTAAAGGGCAATTTAGAGATACAAAATCCACCTGAACCAGTCAATCAAAATCAACCACTATAAATAACCACTTAATAATGCTGAAAGGTATCTTAACTTCAAAAGAATATTTGATAATGTAGAAACTAGCATCCACTCATAAAATACTTAGCTATTCTAATGTATGGAGACTTATTATATTCAATAATGACCGAGACTAATGAAATACATCCCATTACACAGCCTTTCTCCCAGCCTTCAAATCTCCCAGCTATACTTGCCCTTGAACAGTAGTGAGCATCACATGAAACACCTCCAGACACAAGCTGGCTGTCAGTTGTTGCCTGACGTGTCACAGATGGTGTAAACAGCAACATGCTGGTGGGGGAGTGGGGGTTGTGAGTCAGGTGACTGTCATGCTGATTTGTTGCACCTGCTGCACGTTTCCAGAGACCCTCCACAGTCGTGTTTTGCTTTCATTTCAACAGAAACCTGTACAAGACATTCTCAACCAAAGATATCCACAGTATGAGGTTTCCCTTCCCATCTCTGTTTAATAAGGCATTTTTGTGTCACCCTCAAAAGGCAATGACCTAAAAAATGTAAGGAGCATCAGGACCTTGACAAGCCTCCTCATAGGCACTGTGGCAACAGGTGACCCTGCAGTTAGGGATTCCCCAAATTCCTACAGCAAAACGTTGGGTTCTGTAATTGGATTTGGATAAAACCATGTACAGTTAGTTCTTTATTGACCTAATACATTCCACAAACCACCTATGCAAGTCAAATTCTACATAATTTTCTCCTACCATTCAAGACAATCTTAAATAGCACCGTTTAAAAAAAAAAAGGTTGGGACGCTCTGTAAAACATAAAAACATAAAAACAGAACGCAATGATTTAGAAATATATAAATCCATATTTAATCAAAAGTAAAACAAAGACAACATATCAAATGTTCAAGCTGAGAAATGTAATTGTTTTATGACAAATATAGGCTCAATTTCAATTTCATGCCAACAACATGTCTCAAAGAAGCGGGGAAAAAAGACTGGAAAAGTGTAATGCTAAAACAAAACAACTGGTTGAACACCCATTTTTGACAGAAGAAAACAAGCCATAAGTATACTAGTAATACATACTTAAGAACACATATCAATGAAAAGATTTAGCGGAAATTTACTTACAGGCGTGACGCTCTTTTATGTTGGTGCTTATTGTACATAAATTCTATCTCTGATATGTTTTCCGTAAGACCGGACTTACTTTAGTCTGCTTTACACAAGTCAAGAGCTGTCTGTACTAATAAAATGAAACCAAGAATGCAGTCCATGGCCAATCACCTCTCTTACTATGTTAGTAACACTTTACTTGAGGAGGCACAAATATAGTATTATGCTGTTACTTACTTACTATATTTGTCACTATCTGTTAATTCTGTAGTGAACTACTGCAGGAAGTACTGAAGGGATCAATAATGAATAACACATGAAATACTCATGTTTATCATTAATGAGTAGTGACAGCTACCTTATTTGTTCATAATTTGTACTTCATATTAGCTAAGTCACTACTAAGTATTTCTGCATTCTTGTCATCCAGTATCATTAGGTTTTTGCTTCATACAAAAACTCTACAATGTATTTGTGAAAAAAGTGCCTTGTATCCTTCCTGTCTGAGCATGCCTTTGCCGTCTACCCTGAAATTCTGGAGAAGCTCCATTTGCCCCCGTACTGTTGGCCTGGCCCCAACCAACACGTATCATACCACAGCCATTATACGGCAGATTGGCTTTACTAAACCACCACATTTTGAATAATTAAAAAAAAAAATTTAATCAATTGGTTATTATTTCACAAAATAAAAATTATGAATGTCGACCAAGTGGATTTTGGATCGCAATGCTAACGTTGCCATGGTTGCCATTTGTACAAATAATCGGCACACAATTGTGTGGGTCCTTGATGTGACAAGCGGGACTTAACGTAATCCACATGACGACTATCGAGATGTGATTAACACCTTTGTAAAGCTCGTCACACAGGATAACTAAGGAGAAAGAACAATGGTGTTAATCAGCAGAGGGCTGACATCAGCCTCTTGAGCATGATTAAAGATGGTTAGCAGAGTAACCTTCCATCTCACCCACATCTCTCTAGCTGTGAGCCTGACTGGGTCATCAAATTCCCATATTATTAAGCAGTTGCCCTTTTTGTGATTGACCAACATCCACCCCAGTCACATTAGCAGAGGGGCTGCAAATATATTCAAGTTTTCTAGGTTAAGAAGGTCTTTGAGTGCGACAAGGTATCCAAAAAGAAGACACGTTTGATTTCTGATATTCTTCAACTTCTCAACCCTGGCCTTGGTTACGTCATTAAAACATGTTTACAATTATTTTACCCACCAAACCAAATCAAATGAGTGGATTTGCTCAATACTTTGCTTTCAAGGTTTTCTAAGTCACTTTAAAGGTGAGACAGACCTTTAAATTATTCAATACTATAAATGCTTGTCTGAGTTTAAGAGAAAATAAATATATTGAATAAATAACCCTTTTATGCCAAGGATTATGGAAAAAAACATGCTTCTAAATGTACAAATAGTGCAGTTACATGGTGCATCCAATCACTGATTACTAAATCATTTTCCCTTAAGCTCTCATTGGGTTAAACCAGGCAGTGATTCCACACCAGGAGTCTCCTTCCTACCATCTATTCAACACTTTTCCTAGTCAGGGTCACATGGACACCCAAACTCTATGAAGACAGAGAAGAAACAAGATTCAATCCCACCAACACTGGAGTTGTCAGCCAACAGTGCTACCCCCGGAGCAGTGTACCACCCTTCATTTCCACTGTCGCGACTATTCTACTTCACCGAACTGGACCAAACTAGCAAGTACAATGCATTGGAAAAGCAGTCACTAGACACTCTCTCTGCCCCCCAGCGACGGATAGAAAGGGCCTGAAAAGCAGTATGACCTGGACTATGTGTTAAGAGGCATGGTTAGCTTCAGGTTTTAGCGTCTTTGGCCCACAGCCTCCCTGACTGCCCATTGTAATCACAAAAAGAGTATCATTCCCACCCACATTCAGTCACCACACTAAGCAAACACAAACCTACTCTGGATTTCCACTCGACCCGCAATAACACCTACAGGCCTTAGATACCAGAGGAGCTGAAGTGTGTCTGAAGCCACAAGCGATTGCTCTGACGGCCTTTTCCAGCTCCAGCTCATCAAAAGACTTTTCAGAGCTGAGCAAAAAAAGACACAACACTAATACACTGATGAACATCCAGAGTCTTTTTACCCAGCTTGGTTCACATGAGATGAAATGGTTGCATATACTCAGCAACTGGATGCAACCCATTCCGGACAGGCGAATCACATGTGACGAATCACTGACACACCAGTTAACCATCGTGGGCTTCAGTGCCTTAGTCCAACCATCTGGTTGTGAAACAGTGTTTGTAGGCAATAAAAAAAACCTGCTATAACCTACCAAAAGCACTACGTACCCAATTTCTTCAATTATATATTTATTAAATATAATCATACTGGCATAGCATATTAAAACAGTTTTCTATGGCTGTTAAGAAAATGTGCTTGAACCCAGTCAGTCACACTGAATGGCATTTATTCTTAACCTTAAATTAGTTTAATAGTTAATGGGAAAAGCAACTGTAGACTTACCTTAAGTATTAACACTTTCAGCCGCTAGTAACTATAGATTAAGCAGGCCCAGCTCCCATTAATTAATGTACCTTCCAGACACTGATTGCATCATTATAATTATTTTGAATTACCTGTGCAGTCAGTGCTGAGAGTTACAGTCACACTCTTTGTACTGCCACCTTTTTCCGTTCCCTACAGCAATACTTCCTCTGGGGTCTGAGTCAGCCC
>JABFEB020000060.1:25508297-25569412 GCA_019775895.2 Stomatorhinus ivindoensis | reverse complement strand
AACTGAAACACATCTTATGATCTTTAGGGTCTTAAAGCTTGTCGGCCCAGGACTGATGTTCCTTAGGAACCCAGGGACCGACATGGGCTCTGAGTCAGTACCGAGTGCCGGTGGTCCTGTGACTCCCCAAACAGTACCAGCCGCTACCGAGGTGCGGAATCCCAGCGGGTGATTACAGCATGGGCCGGACGCCCCACCAGCGGAGCGTGTCATTTGTCGCTGTGCCGCTAAATGTATGAAGTTACAGGCTTCCCGCTGCACTCAGGGCAGCACAGGGGCCCCAGGCCCTTCCACACAGAGCCCACTGCTGGCCTGGTGGGAGCCTGAGGGGCGAGCAGGACCCGGCACTGTGGTGACCCCCGCCAGCAGGCCAGACCCAACACCTACAGACGGGCAGCCTCTGACCTCCAGCATCCATCCTCCTCCTGACGAAAGACTAGTGGACCTTACAGCCCCCACGACGTGATTACAAACTCCTCCCCAGGCCAATATGAAGGGCATCAGCAGGCAGTTGATCCATCTGAGCCCGTACCATTACAGCCAGCCCGTCTCCACGAAACACCCCCACCCCCCGCATATATTTTTGGATAATTTGCTGGAGAAAAACTGTAGTGTATGCCACAGATCGGTCGCTTAAGTGTTCTCAAGAAATCTGCAGCCAACTCGGAATTCAAATGAGCCAGTGAGAGCAGCCAGACTTCGAAATGAATCCTCTTGTAAGCAGGCTAATTCCACATCACACCGCTAAGAGGACGTGGTGGGGGGGCGTGGGGGGGGGGTCGCCTTCCAGCATTATGCTAACATATGAAATAATCAAATAGTATTACTTGGGCTATAGTCCAGTACATTGTATGAATGTTCCCAAAGCTATATGAACACACTAATGGCAGTTTAAAACCTCATCACTTCGTTGTCATGACACGTGTTACTTGGGTCAAACAGAAAGCTACAGATAATATTGATTCTTTACCCATTTAATATTTGTATTGAGGTTGAAGCCATCACATGTTTCGCTTAACAACCAACCAGGATGAGTCCAGGAAGGGCACATAACTGGTCAATTCTGAACTGACCATCTTCAGCAGACACCATTGCGTTGAATGTGCAGTTTATTTACCCTTCTCTAACCCTCCTTCACAGCGAGGTGCTGCAGCTCACGGCTCCTCGGTGAACGTTTGTGCCATCTGTGTCGCCAAGGAAACACAGACGTGTGCTGTTGCACACAAGCGTCAGACCCTAACAGTCTTTCCCCCTTGGGCAGACTCCCCCCCAACACACACACACACACACACACACACACATACACTGGACATCACTGAAGACATCATATGTGCCCTCCATAACCAAGCGATGGCAGAGATGTATATACAGCAGCAAGCACCATATGCTAACATCCAAAAAGCCCAGCATTAGGTGAAAGGTTAAAAGGGCTTTGGATAGATTCCCTCATTTTTTTCATTAACACAGAAACAGCCCTTACTTGCAGTGACTGGTAGTATGGCCTGGAAGGCAGTAGAGACCTAATTGTTTTTGGTTTAGATTAGTTTCTATAAAAGCCTACAAATCCCCCTTGTCTAAGAATGTTTTATTGAAGATTAATATATTATTATACTATAAAGACTAACAAGCTGGAAAAAGGGCACTAATGGAGCACAAATCTATTTTTATGCTGCCCCGACCATCAGGGCAACATTTGTACCAGGACATCGAGGTGGGCGCAAATTCTCCCATCTTTTTCGAGTTAAAACTAACACGTAACAAATCCCCAGTATGTGTACACACAGTCGTATTTCTTGGGTCAGCGTTTATACCCCAGTGCCGATCAATGAAAATAAACTTCCAGAAGTCGTTTGGTCGTACAAGCTGCAAAAAGGAAAACGTGAGTGATGTGGGCATTCTGGGAAGTGTTGATCTTGGCGATACGTGTATTTGGTCAAACATAAGCACTTTGTCATGCTATCGAATGCTATACGGGTGATTTAAATTTTCCATCAAATCCTCCTTTCATTACCTGAGAGCATAAATGCAGATTTTAAAAATGCATTGCATAGCAGCATTTACGGCTCAAATAAGGGCTACCGTCTAACATCGCTCATCAATCGTGATGTGGCAGCCCAGAGCAGGAACTCGGAGGGAATCAAGTACTCAAATGACATTTTTTTTCGCGCGGTGTCACCGCCAGAACACGATTGCACTCCTCCATCTGTTTCGTCCACATTGAGGTTAATTAGATCGAACTGCAGTGGGTCCGCCGCATTAACGCCCGACAACAAAGGACGAGGCGATTAGCTTGCTTAACCAGTTTATAACATACGCGGCTATAAGACTGCATTCAAAACTTGGTAATTGCGGCTTTTGCCCAGAGGTATCAGAACCGCGCGGATTCCCCCGCCAACAGCGTACTCCTCGTAGTCTCGATATGATTGGATAGCCGTTTAATATATTCGTAAAACTAGCTGCTGATTGGCTGTCGAGGGTCACTCGCTGTAGAGCGCCAGAAACGAAAGTTTAGCGGGTGAAACTTCCCACTTCTCTCATACGAATGAATTAAACTTCAGCGTTAGCGGACGGAACGGGACCTGGTTCGTGCTAGTTATACTTAAACCGATGACGGAGCGAAACTCCCTGGAAGTAACAAGTCGAAGAATCTGTGAAATACTTTAGATAAAGTACCCTGCGACCAGCGATCGAGGCGTATTTATTCTCCGGAAATTAAAGGTAATGCACGAGATGTAACTTGTGACTAAATGTTAAACTTTAAGTTTATATTTTGTTTAGGGGATCTGACTAGCGGGAAAAAATAACAGCTAGCTTTTTATAACGAAATATCTTATCATACTGGCCGATTCACATGAATGAAGCGTAGAAAACTTAATAAGCTGGAGACTTGGGCGTAATTAAACAGTCTGTTTAAAGATCTAGCGAACAGGTAGAGTCACGGAAACTGACTATTAATTTGGATACAAAATTAACAATGCAAATTAGCTATATGCTATGGAAAACGATTAGATGCTTTAAAAGTAACCTTAAAGGGGGTATTTGCCTTATGAAATGTCCTTACTAAACCGGAATATGTGGCTTGTTGGCTTGTTTTAATATTTGCGCCAAAATCAGCTAACCACAGGCAGTCCGCCGAAAGTCTGATCAAGGTACGTGACGAGGAAAAAACCTATACGGCATAACTGATGATACTATTTTTGCGGAATTTATATCTCCCAGGTTATACCGTATCGCTTTTATTTAGCTGCTCTGATCTTGTGGTTTTTCTTCAGTTATGGACCCGGAATGTTTCGCATTACGCCATCTGATGAGTCCGAGGAGGAATAAGACAGATCTCGTAGAAGAGGGTAAAAATGGTCAGAAGGCAAGTATTTTAAAAGAAATTAGAAATGTGTAAATATTTTGCAGTATATTTCAATTGCTTCGGTTTCTATAGGTATTACATTAGCTCTGTTATGATGCTGATGGTTATGCAGATAAATGTCTTTGCTGAGAATACAACATTAAATGTTCCGTGTCAGTTATTTCATTTCCTGGCTTATTTCAGGAGAACTACGTGGAGAGCAAGGGGGCCTCATCCCACAAGTGTGATCACACATCCTCCATGCTCTGTGGGAAGAAGGGCCTGGGCCCAGACCAGCTGCAGATTACCCCTAGCAAGCCCGAGGAGGGTGTCATCTCGGACCCCCTCACACCCACCGCCAACCTCAAGCTGCTCATCAACGCTGCCAGCCCAGATATCCGGGTCCGGGAAATGAAGAAGATACTTTTCCGTCCTATTGAGAATGAGAATGTTAGTGCGGTGTTGGACAATCACAGCCAGGTATGGGACCACCATTAGCAAATAATGAGCATGGATTCGGTCTTCTGGATGGATAATGCAGCATAGCAGGAGTAGCCTGCTGGCCTCCAACCTGTGTGTGTTTGTTTCTACATTACACAGTTAATATAATGAGAAAAATGTGGCAAGTAGTATGAGTGATCAGATCGCAGTGCATCTTGGTGGTCTTTACACTTGTATTTAGTGCAGTATATCTCCAGTCTGATTTTAAAACCAAGTGTAAACAGGACATAGATTCCGACGCTTGCTTCTGCGGGCCTGACTAACTTTTTCTCTTTTTGGTGCATTTCTTCAGCTTGACGTGAGGGATGATGCTGCAATGGGCGAGTTTGACCAGAAGCCCAGCCGGAAGCAAAAGAGCCTCAGTCTCCTATGCCAGAAGTTTCTGGCGCTCTATCCCAACAACCCCGGACCTTCTGAGACCATCAGCATCTCTCTGGATGAGGTGTCTACTAATCTGGGTAAGAGGCATGAGAATTGGGGCTTGCTGCAGAAATGCAGTACACATGCTTTTTATTTTCCTATTACTTATTTACTTAATTAAAGATGGCTGAGAGGAGTGTGTGTGAGAGAGAGAGAGAGAGACATAAATATTATACTTTTGGAACCAAATATCCCCTCAATTTGGTAAAAACCTGTAATTTTGGCCCCCACAAAAGGACACTCGATTTTTATTAAATTCAGTGATTGCAATCGAAAAACTAAAAATGCCAGAAGACTTGTATTTTATTTTCGTTACTTATGGTTAAGGTTACAGCTAGGTTAAGGTTCTCATTGTAGGGAATTTTTTTTTTTTCCCATGGAAATGGATGGATGATATGGATAGGTGTGTGCGTGCGTGCGCACACGCGGTTTCTATGATCTCCTCATGTTTTCTTCAGGTACTTTGGTTCTCATGCACAGTGCAAAAAGGTGACTTGGTGTGATTCACCTAGAGGTGTTTACCTAGACTCCCTGTAATCCCACACAGGGTATGGAAGATAAGAAAATCTTTCTTTAGAAAGATGATGGGATCAGACAGGCCCTGGAGCAGCTGGCCAGTGTGGATCTGTACTTCTGAAAGACTGTGTCACCCAGTATGTATTTGCCTGGCAGGGGTGGAACGGCGGCGGATCTACGACATCGTGAACGTGCTGGAGTCGCTGAAGCTGGTCAGCCGCGTGGCCAAGAACCAGTACGTGTGGCACGGACGCCGGCAGCTGGAGCGCACGCTCGGGGAATTGCACGCGCTCGGCCAGCGGCAGCGTTACCACCTACAGGTTGATCGCCAGCCGGGACTGATCACACAGACCGAGGAACCCCCGGAGAGCAGCGAGGAGGGAGGAGATGACGTCGTCCTGGGTGAGTGGCTGTGGCAGCCGGGGGTCTGGTTTCTGGAGGCCGAAGGACGTACAGTTTGTGTGGCGAGTCCTTTTATTTACGGCGAAAGGCCCCAGTCTCTCTTCTGGTCGTTTCATTGTTTCCATGACCTTTATTCAAAGCCAAGCTCTGATCTGGCTGCTTGTTTATTTATGAAGAACGGCCTTATTGCCATATTCTTTACAATTCCACTTATCCAATGTCCGGCAATCCATTTTTACATCATTTATACAAACGTCCAACACTGTCAGATTTAATAAAATGCTGAGAATCATCTGTCACTAATGGCTGTCATATTGGTAAAGAAATTGTTGCAAAACGTTATCAGACATTAAAAACCGTAGTGTTGTCGCTCCTGCGTTGGCAATTGGTTCAAAACAGCCTGTGAAAACCGAAGCTCTGCTCTGTGCTAGAAATGAAACCAAAAAAATCTCTTGCTTTCTGTTAAGGGGTTTAAAAACACCCTTTTTGCACAATGGGTCCTGGTAAGCAAAGCTCCCTCCTTGCTGGGCACTCGCCATGCTATATGCTGGTTGCCATGGTGCGGGCTTCCTTGGCAACGCAATATGGTGCCCCCCACCCACAACCCAAACAATAGCTCTGCAGCAGAAATGGGGAAAGTGTGCCATCTATCAGTTCCCAGAATTCCACTGGGCTAAGATGCTGGTGGACGGATGACTTATGGAAGCCAGTTTGCGACTTGCTTACAGTTTCAGAGCACGAGCCAATCCGTACATGCGAGGAGTTGTAATGGGTCGCTCGCTCCTGCCCAGGTCTGGCCGGCACGAGGAAGGACAAGTCGCTACGCATCATGAGCCAGAAGTTTGTCATGCTCTTCCTGGTGTCCAAGACGAGGGTCATCACCCTGGACCTGGCGGCGAGGATCCTCATTGAGGAGTGCCAGGACGTCGCCAGCCACAGCAAGTACAAGAGTACGCGTCTTCAGTCGCTAGGCCTGCTTTTAGGTGGTGTAGCTGGAGGGAAATCCCAAGGTATCTCAATAAGATTTAAATGCTCGAGGTTTGCGGAGAGCTGTCGTAGAGGGTGCTTATTGTGGTGCGTCGTGTGTAAATGGAGCCTCTCTTTTTTTCAGCCAAGGTTCGACGGCTGTATGACATCGCCAACGTGTTGACCAGCCTCAACCTCATCGCTAAGTTCCACGTGAGAGAGGAACGGGGACGCAAGCCAGCTTTCAAGTGGATCGGTCCTACCGCTTCCCTGTCTGACGGTAAGAGCTACCCCGGGTCGTTTCTTGTGCTGTTAGTGGGTGGGAGCTGGTTGTCGACTTGAACTAGTGTTAATTAATTTAACTTTTTTTTTTTCTTTTCTTTTTTTTTTTTTTTTTTTGGTGCTGTTCAGGTGATTTGGATTCTGTAGCTGGACTCTCTCTCCCAGAATTCCATGGGGCCCCTGGGCAGACATCACAGGGGGTGTGGCCGAAGCCAATGTGCCATGTCCCCTTTAGCATGGTGCCCATCCCTGCTCAGCAGAGACTCAGCTCGGCAGCCAGCAGCCCAGGCAGGGAAGATGTAGGTAAGTGCTGCTCAGGGACCAGGCTGGCTGCTCAGGAAAACAGCATCTCGTTTTCACGGCTATCCGTGCTGAACCAGCACAAACAGTGTTCTGCCACTTTCACTGCCGTGAGGCATCGAGTTTTTCTCGATACATTTGAAGGGTCTTCCAAAGGGCCTTGAAGTGCGGAGAAATAAGCAAGATTAACGAAATGCCACTTGATCCAGCCTTGCTCTGCCTGTAGTGGTCTCAGAGGCCTCTGCGCGTCACATGACACAGTCTCCCTTTGTGTGGCGCTCAGGTTCGATGCAGGAGATGGTAGGCGGCACCAAGATGGCAGGAGATGAGAAAAGGTGAGTTTCATAAGGCTGTTAAACCCTCTGCAGTCCTGAGCGATTCGGAGTTTTTCCATCTCTTGCTCTCAGTGCCTCTGTCAATCTTCACGAAGTCATTTCCAGCTCCTTCTGTAATCCGCCCTACCCGTCGTGCCACTGCCGGTGACTGCCAGGAGCATGGGGGACCATTTTAAAAATAACTGGCCAAACTGGGCTGCGAGCTCTGAACCGCACGACGGGACCCGGCTGTGCTCTGTGACCGTGATGCGTGTAGCCTGCGGTTTCCATTGGCCGCGGTCAGGAAGTCCTGGTTTGGCACGGCCCGGCCCGGTACGCCTCGCTTATATCCGCGTGGGTTTGCGGTGTTCTTCATTTCCAGCCTCCCCATTTATCTTGGCTCCCATGGCAAGTCTGATCTGGCCTACTTGCCCCCCCAAGCCGGATTATGGGCAGCACTGGGGCGGTCTATCTGAACGATGAGCATCACTACAGCCAGCCTGTATGACGAACAGCGCACCATGAAGGCTGCCTGCTTTGAGCTTTCTGATTTAAAATTTATTTATTTATTTATTTATTTATTTATTTATTTTGAAGAGGCAAATTATGTGACAGCAAATAAGGAACACCAAATGCCTGGTGCAAGGTGTGCTGGTAGCTGGGAAGTAGTAAAAATGTGGACTGGCTGGGGTTCCCTGAGGACACTGGTCTAGTGAGGCCTACCTTTCGGTTAAATACTGGATCCTTCACCATTTTTATGCCATGAAATGTAGATCTGAAAATGCTTTTCTGTCTTCCTCAGGAAGCGGCCCAGCATCAGTCCGAAGGGTGGGGCCCGTGTTTCTGAGGCAGGGCCAGCTAATCCAGAAGCGCCCAGCGGACCCATCCCCCTTCCGCGCTTCTTCTCCAGCACCGGCCAGCCCAGTGCCTCTCTCTTGTCCTTGTCGCCGACCCCGCAGATGGAGCCGGGTGAGGCGTGCCCGCTGGCAGCCTTGCCTTACCTCCGAGGCCTGCCCCAGGGGCCCCTGGTAATGCTGTGCAGGGGCCCCACTCCTACTAAGATAGGGGCCCGGGGCCCCGGGTCACCGGCCAGAGACGGCATCCTGGGGAAGCGCAGGGTGGATGACGCCGAGAGACGGATGCCCAAAAGGGACAGAAAGAACGAGGCGGAGGCTTCCATAGAGGTGAGACCGTGTAGGGGAGGGCTTTTCAAAGCCCAGATGCCCTTTGTCATAGGAGACTGAGACATTGTGGTGTAAATTCTCCAAGTATTAAATGTAGCCTTTTGTGTCTGGGTTGAAAATGAATGCACCTTTTTAGTACTGGAATAAGCATTTATATATTTATGATGATTCATAATTTATACCTGAATGGTTCATTTATACGATTGTGTGGCACGGTTTTATTGGGGGGGGGGGCTCATAATTCAGTCAAGGGCACATTGAATGATTGAATCATTAAATATCAGATATAAGAGCAGATTGCTTCCTTGCATGAATCACTTCAGAAACATGAGATCCACCTTTGTCCTGGGAAGCTTACTGTCATGCAGTGTTATATGGGTTTCATTTTTCCCCCCATTTAGATGGGGGTCATGTGACATGTGTGGACACTGATTGGCTGAGTGAATTCTGCTTTTAGGGAAATGCACTGCCAGCCAGGTTTATAGGCAAAACTGACTGCTGCGGTGATCTAGCCATAAGGATGTTGATTTCACACCGTTGTGTGATGATTGCAGTGAGAGAAGTTCTGCTGTTTAATTAGTCAGTGTGCCCCAAGGCTTCTTATTAATGACTGTCACTGGGAAATGACTTCCCAGGAATAAATATCTTGATCCACGTCCTCTTAATTTGGAGGACTAGACTGTGTGCGTTGCTGTCCTTCATTATGCTGGCTCCCCTAGATGATGTCATTTTTGGCTCGCTCCAGGATGACTGGGACCAAGACGTACGGGAGAACCCCTCAGAGGGTTACGGTCCGAAGCCCCCGACCGTGTGCCCAGGCCTCCGGTCCCAGGGAGAGACGTGGTCCCCATCCAGGACTCTGCCCTCGCACTACCTCTACGTGCCCAACTCTGCAGGTACGCAGGGGCCTGTTTGTTGGTGTCCACTAGGCAGAAAGATTCCACGTTCACACCTAGGCGTTCTGAAAGGTGGCAGGTTTAACAGCGGCACGGCTATAGGCTCTGAGGACCACGCTTCCCGGAAAGCGAGGGAACCGTCCTCTACCTTTATTTAGCAGATGCTTTTGTTCAGAGTGAGTCTGATAGCGTAGCTGGCCAATCTCGAAGTCTGTTACCCATGATGCACCGTGATGACCGGGCCTGATCACATGACGCGTCTTCCTGCCCTCCCAGGTCTTAATAGCCTGAACTTGCTGCTCTCTTCCGGGCACATGTCCGGCTCGCTGCCACTCGCCCCGAACGCCGTTTCGGCCATGGCGGTGCCCTGCGTGCTGCTGCCCTCCCCCGGCCTGCCCCTCATTGCTAGCGGCAGGTTCGGCGTGCCCGCTGTGGTGTCCCCAGCCCACATGGTGCTTGGTGGGTGCACGGTCACCTCCCCGGGGTCTGGCAGGTCCCCGACAGTGCCCTCCAGTCCAGTGCAGACGCCGTCTGGGAGCAGGGCCCAGCCTCATGTAAGTCCTGTTTATTCCTCTCAAAACCCTGTGTGGCTGCTGTGCTCACTGGTGCCCCCTGCAGGCAGCAGAATGTCAGGCTGCAGCCATCCCTGTCACTGCATTATGACATGTAATTAGCCATTCCCAGCTATTTCTCTATCAGCACCTGCCATCTTTAAATAGCAAGAACCCCAATTTATAAATGTTACCTCATTTTTATATTCAGATTATGATTATCACCTTTTTGCTTCATGTGGCCCTGAACATTTCCTAGCGTTAATGTTTAAATTACCATATTGGGGAGTGAGCCTTCTCACAGTGGAATCTGAAGGACTTCTTTAAGGGACAGCTGGTTCGGTTTTCCAGAACTGATTTCTCCCTCCGTTCTCCTGTTTTCTGTGACCACAGACTCCAAAGGAGGTAGGTCCGGCCGGCTCGCAAGCCTTCTTCCAAACACCAGGGACACTGGGCTGCACGGAATCCAGAAGCTCACCCCGACGGGTCTCTGCCCAGAGGAGGCTGGACATTGGACAACCAACCAATTAGTATCTTCCTCGCAACTTTTCATTTCACCTCAGGGGTGCTGCTTCATCCAGCGATGGCATTACCAGTTACAGTTGTGTGAGTGTGTGTATATGTAAATGTATAATTATTTTTTAGCTAAAGCTGATTCATCAGTGTTTCCCGAAAGCATGTAACTTAACTACGTTGATGGTAACGTAAGTTGTTTTGTTTTTTTTTTTTTCTCTTCACTATTTAATGTCAGGAGAATGTTG
The DNA here is from genome assembly GCA_019775895.2 of Stomatorhinus ivindoensis. Classification (NCBI taxonomy): domain Eukaryota; kingdom Metazoa; phylum Chordata; class Actinopteri; order Osteoglossiformes; family Mormyridae; genus Stomatorhinus; species Stomatorhinus ivindoensis. The sequence goes on along the minus strand of JABFEB020000060.1, from coordinate 25,558,976 downwards.
GCCTGATGGTTTTCCAGCGTGTCTCCATTTCTGCAAAATTCGTTGCACTGCTCTGTGGTATTGGGAGGAGGATAAAGGTCAATTGTTTTCTTGTTAAATTATTCGAATGTGATTGTGTCTATGTAGGTCATTCTGGGTTGTTTTATATTTTAAAGTAGCATATATTTTGAGCCATTTTTTAAATTACAGATATATTTCTGAATTTCATTTTCATTGGGTGGCCTTCATCTGGGCTGGCCGGTCTGTCTTTTTCAAACCTCAAGGATGACGAAAGGAATATTAAATAATAACTTGTAATTTTCCCCTTTTAGGCACCCATAACCCAGAACAAGAACCACTAAGTCATAGGAAGTAAGGATATTAGGTTATTGTAGCTCTAGGGTAAATGAGAGTGAATGTACCTTAGGAAGGCGATTAACACACTATGTACAGCGTGTATATTAGTGACAGGAAATTTCTTTGTAGCATGTTTTCCAAAAAAAAAAAAGTGTTTACTTGAAAAAAGAAACTTAAGCTACCAGCAAATTACTTTTGAAATCTCCTTTTTGTATTATCACACTATTAACAGTTCTGTTTTTAATATGACATCATAATAATGGCTAAGCTTCATTATACTGAAGTCTGCCTGAGTATTTGGCCATCCTGCTGCATGCCACTGCAAGGAGATGCATAGGACTGAGCTGGGATCTGTATGCACTACTAACAGTGATGAGCAGAGTATTTACGACCGAGTAGCCATGAGGTTAAAATGATAGGTGAAGCTCCCTACACTACTGATGAATGTAGCGCGCGTCCCATGTGACGTGCACCTTTTTCGCGCCTGGGTACTGTGAAGCTAACTTAAAGCAAGGCTCATAGTGCACAGATGGCTGCCCAGTAACTGTTGAAGACCAACAAGAATATCTACGTACTGTAGCGCACAGAAGCGCAAGATTTTAATTTTTTTTTTAATTGCTGAGTAGTGGGAATGGATTGTGTGCGCGACGCTTGGTGCTGAGGAGCATTTACTCATGGGGGGGGTGGTACACATCATGTGTATAGTATGTACTGTATCCCAGAGCCTTGATTCCTGTCCTTTGAAATGCTGGATGTTTTGTTAAATTATTGCTGCTTTTCTTATATAATTGCACTACCTGTTTCTGTAGTTTGTGCTTTGTTTTTTTTTTTTGTTTTTTAAGCCTTACATAGCTCCAGGATCGCTCTCCTGTCTGTCTCGTACTGCACAATGGATCAGACTCTGCAATCTTTCTAAAATACTTTGTAATAAAACACCACGCTTTGGCAGTGTAAGTTTTGCGAGCAAAGCGTAGAATGTACCATTTCGTTTTTCTCTTTCCTCCCCATCCCCTGCCGGCCGCCAGTCTCTTACTCTGAATTTTCTGGTTTATCCCCCGGATCATCGTGGCAGGAGGGCTGATTTATTTGGCCGCGGATGCATGGATGCTGGTCCACAGTCGGCTCTGAATGATTGAATGAGTTGAGGCCTGTGGCACTTTGCCCTTAAATGAACTTCTGGAGGAACTGAGAAGGGAGGATTCCTGGAAGACTGTCCATTCCGGTCTGTGCGTGCATTAGTCTGCCTTGATATCTTCATGTACCTAAAATGTGAACTATACTAGTCCGTCTAACAGGTGGCACTGCTTTACAAATCCTCCCCAAGTATGGCACGCTTTATTCCTCATTTTTATTGTAAAGTCAAGGACCTGCTTATGCTTATACCACAGTAAGCATTTTAATCCCTTGAGAATTAACCCCTAGGTGCTGTAACGTAATAAGGATGATGATATAGTTAACGATATAACACAAAACGTCTGGATTAATGGGAGGTGTCACTCCACGCAAGCGGGAGCTTGTAGAAAATCGAAATAAGGTGACATTTAAAAATCATAAATCATCCTGGTCTATTCATATGTAAAATTGCTAATCAAGCATAAGTTTAGCTGGGATTGTCACGGATCAATCACTGCTAATCAGCAGTTAGTTTAAGAAGATATGCAGTAGGTTAAACTTCTAAGCACTTCGAACACCCGTATTTCAAAAATTACTTGATGTTATCTAAGCTTCTGTAAATATAAAACAATATAAGCAGACTACCATTGTTTTGCACATTGAATTAAGTTTTATTATTACGCGGTTTAATCTCTGCCCAGATTACAATTTCTGTGGACACCCAATTTTTAGTGCTGAAATTAATGAAAAATCGATTTCAGCCGAAGTCTCAAACTGGAACATGTTCTGACTGCTGAAATCAGCATGATGATAGGTTACTATACAACGGTTTTAAAAAAACCTCATCGCTCATCATTAACTACCTAGTAACCTTAGCAAACCAACATACTGCAAAACATTTCCTCGCTTTATCACTGGGTTTACAGGAGTGCTTAAATGTGACATCAAACAGCGGATCCTCGGGTTATAAACAGACCTCTATTCAAATGAATGTTCCATAACAATGGTCTGTTTTTACACATATATTCAGCCTTACTCCTACCCTTTATCAAATAGTTTAATGCAGACAATAACCACAAGAAGTATGCTTCTTTTGTTGAACAGCAACTCGGTAAAACAAGATTGTATAGCTTAATCTGCATTATGCATTGTAATGCAAATATGTGGAGGACTCAGAGTTTATTCCTGACAAGCATGAAAAGTCAAGACTAAATTGTAATCAGTTCTTACTGCACCCTATAATCTTCCAGTGTTTGCGTAAAAGTTGCGCGTGCTGCGCTAGGCGCTGATTGGCGTTTCCTGAGAGCACCATGTGACAGCTGAACTTCACATCATCTCACTGATTGGTTCAGCATGACTAAGGCTGTGGGTGCCAGCGCCCAGGGAGCAGTTCTGACACTGTATTAGGGCTGTAACAGCGCAGGAGAACATCAGTACATCGTCCATTTAGGGTTATTTCAATGCTGGTATACATTTATCCTGTTTTGCATCTATTGCCATAGCTGAAATAATGCTAATTGCAATTTACAGCACTGCATGAACAGTGGTACAAGGCATCGGAGCTGCCAGGAATCGGACCTGTTTTTCCTGGTTATGTTGCTACTTGACTGAAAAACTGCCATACAGATATTACATTTTTAATCAGCATGTTTTTCATATGTCACATATGGGTTTCTTAACTGGACTGTATTTCTCAAATCTACTGGTGATATACAGTCATTTTTTCAAAGACTAAACAGCTTATTTTAAATTGAACGGATTACATTAAAACCGCATCAGGTTAAGGTGACAATATGACCCAAGAATTTCTAATACAGTTAACAGCGGCATATAGTCATTGATGGTATCAGAACTTCTGTGATATTAAAATGGTCTGCAGCTATCCATCCCAGCAGGCATTTTGTGTTGTGAAAATGTTGTTACAACATTGTCTCTCAACACTGAATAACCATTACTAGAGTGTTGGTTTTGAAAGATGAAATAACATAATTTTTCCATATTGGTTCAATATTTCTTCAACATCATTCCTCTATGTTGCTCCAACATTGGATTCATTTTGCTCAAACTCTGTTTTCTGTGTATTTGAACTATTTAACATCAGACCATTGCCACACAATCATACAAATCTCACAATGTCCTAACCCCTATAAACATATCAAGTGAGTGAGGGGGAAAATCACTCATTAGTAACAATTAATGTTCCTTTAATGTGCTTTTGTGACTCAACTTTGTTTATACAAAAAAATAAAATGATTAGTTAATATAAACAATGTAAAGAGTGCAACAGTTAAAACAGGAAATGATGTAAACAGTGCAGACCACTAACACTGCCAAAGATGTAGATGTCCTAAACAGCCAACATGAACAAGATTAAGATTTAATTCAACATAACAAAGACACTTGTGTTTTTCCTAACTTACTGCATTTTGTGTCTGCCACCACCTCCTGCTCTGCCTGGAGCGTAACGAAGGTGATGGCATCTTCCATTTCTTTCTCTGATCCTTTGAGAATGGCCTCTGAAATTAACACAAAATTATTACATAAATCCATAACTTTTTTCAAAGTAGACAAATACATTTACAATTTTAAGCGTTTCCCCTTAGGATGATAAAGTTGTCTGATTATGAAAGATGTTGACACAAAGCTGTAAAGTCATATAGTATCTACAGGCTTTTATAAATTGACAACATTTTGGCACTGAACATTTTAAGTGCTAAGACCATTATATTCACTTGCATTGAATATAGATACTGCACATGCCACATTTTTTTTTACCCGGAAGTGACAAACAGTCCACAGAAGAAGAAAATCTAAAGTGATATAAAGTTGCCCACACACACCATTTATATCTATGGGCAATCTTATAACTCCAATCAGCCTCAGCATGTCTTAGCGGGAAACCAGAGTGCCTGGAGGAAACCCCATAATAACAAGCGGAGAACATGCAAACTCCACACACATAGCCCAGACAGAGACTCGAACCCAGGTCCCAGAGGTGTGAGGCAACAGTGCGAACCACTGCACCACCATGTTGCCCCACTTTTCTAATCTTTCCTTTAAAACTAAACCGAGCCATGACGGAATTGCTCAGTAATCCAACAAAGTAAAATTAGTAAATGCTTACTAATAATTAATGCAATAATACATTCATTGATCATTTAAAGAATGTTGGAGAATGCAGAAAATGCGCATACTAGAGGGCGACCGATATATCGGGCCGATATTTGGCATTTTTTAATGTATCGGCATCGGCTGATATCCGAGTGTACAGTATTTCGCCGATTTGCAGACAGGCGCGTCTGCGGGCAGCCCAGTGTTATTGTTGCTGTGGAACACGTGACCCATGCTGCCTTGTGCAGGGACCCCAGCCAGAAGTTTTGTAAGAGTCCTGGGAGAAATCGGTGAGGCTTAAATTCTGTTCTTTCAAAGACCTATTTATTTTACTGGTTTGCTATGAAATGCGCTTTTGAAAGAGAACGCGAATTACGCTGTCGAGAACTGGTGTAATGATAATGAGCCTTTAACCAACTGCAGCTTACAGGTAACGTTAAGGATCATTGATTCTGACAGAGTTAGTTTTGTGCGCTTGTTGGTGGGCTCACAGACGTTTTTTAATCGTTAAAAATAATTTTAATTGTTAACATTTTTATTATTACCATACCAGCCCGATGTTATCAGTTCTGTTTTTTTTCTTGTGTCAGAGAGTTTCACTCTGTGTGTGTGAAGCGGAGCAGGCAGCTCACTCACACACTGCAGCGTATATGACAGTTCCGTTACTCTGCCCCGATCACAGACAGCACCGTCCTCGAAGACACAGAGCTGCTAAGAACAATGCATGGCGGAGAAAACTGGGCGATAGACTCTGACGTGGACTTAAATACACAGGACTAGACAAAACAATAAGAAACAGCTGGGAACAATCAGGATTGCATGCGAAGTTCAAGGGGGGCGTAGCACACGAGAGGGTCATACGAACAGGTCATGACAGTTATGGACATACTTTTTGTTACACTTTTGTACTTGTCTGGAGAAGATTTTATTCAGAATAAAAATTATTCACCATGTTAATCTACATCCATCCAAAGTTTTTATTTTTTACCTTATTGCACTTTATCTTGCTTGATTTATGGGACATACTTGACTACACTACATTTTGTTTACAGTTCCCAGTAAAATATGATCAAATGCTAATTATATTTGCCTTTTTTAATTCATTGAAATGTAAAGGATTTTGTGAAATTTCATCATTTCGACTACTATCCCAGGTATCGAACTGAATTGAATCGTATTGTATCGTATCGTGGGAATTTCTGAGATATCAAAAAATTTTGAACCGTTAGCTTAAGGAATTGATACTGTTTTGCAAGGAAAGCTGTGATTTACCCCCCTATTAGTTACTAGTGTTTTTTTCTTTCAATATGTATTACAGTGTAATTGTTTTAATGTGCATGGAATACTGGAATTGTAGAATGAATTGAAGATGAAGGCACTATAATAAAATGCTAACCTTGCATTTTTTCTTCCGTTTTAGTAATTGCTGTCTGATGGCTGAACAAAAGTGTAATCCTGTATGGCAGCATTTCACCAAGCCAAGTTTATTGTTTACAAGTTGTATTGTGTTTTTGTTAAGTTTATATTTAAATGTACATGTTTATTATTCAATAAATGCTAAGTTGTGAAATTTTGTGTATCATTTTTTATTAGTGTGATATTTTACCATGCAAATATAGAAGGGAAAACGTCGCAGCGTTATCGATCCAAAAAAATCGGCAGCATATATCGGCCATCGGCTGACCCTGACTCCTAAATATCAGCATCGGCTATCGAAAAACGCATATCGGTCGACCTCTAGCACATATGCAAAGTCCAAAGTGAGTAAAGTGGTTACAGCATTTATCTGTAAAATATGAAAAAATGTTAGCACAGTGCTGCCAAAAAATTTTTTCAATTAAAAATATATATATATTTTGAAACAAAGTCAACACAGTTACAAATGGCTAGCAAACCACCGTTGTAAAAAATGTAATTCCTTCACCGAGAGGCCACACTAGCGGCTTATGGCAATACCAAAACATAAGTTATAACCATATAGCTTAAAAATGTTTTCTGTGCCAACTAACAATGTCAACCTTACTTATACAAACGTTTTGTGTAATAGCATCAGTAGCAGCTAATGAGCTGGCGTGATGGCGTCAAACTCACTAATTTCAACGAAGAGAATGCGAATGATCGGCCTCACAAGTAACAAATACATAAATGAGCATTAACTTTTATGTTAGATGGTGGTCAACTTGTCTGTGTTTAGCTTTATGATTTAGCTTTATGATTGCCTGCACCTAGGATCCACCTCTTTGACGGCTTCGAGCGGGAGACTGTTGGAGAATGCAAGAAGTATGCATGCGCGTAGACCCTTTGGCATTCAGTCCAATCCGAGAGATTACAGCATTTAAAAAAATATATACCTCTAAAATATTAATAAATGTTTTCAGGGTGCTACCTGAATGATTTTTTTTTACTTTTAAAAATAATATACTGTTATATTTCGACGTGAGATCAACACAGTGGCAATGCTGTCCCTGCTCGCTCACAGCAGTTATTGAAATCTCAGCATCATAATTATGTTATTCAAAGTTGTGACAATGTTGAATGCCTGCTGGGATGATGCTGTTGGAGATGGTTTTGCATAGATGTAGCTTCAGCCGCTGTATACGGTATTATTTTCCTACAGTGCTTACAGATGGTTCGTGGTTTGCCTGTCAACCTTTCGCTGTTTATATTTTCCGCCGGGTACCCAAAAGGCTGCCACACAAGACTTACAAGTTTCTGGGGTATCTACTAGGGCAGGGGTGCCCAACTCTAGTCCTGGAGGGCCAGTGTCCTGCACATTTTTGGGTTTCCCCTCATTTAACACACCTGACTCAACTCCTGCTAATTACCGCCAGCTCTTGAGCTGAATCATTTATGGTGAAACAGGGAAAGAACTAAGCTACACAGGGCTCTGGTCCTCCAGGACTGGAGTTGGGCACCCCTGTACTATGGTAATTTCTTCAGACGCCATCATGCTTACAGCAGCACCCTCGCAAAACCGCTTTTCACTCAGACAAGAAATCTCATGTTGTAAAATTGCAAGATCTCGTGACACGCGATCTCGTTACACCCCTATGATCTAGGTTTAAATAAAGGCTAGTAATACATCATGTTACGAGCTAGGTGTAGAGATTGACCCAGTGACCAAATATGGTATTACAGTAAGAGAAGAGAGTTTTTCAAATAGAATTTTAGAACTCTGTGTTATCTTGTGATGATGTAAGGGAGATATTGGGCTTTAGAAGGAACAAACAGGCACACTTGGGTTCGCTCTTAAAAACGCTTTATTACAAGTAATACAAAATAACCTTGCATTAAAATCAGTACCAAACTATTGGATCAAAGGCAATGCAAAATAATTCCATATCACAAGTGACATCCAATAGTATTATAAATCATAAACAATAATCAAACTGGCAATACAACTGGTTATATGTGTGTGTGTGTGTGTGTGTGTGTATATATTTATATATATGTGACACTAAAACATGCATATATAGAAAGTACAAATTAATATTATTATTATTGTGATTTTCATGCAATGATAATTAATCCCAATAATGATTGAATCAGTACATTGACACTACAAAGCTATTCACTCTCGGACGTGCCATCATCACCCACCTTCACTCTTAGACTGGGGAGTCCGTTTCAGTCCTGGCAGGAGACCAACACGTGAGTCCCGAGAAAATGCGGCTCTATCCCACGGCTGAGCTCCAACCAACACTAAGATCTCCCCCTTCTTTTATACAAATTTTTGGACGTTACGTGTGAGCAGGGGACCAGCTGGCCAGGCTCACCCCTCCCCTCAGGCAAGGCGTTCTGAAATTTCCAATCTTGTCCGGGTAATGCAGCATGTAGTTAAAATTTTAAGTACAAAAACAAGTTCCCATGATCAACATGATCAAACCCCTTTTCTCTAGATAAGATCAGTATATGTAACAGAGTATTACTTCGATGCTATACATAGCCTTGGTTTTATTGAGCTAGTATCGGGCATCTGCCAAATGCTGTAAATGTAAATGTATCCCACGTACGATTACTTGATATGATTTCAATCCAAAATAATTAGACTAATATCCTTGATCAACTTCCCTTTTCTTATGAGAACATCTTCTGAGAACAAAATGAGCGGCTCGCACACTAATCCATAGTGTATGAAACACATTGGACCACCCTTTCTTCCCAGGAAAACCCCTCAGAAAAATAAAGTAAGCATCCTTGAACAGGGTTAGCATCTCGTAAATCAGAAATAATAAGACAAGTGCTCTTGAACTGAATAAGTATCCCAAAACTTCTTGGGACAAGATAAGATTCTCATGAGAAATAAGCTATACAGTTCAATCTTGACACAATCATATTATGAGTGGATCATGGACGATATGGACATTGTATCTGAATTTCAGGATGATTAGTCCACACACGGTCAGAATCGATCCACACCTCAATCCCCTCATATGTATGTCTGCTAGGTGGAGAGGGAGGTCCTCCTGCAAATCGTGAATAGTGATGTCAAACAATTACAGCCTCCCGAATCATCACAGTGACAGGGGGGCATTCAACATATTTCTTTAATTCTATACTACGTGGGCGGCGTGGCCAGTTACGGGGCCACCTGTAAGTTCGTCTTAATACGCCGTAACAATGGTGGTGCCATCATTTTGAAGGTATTAATTGTTCTGTAAGCACTTATTCCACTTCAGAACAAATCAGAGCTTGAACAAGATGTGTCTAAACATGAAGTGGTCTTTCCTTGACGTCTTTAGGCCCTCGGTGGTATCAGATTAGACTGGGGAAGCTTCACAAAAGCAGGAGAGCAAAGAAAACAATAAACGAAAGAGATTCTGCTGCAAGAAATTTTCCCTTGTGAAAAAAGCCTGATATAACAAAAAGTGATGAGAGGCCGGGAGAGCGGCCCCAGAATGTGGTAGATGAGGTGATTGATGAAGGAATGCCTAAGGTTCAGAAAGAGAAAGACATGAACATACCACCAGTGCAGGCAGAAGATGATGCAGAGGCAAAGCTGCAGCGGCTGATAGGAAAGAGTGAGGCAATTTTGAAAGCGATAGATGAGCTACAGAATGAGCTAAGGAGTGAAGGAGATTACTGCAATAGTGAAGAACATGCACGGAGTGAAGGAGATTACTGCAATAATGAACATGCAGTGTTAGACCAAAGCAGTAGTGGAGGAGAGTGAGCACAGTGTCTAAATGTCTACGTCATAATGTCTTTTTATACTTACATTTTTTTGTACATAAGACTTTTTATACTTAATACTTTTTATACTTAAAACTTGTTAATGTTTGAGAGAATGCAAGAAGTACGTTCAGTCCAAACCCGAGAGATTACAGCATAAAAAATACATACCTCTAAAATGTTAATAAATGTTTGCGGGGTGCTACCAGAATGATTTTTTAAATTTTTTTAAATAATACATTGTGTTACATTTTGACGCGAGATCAACATAGTGGCAATGCTGTCCCTGCTCGCTCACAGCAGTTATTGAAATCGTAGCATCATAATTTCGTTATTCAACGTAATTTCAACTGTTATTCAAAGTTGTGACAATGTTGGATGTCTGCTGTGATACGATTCAGTAGCTATTACAATTCGTTTTGCATCTCGTTTTATAGAAGAATGCCACTTTATTCAGTCAGAAGTTTCGGACTCCGGTGTATTTCTTACTGTCTAAAATTGCTGCATTGGCTTCACCCACAAACCACTCCCTCATAGCCTCCACTTAAACCTCTCCAAAGTGTCCAGGGTTGTGCAAAGATAGCGGCGGAAAATGTTTTCGGGATCCGCTTCGATCGGGTGACGCTCTAATACTCCGCTGCTGACGAAGTAAGAAATTAAGGTTTTATGGTACCTTGCAGTATGGAGTATGTATGGAGTATATAAGGAGTATTTCATCCTAATGACTACCGGAGGAAGCAGATTATTATTATTATTATTATTATTATTATTATATAGTCGGCTAGTAATAGTATTACTATGTTGCACGACAACTTTCTGTCATTATTGCTGAAATTCCCAGTGTTAGCGGATAGTGTTTAATCCGAAGATATACTGTCCTTTAGCTTTTGATTAGAGTTTCAATAAGAAGTAAACTGACCAGTTTTATTTATTTATATTTTATTTTTTTGGGTTCATTTCTTATTCTTGGACGGAATTAAGGCAATACAAAAAATAACAAAGCTTATTTCAGTTTGACTTTCTCCAATAATTTGTAGGGTTCATTTATGATTAAATCTTATTATTTAATAATATAATTTAGTTTAATTAAAACAGGGAAACGCAAGTAACAACTGAAAATCCTGTGTTTTTTGCTTCTTGTAAGGCTGATTTAGTCATAAAATATTTGCCTTTTTTGCTGTGGAAAGAGCAGTGATGTACTGGCAGTATCTGATTCCAAATGAGAGATATATAAAAGTTATATTCAGTATTATGAGAATCTGTATTTCAATAATTCGGATTGTCAAATCCACACTTTTCATAAATTAGCAGATTATTCAACCATTCGTGCGACACAACCCAGATATATATTTTAGGAGACGGCAGGCAAGTAAGAAAAGTCTCTCCAAATTTTAGAAAAAAAGTCTTAAAATAGAAAGACATTAATTAAATTTTAACAATTGACAGTTTCCACCGGTTTCATGCATATGCATGTTGGAGCGAGTCACAGCCTGCGTTAACAGACGGAGGGGCGGCTTGTCGCTGGATATTAACGATGTCATGCCTGATTACGGAGGGAGGGGCGCAGATTGGCCACGCAAATGGAAAATTAAAGACTTTTAAACTTACAAATGTTGTAATGCCACCGTGTTCTTGAGGGTTCATCTGCGTACCTGTTCGTATAAGGACAGCGTAAAAGACATGATTATACAGGTGCGTCGGAGAGGCATGGATACCTTGACAGATTCTGGGGGAGCAGCATTTCATAGATGCCATTGGATGCGTTAAATTATACGTGAAAATAAGTTGTGGTTAGGGTGTATATATACATGGCTTCGTTAGCATTACATGTCTTTGTGACAGGTTATGATGATGCCTAATACATTTATTGATGTTATTTATTATTAGCTATATATTTTCTTTTTGCAGAAACATAGAGGAATCATACTTTCTTCTCCAGTGTGTGGTGTATGTATTTATTTATGCATCGATTCTTGTCCCCCCCCCAGTTACACCATGCCAAACTGGGGTGGGGGTAATAAGTGTACAGCCTGCCAGGGGGTGGTGTACCACGCTGAGGAGGTTCAGTGCGACGGCAAGAGCTTCCACAGATGCTGCTTCCTCTGCAGTGAGTGTGGCTGGGGAGGGTTGGTGTCTGACCAGGTAACCAGGCCCAGTGCCTCCATCTGACTGGGATGCTAACAGTAATTTAACATTTGCCATATTCCAACCATTTACTTCCAACAACCATACATGGTCATTGCCTAGGGACTCAAGCCTATCCTAGACGAGTCTTTCTTTATCGGTTTATTTGACAGGGATAGTGGATTTTAACATTGCTTTAAATATACCAGAGTTAGCCAAAAGGCTAGTTTTCATCTGTAGTCTTTGGTCATGGGAGAGGGGCTAGAATGTATTCCAGAGCACAGAGAGAACGACGAAGGGGTACATCCTGTTTGGCCTTGGATCTGTACTTTGCATGAAGCTGGGTCTACTACACACTCTGTACCTTGTGTCACAGTCATTCTGCAGAGTGCCTACTGGGTGCATCGTTTAACCTGCTCTGTGATCGATTACAGTGGTCTGCCGGAAAGGCCTAGACAGCACCACGCTAGCCATCCACCACAAGGAGATCTACTGCAAATCCTGTTATGGGAAGAAGTATGGCCCCAAGGGCTATGGCTATGGCCAGGGGGCTGGGACGCTCAACACGGACCGGGGAGAGAGGCTCGGGATCAGACGAGAAAAGTAAGTTTGACCATTATCTCACAGAGGAGGAGGGTGTTCACTGGGTCTGTTTCAGGTAACTCAGCTCTAGCTCCTAAAGCGTGAGTCAATGTATGATTACATGCTTCTCCATTTTGGACTGACAGTTTGAGTCAGGTTTCTCCTTGTCTTGATTTGAGGCATCAGATTGATTAAGCTGGGGGCATAAAAGGGGCCATAATTCATACAGTGGGGTCAAATTTGTCATTAACCAATGAGATGTTTTGAACCAGTGAGTGACAGGGGAAGGGGCATTCTGGGGGCCAATCAGCTTTCAGCCTTGGGCATATGCTCCCGTGGCCCTGCCCCTCTGTACATTCCAGGTGTAAGTTAAGGGTCGCATATTGTTTGGGAGCAGATAGTCGTATCACCCCAGGCCTGTTTTCTGGGATTTGACGCCGAGTGTCAGGTGATGAATGTTATGAAAGCCCCCATTATGTAACGTGGAGTCCTGTGCTACACTGCTGACCTTAATCTTCCTCAAGCGCGGCACAATACGGCCTATTCAGGTGTCGGACAGGCGGGCGGCTGCCCCGGCGTCAGGCCACGCTCCCAGCCTCGGCCGCCTCCGGGGACCAGGTAGCCCCACAGAAGTTAACGTCTGTGCCGTTCCGCCTTACTGAGGAGCCCGAGCCACCAGCCCGTGAGCAGCCCCAACCCTTCCAAGTTTGCCCAGAAGTTCGGGGGGCTGGAGAAGTGCGCTCGATGCGGGGAACCCGTCTACGCTGCAGAGAAGGTGGTGGGGGCTGGCAAGGTGAGACGGAGAAAACCAAGCCGTCGTCTTCTCTCCGTCATGCAGGCGGGAGCTTGTGACATGAAGGGGGGGGGGGTCAGAGCAGCTGGGTTTGATTATGGGCATAAATTGAAGGAAGGTGATGCTCAGAGTCTCGTGGTTTTTATAAACAGGGCTTATGATACTCAAGTCTTAAACAACATGAACTGCGGAATGCATTTGAGAAATGGGTGGAGGACACAATGTCAAGGACTTTCGTTCATTTGGTTTTGAAAAGCTCAGACATAGTTTTTTAAAAACATGGATTTAATTCTGCCTTTTATTAATCATTTTTATCTGCTCGCGTTAAATTATTTGTACAACATTTTTTTGATGATTTTTCATTACTTCTTACTTAATGATACTTCCAAAGTTATCCAGACATGGGCCCTGGTATATACATACACCCAGAAACCAAAGACTGGTCCAAAGCATGTGGAATGAAAGAGGAAGAAGTGCTGCTGGTCTGGATATCATATACAGCTCTCCATTCGAGGTGTGTGATGTATAGCGCAGGTGTAGCTAACCACACCCCCCTAGCCTAACCATTGGGCAATGTGTAGGGAGTCATCGGTGGTGGAGATGAAGGTGAGTGTGTATTTCTGATGGTGTTGGTGTCAAGGGAGAAGGGTAAACGAAGGACGAAATAGCAAAACTAAGAAGTTGATTAGTTTGTCAGGTTCTTAAGTTTGCATAGAGGTCTGTCCAGGCCAGGGTCAGTCCCAGCTGACTTAGAGAATCCTACCCCTCCTGCAGTGACTGGTTGGTTTGCCGCATTCCTCTGTGTCTGGGATACTGTGTGTACCCAGTATGAACAAAGACATAACCGTCTGCGGAGGGCGAGTGTGTCTTGTGTGGCGATCCTGACGGTGGAATCTCTCTGTCACGCTTCTGTGTCACATGAAGCACTGGCACCGAATCTGCTTCCGCTGTGCCAAGTGTGGCAAGAGCCTGGAATCCACCACGCAGACAGATAAAGAAGGAGAGATTTACTGTAAAGGTGAGCCTCCCCCCCCCCATCATCACGTGGTTTCTTTAAGTCTGTGATCTAAATAATGGAGAGGAAATTCAGGGGCAGCTGACAGGTGACCTCATTAAAGAACCCTATCAGATCATCTTTGTTATACACACAGCCTTTTCCAGTTGTAGTCTTTATAAATTTCTTGTTGGACTTGAGTGAATAAAGGTACTCAGTCTACTCGGCTGTGATTGTAGTTGGGGTCCATGAACTGTTTGTATAGAGGGGTTTGGATATCAAGGTTTATTGTTAGAGTGTTAGTGGCTTATTCATACATTGTGAGAGATATACTGTATGTAGTCAATATGAAAATGACAGCTGAGAATGAGGATCAGAGGATTATGGGAGTAATTAGATTTCTAAGCAAGTGCATCATTTTACTGAAATGGTAAACCATTGAGGAAGATCACAACGTAGCTCAGGACAGCTGGCGTCTTTCCTCAAAGCTTTTGTTTGATGTGTACACATTACAGTGATCTGCAGATCAGACATTTAAAGTCCATGAATTAACATAGTCGTTTCCGTGTGGGAACGATGCTATTCAGAACGGTCACAATCAACGTGAAGTGCAGTTTCAATTAGAGGAATTGAATTCGTGCCACAAAGACTCTCAAGAATGTTTCTCATCTGGAATTTGAGGGTCCACTGACCCAGATGCCTGCGAAGGGCTCCATAGTATCCAGGAATGACATTCGCAAATAGGGCACAGTCACCATGGTTACTTAAGGCATCCAGGTCTTTTACAATAAGCCTCATTCCCAAAACTGTTGCATTGTATGCTTACTCTCCAGCTTGTTATGCAAAGAACTTTGGGCCAAAAGGCTTTGGCCACGGGCAGGGAGCAGGGGGCCTCCTGCACGCCAAGTGAGGAAGCCAGCCGCCCGGCAGCAGTGAGGGCTCCGGATCACAGCATCATTCAACTGCTGCATTTCTTCCTTTTTTCAAGAAATTTTCCATTTGCGTTGAAGTATTAAAAAGTATTAAAAAGGTTGGCTATTTGTCTTGACTTCAGAATTTGTGTGTACATGGGTACTTTTTCAGATCAAGACTCCTGATTGAAACATGATTAAAAAAAATAAATAAATCAAATCACCTCACAGTCACAGAACAGATATTTGATTAATAATTCATAAAAGTTCCAAACTGGCGGCTGTTGATTTTTATTAAAATAAGATACACAGGGGAGAAGCAGAACTCTGGGACACACAGCCGAGCTCTTACATGAATGTTTGATAGAATGGGCTACTTTATGGCATTTTCATGGCATGTGGCTGTGCGTGTAAAGAGCACTAACTCTTCTGCGGGGATTCTTACTGATAACGGCTGCAGGCAGGCAGAATGCAAGCACATGTGATGTTGAATAAACAGCATTCATGTGACCCAACAAAACACTTGACTGTTTTATGCAATCGTCTCATAACGCGTCATTGAGAGAGGAGATAAACGAATGTCATTACAACAATATTGTTACATGAAAGAAAATCCTTAAAATCTTGGTGCCCCGACCATGAAATCCTAGGTGTTATGGGCACAAGGAAAGATACTGCAGTGTGCTTTACAGCAGGGCTGGGACAAACACCAGAACACACTTTTTTTTTTAATGAATCTACACTTAAACCCGATTCCCTGACAGCCCTGTCGCTAGCCGGCCCTAGCAGGGCCACAGAAAACGGGCCAAATGACATCATGTTCAGCCCCCAACCCCCCATATTTCACTAAAATCCCCTGAATCAGTGCACAAGGATGGCTGAAGCAGCCACGGAACAGGATACGGTCTGTGTTCTAAACCAAGCATTTTCTCAAAATCCCTCCTCCTCATCCCTACCTCCTGGAACGTCTATAGAGAGGAACACAGAACAATAAAAGCAGTTTACTTTTAGTTTTCACTCCCCTCACGCCCCAAATATGTCATTCATATGCAGTATTACATGCCTGCAAGTCACTGCCTGACACCTGCTACCATCTGACACAGTGGTAAAAAAAAAAAAGAATAATAAAAATTAAAACATACACCGTAAACATTCACTATGTACAGACACGTGGCTCCCTCTAGGGAGGATAAGAGTATAGGCCCCCACCTGCAACCAGGGCGGTTTGCACCCCCGGCCTCGCAGATGTAGACCACCCGCGGCATTCGATGCAGACGGCAGGATCCCAGAGCACTGGAAGCTTACAGCATTCGTTTTCCCGGGTTTGGTTCAATAAAACAAAACAAGCAGCTTCCATTAACATTCAAAAAACAAAACATAAAAAATCACAGTAAGGGGGCTTAAGTCTCATATATACAACGGGATGTTCACGCTCCTGCTGCGCCGGTGCTGCTCGTATGGCCTGAGAGCACTGGGCAGAACCTCAGGGGCTCATCTCCGTAACAGGAGTGTTTCTTGGAAGCCAGAAATAATAATAATAAAAAAGACATTAATATTAAAACAGACAGTTTCCATCAATGAAAATTAGACAAAATCAGTGCATCGTCTCAGAAAAAGACAAAAAAAAAAAATTCAGTTATGAAAACAACTTGGAATGAGGCGTACTCATGAACTGCCATCTTTCACTGTCCCAGATAATAAAAAAAATACATGTATACTTTCCAATTTTGCAAGGTTACGCATCTTTAACATCCACTGTTAATATAAACTGCATCAAGGATGTGGCTACATCAAAATGCATGGATGATAAAACCTAAAAAGACTAAATGTTTACCATGCCACCCCAAGTGGAGCACATTTCTTATTCATAAATAGCCTTACAAATAAATATACCAGCATCACATCAGTTCCGGGAATATACTTCCTTATACGCGACAGCATCAGCGAGCTCCATTTCCGAACACTGTATCCACTCACATTGTCGACAGGAAACGCTGCCCGGTCTTCAGGTGCTTGCAAAGACATGGCTTAAGACAGAGCAGGCCCAGAAATATCCACAAAGCCATTTCTGAGACCAGTCTTTTTAGGACATTAGTAAATTTTTTTATATATATGGAACGGTAAAGCTTCAAAACATAAATATGCTTTTAAAAATGGAGGAGGAAAAAATGAACCGTAAAACGAAGCAGAGACTGTGATGGAACCCTGTTGCACACGATGCAACATAAGGCCCACACTTAAAGAACAAACCCCCCCTCCCCCCATTCCCACCATGACTCCCCAGTTAGCACCTCCTCTCCCCTGTCGGACATACTCGTCCGCGTCGGGGTGACAGGGGCTCGGCTAGTGGGGAAGGAGCTGTGGTGTCCCGATGGGCCTGGTGTGGGCGTGTCCCTCTAACGGCATGCAGTCTCTGTGAATCCCAGACGCAGGACGACTGTCCCCAGGATGCAGCCATGCTCTGACAGGATGCCCAAGTTCCAGCCGGGCTACACCAGCTGGTAGCCAGAGCCAGACGTCTGGTCGTACTCTATAGTGTACTGCGTGGTCCAGTCCACGATCACAGGCCGGAAGAGGCCGCAGCAACGGTACTCGAAGAAGTCTATGAGGTTCCGTGCACAACCATGGCTGAGAGAAAGAGAATGATTTTAGGAAATGTGTGGCAATGTGAGCAAGACTGAACACTGAAAATGACAAAGGCCTTGTGATAAGGCACAGAACATAATACTATAAAATATTTCCCTACCAGTTCACTGGTGATTAATGGTAAACATCTGGGAGTAGACTCAGGATAGCCGGGATTGTGTTTCACTCACTTAAAAGGGCTCTCGATGGACGTCGTCGTAATCTTAAAATGCTTGTATCTTCGGGCATTCATTCTCTCATTGGTGGTAATGCCCAGGCATGCAATCTGAGTGCAGGAGAGAGAGCGGTCACATTGTTTGACAATTGTTGGACTCCTCAGCGACACTCCGTCCAGGTTAATAAAAGCCTGTGGCCTGTCATAAACCGCAATGCATATGAGGAAGATTCAGAAAAGATCAGCCAGGAATCTTAGCTGGTCTAAAAATAGCAGCTTACCTGGTAAGTCTGGCACATGATGAGCACGGCCACCCACATGAAGTGGAAGATGCTGTTGAGGAACATCCAGAAGACCCAGGGCGAGCAGGTGGCGATCTGTGTGATGTAGGTCCAGAAGCCGTCCTTGGCGTAGCTGGTGGCGCAGTGCGTCCTCCAGTCTGTGAGGGGCCACACACATTACATTACAGCTACTGCTCAAGTAGGAACCATATTTGCAAAAGAGACTTGATGAGATATTCTTATCTTTCGGCACTCGCTGGTAGCGAATGCCCAGCAATCCTGATCTACATATACTTCACGTACAGCAGATGCAGCCGTAGATCATCCAGCAGATCATGCAGAGAAGAAAGAACAAGTATCCCATGAAGTAGCGGTGATTCCCGCTCCCTGCGTGACACAGGACACAGCAGGCGTGATTAGTGTCGCCATTGTGCAGGAGCGACAGCAGAATCAATGCAATCTGTGGACAGCTTGAAGGGAGGTGTGCTGTGTGCTGGAGTATCAACTGGGGGGGAGCGGGGATCCATCCCCTCCTGCTTGTCTTTAGTATTTAGTCTGCGCCTCAGTCAGTCTCCACCAGATCGGTCATTAACGTTACATGGAAGTGGTGTGTTGTCTTTCGTCTTGGCTGAATAAACCCGGTTTCCTGCCCGCATTCCTGGCTTCCGCACCTGCTTACCCGCCCGACACCACTGAGCGTGACACTTACTTTATCAAACTCAAGGAGCTGGGGCTGTCTTCCTAACAAACAAGTCATGGTGAAATTTCCCCCTCAACTTCAAAAGCACTTTGGCAATAAGAAATCCTTGCAGATTTACTTCTCGTTTACTTAAATCCTTCCCTCTGGTAACCGGGTCTGCTCCTGACCTCTTGCCACCATGCACTGGTGGTGAGAGCAGGTGGGTTAAGTTTACCCACTTACCCACACAGTTGCCCACCCAGGGACAGTGGTGATCAAATCTGGCGATGCAGCGGTTGCACACGGCGCAGTGTTTAGACCTCACGGGCTTCCGTATCTGTGTGTGTGGAGCGGCAATAAATAAACAGACAAATACTAAAAATCACAGTGTACCACTGAAACTAATGTCAAGACATTCAAAGCCAAATTTTATATGTAACATTAACTGTAATTCTGTAAGAAAAACAATAGGGTTAAATCACAAAATATAGCTTAAATCCATTTTTATTTTAACAATAGAAAATGAGTGTCTTACCAAGCAGGTACTACAGAAAATACTAAGATCCAGATTTCCAGTCTCTGCCAGTTCAACAATTGTCTAGAGAGTTGGAAAGACACATAGTCAGACCACAACCGTATAACCATATTTCTGGTGGAAGAGTCCTTTCCATTTCACTTAAAATCACTCTACATTTTTCTTATTCTTGTCCTGAAAAAGTAGGGGGAAACAGGACTATAAATAAATATACAGCATGCTCATTAATACTAACAATCGGGGACTGGGACATCAGGAACAATCTGAATACATCAGCGTGCAGTAACAAGCCAGCTCTGACCGCCTGATGCTTAATGCCCCTGGACTCGGGCCTGAAATTCTCTCCTCATCAAAACAGCCGCGGTCACAGCTGAAAAATCAGAGCAGCAGAGAAGCGACGGCCAAACTTCCTAAAAAGCCTTTCAGCGGCACGTCACCTTCTTCTTCTGCTCCTCAGAGGCCTTGATGACCCCTGGGTCCGACTTCCAGGACTTTCCGAAGTTGTAGAAGAGCGCGAGGCTGTTCAGCAGGAAGGGCAGGTGGACGGTAACAAAGGGAAGATGTGGGCTGGATTAAGGAAGTGACCCGCAAAGACAGAGAGCCGCTAATCGCCTGCATACCTCAGCATCTGCCCTGTGAGACCGCTGAAGCAGATGTCAGCAAGCCATTCTCTCTCTGAACAGAGAATAAAAAATTAAATGCAGCTTTACACTTTACTGTCATCTCCAGTCTGGGTCAGTCAAATCAACGGGCGGGATGTGACCTCTTTTCTCTGACAGGGGAGATCTGCATTCTGCCTGCAGATGACATCATGCACCCACCAAACACCCCCAGGCCTTTTAAAAGACCAAAAAGCATTTAGGACACTAACAAGCTGCTGAAGGAGCACAGGTCCACAGATGTCATGACGGAAACGTGCCTCACTTTGGACCAAATCCATGCACTATGCAACTCCAAGACAAATGAAACATAGAATTTAAAAAAATCATTCATCTTGCTAGAGAGCAACACTTTCATCACTCTTTACAGCTGTAAAACAGTTTAATTGGGAGTTCACACCCAAAAACTCAAAATGCATCACACTAAAATGTGATTTTCATCACATTGTAATTTTGTGATCCTGAACACAGCTAAGAAGTAGAGAAAGGTAAAGCATGGCTTATGGGGGTGAGAAATAAGACTGCTTGTGGTAAGACTGCCCCCTTGTGGCCAATTACTTTTTATATCGTTATTCTAGCTAAAATCTAGCTGGGTTTTGGAAGTAGCTGGTGATGCAGAGCATATTGAAGGGATTTCCTGTGGCTGATCATAAAATTCAGAAAAATCATAGTAACAACAGCAGCTGTAGAATAGCTAGAATACCAAAGCAAAAAAATAAACATGCTTATCAAAATATTTTATTATATCACTTAACTCCACCTTGGGGCCACTGTTAAGGGTTCGGTTCCCACTGCCACCTTTTCCTCCCCCACCCCAAGGACATGAAGTCAGGTTCTGCCATTCCTAACCTGCCCATGCTCTTAGTACTGGCGTGAAATTCTGCCCACGTTCTTCAGTCTCTGTCATATTAAAACTGACCTCCCTTGCTTCCTGTCAAACTGACAGATGGCGCGTGGACCGAGATCTCATTTCTAAAAGTCGGGAAAACATCAGAATCAGCAGATGAGCGCCAGGAAATACTCTCTAGACAAAAGTCGATCGTTGGTGGTATTTTTAGATATTACAACGATAAGATCTACAAATGCGGCGGCAAAAGCCATTATCAGCTCGAGTGTCCAGAGACAAAAAGTACATCATTACTAGGCACAGAGTGAGCAGACGGAGGTGACCTGCTGAAGGGTGTTCACATTATGGCAGGACAGCGCTTTCACTGAAACGTCAATGGATGTGCAACGACTTGTCTGGACGAGCAATCGAAGAGCTCAACTAATGCGCGATGGGAATATGTGCAAATTCCGTACCAGTCCGTCACAGCAGGAAATGTCGGAAGGACCACGGCTCATGGGGCACTGCAAGGGGAAAGTCAGCGATGAGAACCTGCCTGCTTTGTAATGAAAATGAATATGATGCAACTAGTACAAAAAGTGGAGCGTGTGGGACATCAGATGTGAAAAAATCAAAAGCTGTCGAAGTAGGCAGTCTGGATCCAGAACCTTCCTGGACAGAAGAAACTCCATGTCCGATTAAAGTTACTTTGGAGAAATATCAGCCACTGTAAAACTTCTCAGATCAGAGTCCCCATAGGGGAGAGGGGGAGAAGGCCACCTTAGTCTGGCTTCTCCAAAGAATCCTGTTACATGGGATCAGACCAGAGGTATTCCGACACCCTCTGGGTGCCGTTCACGAGGTTTCAGAAACAGATTTTGCCAGCCCGATGACGAGTTCCACCGGATCCCACTGGATCCCAGCGCAGTGGTAGTGGCGTACACTGCTTTTGCTGCGAGGTTTAGCATTTCAGACACAACTCTGGTTTATGCGACTAGGCACTGCGGAATCGAAACTGAATCCACGTATTAACAGACCGCTGTGTTGGAGGGCAAAAATATATATTTCAGAGGGGATGGAAAGTAGGTGGAAACCCTGCTGGTGGGGGCTATTCTAACAGACCTCCCCTGGCGTGGTGGTCGAGGACCAGGCGGGGATAGTGCGCAAATGGACCGAGCTCATCGTGGGAGCATCTGCTGCACACAGGAGGATACCTGTGAACAAAGCTGTGAAGGTACCTGCAGAAATCTGCAGAAAAGCTTTTAGAACAACTAATTCTGCTCTCTTTGGCTGAGAGTCCATCTTCTGTAACAATCTTTAAAAGGTATATAGAAGAAAAAAGTAGACAGTGAAGATAGCATTTTGTGCTACCCTATTTACTGATTATACCACAAGTCATACTCTGCTGTCCATAGTATAAGTGCCCACATCTTCCCTTTGTCAATCTATGGATTAAGTATGGAATGATTTCTTTGAGCTTGGTTTCTCATTACAGCAAATGAACAGTGATGAACGCCACCATCATGGACTACTGACCCGCTTACTCCTACATGTCACATCCGATTATCCCGCGATGAGAATGCTCCACTACACCTCCTGCATGAGTTTATTTTCAGCAACTGGCTTGGTGAAGGAGCAGGCAAATAACTGCATACTGCGCCTGAGAAGCCACAGCTGCCCAGCTCTATGGAAGGGACAACTACAGACGCTAAGAGACTGCAGCTCTGGCCAGATGACGTCTGTCAGAGGAACGCGCAGGAGAACATAAGCCCTCCAAAGAAAAGGATATTGTTCCAGAACCAGAAGAACCAGGTCATGTACATCCAGAACTTGGTGGCCAAATAGATGCCCAGGGGGAGGGCGCTGTGCATGGAGTGGTCGAAGAAGGACCTGTGATTGCAGGAGAAAGCAGGGTCTGCTGTTATTGGGCTGAAGAAGATGTGTTAAGGAATCTGAAAACAGAGAGGAGCAGAGGACAGCGTCCATGACATACCGGGAAAGCAGCTGGACTATGATCCACACGACTATATACATCAAGGTCTTGATGGGCCAGGTAGTTATGTCCAGATCAGCGATGAAGCCCACCAGCCAGATGACCAAAAAGGGGGTCGCTAGCATCACCTTCTGCCTGAAATTCTGTGGAGGGCATGGAGAAAGTGAACCAGGTTGACATCTGCAGAAATACATTTAATTAGTAGCTATTCAGTTTCACTCCTCTAAAATCAGAGTAGGGGGGCCATTTTGAGCCTAACAGGCACTTTCCTGAGAGGAGCAACAGATCATTCTCAAGATTAAGAACCATTTAATACGGGGGTGAAAGCCAGCCAGAGAAAGACTACCACCACTTAGGAGCAAAACCAGTTTATAGATAAGTTCTCCAGGGCAGGAGAACAATGAGAGTGAGCACAAGCCACATCAACGAAAACCCTGAAAAATCTGCTTCAGTCACGAAATGCACTTTTGTCGGCAAGCGTACGGCTCCTCGGAGACAGAGAAACCGCAGCATCAGGACCCAAGTGGGGTCAGAGCTTAACAGCTAAGAAAGAACAAGCTGAAGCGGCACCTTGTCAGTGGGGAGCTTACAGATAAGGACACATTCACCCCCGCCTACCCAAGCAGAATCCCTTAGACTGCACTTTATCTTTATATCACAAACGCGACCATTCCCTGTTTAGCGACTGAGGTCTGTTCTGATGGACGGGTCTTTAAATGAAACTCTCCCTAAGTAAAAACCGTGGTAGCTTAGGCATAACCGCGACTGTGCTTACAACTTTACTCCAGTCTTCCATACTGAACTACCTCTATGGACATTTTTAACGACATTCTACTTCAAAGCTCCCTCTCACTCCAGTGTGCGTTGTCAGGCGTATGACATTCAGTCTTAAATGCGCCTACTGGTTGGACATTTTTATTACCGTCACATTTGAAAAATGGTTGCTAACCGAACTAGCTGCTAAAAGAGGAGTCATTCTATGTGAACCTATATATTTAGAAGTTTGATGTTCGCCCCCTAGTGGCCATTCATGAAAAACCATGTACAGGCGGTATAACTGCCAGGAGTGACCCGAGGGTACTCCACGCCCGGCGCTTTGCACCTTGTCCGCCTTCAGCCGCTTCAGGTAGGAGGGACTGTCATAGCCCCTGGCCTGCCGTGCCTCCTGCAGGTGGTTAATCATCCAGGCGTTTTTCCGCTGCTTGGCTAGGTCCAATGCCGTCTCTCCCTGGGAGCGCAGGCAGACACACACACGCACACGCACACACACTTGTGTCAGGACAGCTTGTGCTTAGTGGGTGGTTCCGCTGTGGTCGCTGAACCGACCACGGGGCGGAAAGCCGGCTGAGAACCACGGGAACACACGCAGGCAGAGTGAGGAACAGTGTGCAGCGGAATCGGCCATATCACAGATCCCTTGTGTGTCCCCTACAGCACGGCCTGCCCCGTAGCTTCTGATGGGATTTTATTTGGTGTCCGGAGAGGCTTGTACAGCGAACGCAAGATAACTGGACATGTATAGGCATGCTTCAAGAAGTCAATCTGAGCCTTTTGTAACATACAAGCAGCTCCAAAGAAAGACTCTGGACCTCAGGCAAATTTACTAGGGGTACAATTGCACCCCCTACTGGTCAGATGAAAATAGTATTTCAATCAAATTCAATCAAATTTAAATTATATTGTAATTTAATTTTTAATTTAAAAATTTTGTCATAGTTATATCCGATATTAGGTTTGTGTTAGTTATGTAAATATGTTATGAAAAATAGGAGTATTTACTTGGGCTACCGCGATTAGCTGACGTAGTCGATGATGTCGACATTGTAAATGTGTTGACATCAATATCTGAAATCTATGCGTTGTTTTTAAAAATCATTTTACTGAAATTACCTTTTTGATTTATAAAACGCTTCAATTCATTATAGCGACTGTTTTCCTTTGATATCACTATGTAATTGTGGGAGTAGTTTAAACAGACCAAAGATGAGGTTTTACACTGCGATGTTCAATGGCATATCACGGTGGGAGGAAATGCACAGGCATTATTCTGGATGATGGACCGTCAGAGCAAGCAAAACCAAAGCAAGTGTCTATTCATGCTTATTAAATTACCATTACTATGGGAGAGCTTTTTATTATCTTTTTTTCCTCAAAGCTGCTAAATACACTCAAGATTAAAGCCATGAAGTTGTCTGCCTGCTACCTTAGAATCTCCATTGAATAAGTGTTTGTAAAAGTGTTTAGGCTAAAATCTGGGCTTTTTCTACATTGAGTGATGGTGCTGGTGTGTGTTTGTGAGCGCTGGACTTGCTGGGATCAGAGTGGGCATCTTAAACTAAGACTGAAACAAAACCAGATGCTACATAAAAGAAAATGTGTGAATTGAAATAAAAATGAAACATATTTACCAAAAACAGTGAGTCAGACTTTAAACTGAAAAAGTCCTGACACCACCAGCACATTTTTACCTAATTTAAGTATAATATCACCTCTTTTAAAAGATGCTGTGGCTGCTGAGCCGTCACATTCCTCACCCCCACTTCAGTGTTTATCGCTTCCATGATTTACCAAAACGGCAGTATGTGGCGTGGCCCGCTATCGGCATTTAATAAACATAAGGATACTCCGAATTTACACAGATTACCAATTTATGGGTGTCACGATACGCATCTCATTACTGTTCCAGGTGCTCTACTAATGTGCTTATCAAAATGTGGGTGAACATAACATCCGTACAGTGCCAAAAAGCCTGCATACATTATCTAAAGCCCTGCAATGACATAGTTTGTTGTTGTCAAATTAAAATTAGCTTAAATTAACCAGCCAATCTGACTTGGAGGAAAATTAATCATTTATCGGCCAATCGGTAAAATAGTTGATAGATTAATCTATGAAAAAATAGTCGTTAGTGGCAGCCCTAGTATTTACAACTTTTTTGTTTTTACACATTAACACGAGTAGCTCAGCTTGGTGTAGATTGTAGTAAATGCCTGTTGGGATCTCTCACCTTGCATTGCCTGGGAAAAAAGCCTGGAGGCACTTATGCTCTCCAGAGAGGCCGACTCACCTTGACGTCCTGTGCGTCCACATTGGCGCCAGCTTCCAGCAGCAGGCTGATGACTGTGGTGTTGGCTGCGAGCACAGCCCAGTGCAGCGCTGTGTTTTTGTGGTACTTGTCACCGAGGCTGACGGATACATTGAAGGTGAGCAGCAGCCGGGTCGGATCGACGCTGTGGGCGACAGTGACCACGGAATGCATAAACAACCTGTGATGTCATCACCGAGGGACCAGTAAGGGCGGCGGGGCACATAAGCCACCTCACCCGACATAAATAAAATAATACAAAAGTGGTGCCATCCCTTTACCAAGACTCTCTCTGTCCACCCAGATTCACAAACACTCCTATACCTGTGTGTCCTATAGGCTGCCCACATCAATGGAGTCATTCCATTCTGGTCCATCATGTCGACATCCTTTTAGCAGGGAGGCAGAAAGATAGAAAAGGGAGGGTGAGATGCACAGTGAGAATACTCGTCTATTTAAAAACTGGCAGATTTTTTTTTAGGTCACGAGAAAGCAGTGACACTGAGCGAGAGACTTAAAGGTTTAGAAACACTGCGGGAAATACAACAAGGTATATCAGAAGCTAGATATTGATACCAAAAAGAAAACGCTGCAGCTCCTCCTTGTGGACAATACGACTAAGGCAAAAACGCTACACAACTATATAAATAGCAGGATATTAGTGTTATGGGACTAACAGCCAATGTAACTACAGAAAACCTTCAGAAGGTGAATGGGAAATTAAAAGGATTAAGCATCCTGTTTTGGTCAGCATTTATTTTGTTACTAATCACAGCGCCTTTGAGCAGGAAGGCAATCGGCTATTAGAGCTGACATTTGGTATACAGTCAGTCATTCTTGCAAAATGCGTTTCCCTCCTTGTACGGGGTGGCTGTCTCAGAGCTCATTACCGGCACACCTACATTCAGCTGACAGCACTGTGTACGTGTCAGTCAGCCTGTGAGGGGGGGGCCGTCTGGGGAGGTGGGGAGCAGAGGGCCTACCTGCCCCTTCGCGATGAAGTAAGCCACGATGGAGGTGTGGCCGAACTGCGCGGCCAGGTGGACGCAGCTGCAGCCCTCGCCGTCGATGAGCGCCGGGTCGGCCCCCAACTTCAGCAGCTGCACCACCATAGACAGGTGGCCCTGCCTAAGTGTACAGCACTTCAGTAAAATGCTTTGCTTCTCCGACATGCTCGTAAGAGGCTTTACAAAGACACGTCAAAATGAAAGCACGAGGGATTCACACACGTCGCGTTTTGAAATACTTCAGCAGGTATCCTATCGGTTAAGAACAAATGAAATCAAATGAAGGTTACTGGTTCAAGGTCTGTTAAGACAACAAACAGCTCTTGTAAAATATCTAGATGTCTCTAGGCGAATATTACATTCTGTTTGGGTCTTCTGATTAATTTCTTACTATTTCATCTTTGAAATATAAAAGATTACATGATAAAGCGAAACCCTCTTTTTGCATTGGAGGTCAGACAGAAGGCATAAGACCTCAATGTCCCAGTATCTCCTCAGGATCCATGTGAAGGTTTTAGTTAATACCTTGTTCTACCATGATTATGTCATCACCAGTTGATTATTTCACGGTGGTTCCAGCATCTCAGAAACAGCCTCCGTCCTCGAATTTTCATATAATTCAGTGTTTAGAATTCACAGATAATGTGTGATAAACATCAAATAGTGATTGGTACTTTGCCAAAAACATTGTTAATGAGAGGCCAGAAAAAGTGGGCTAATTTGTTTAACAGTAAGACAAGTGCAATAACACAAACTCAACGTGTCGCTTGTGCGCAGAAAGGCAGCTCCAAATTCTCAACTTGTCAACCCTTGATGAGCAGTTCTGGAGACAGAAGAGGGCCCTACCTGGTACTACCTACGGACACATAAAGCAGCCCCTGACACGATACTGAGCGACGCAAGAGCATTACCTAGTGGCCCAGTGCAGTGGCGTTGAGTTCAGATCTCCTCCCAGCTGGTCCACAATGGCACCCTTTGAGATGTAATACCTGTACCAACACGCAAAGCAGGTGATGTGTATGTACCCGGATTGCAATCCGACTCTTCATTCAGTGCTTAAATAAGAAGCCGGTCTGTTTTGACAACCAGTCAGGAACTGCACGTTGACACGTGTAGTTAAGCACTGAGCAGTGAGAGTTCATCCGCTCCACCAATTTGCTGATTTCTCTTCGCTGCTAACCCTTAACTAGGCGTGATTACTGCTGATTAAACTCTGACCAATATTTATTTTGACACGCTTGTAAAAATGTTATTTTTCATTAGCTCAAAACTTTGTAGCTCGATTTAATTTTAGATTTAAAAGTATATTGTATAAGGCGCAGAAAAATACAAGATCTGATTGTGATAATTTGAGGTCCATATATGAATGAAATACAACATAAATACCCATGAAGGAACTGTGCCTCATAACATATTTTTCAGGATTTGCACCACCTGATCAAATAAATGTCTCATCAAAACATCTCATCAAAGCTGTTTGAGAAGTGAAACCCCATTACAGCACCATCATCACCTTGTAGGTAGGGAATGCAGGAGGTGACACCAAGGACCACGGTATTTCTATAGCACAAGTGACCAACCAGCAGTTAGAAGAACTCAGTTACTTATAGTCCTAAAGCTCTCCAACAGAGCTCAGCGTATAAACAGGCCAGACTCCTGAAATATCAAGTTGCAGATAAATGTCAGATGAGAGGCTGTTTGTCACTGCTCACGGCAGAGATGGGGAAAGTATTTAGACACTGTGCCATATTGTACAGGAGAATTCACACTAACCAAGCCAACATTATGATCACGAGATCATAGATTTACTGCTGAATGGACTGTGCATGATACATCAGAGAGTGGCAATCAATCTGCTATATGTGCATTTGCCAAGGGACTCACAGGAGCAAGCCAAGCCGGTCGTTACTGGCTAGCGTGTATGTCAGCATGTGCGCATTCGCCAGGATACTCACTTGACCAGGTCGAGCCGATTGTTGATGGCGGCCCAGTGTAGCAGGGTGACGTTCTCCTTGTCAGGCTGTCGGACATCATCACCAGCCTCCACCAGCTCCCGACAACGCTCGAAGATCCCATACCTGCGGGATGTGGTGGGGCGGGTCAAAGCAACCCACAAGGATGCATGCATAGGAAGCACAGAACTGCTTAAAACTGAAACATTTATTAGGAAGGCCACAAGAAAACAATCTGACTTTTGGATTTTGGATTTAATTTTCATTTTTTGGAGATTAAACCCATATTTCTGGGAACAGAGTTGTGCAGTGTATGTCTGTGAAGGGAGATTAGAGTAATCAATCCCAGAGTTCAATGTGTAAAAACAGACTAAATGAAACAGACGCAGAGCAAAGGATTTCAGTAAAGGCAGAATACATTAATACAGCCTAAAAGTGGCTGTATAGTTCACATGAAATTAATAAAATTGACATAACTTTAGCAACAGAACACTGTATGAGCAGTGATTAGTTTGGGTGCACCGCCTGTGCAAGATCTTCAAAGTGAACCAATTTGTCTGTTCTGAACCCACCCACTTTCAATGATTGGTTGACATAATGTGACATCATGGATTGGTCAGCAGGACTTACTATGCAGTTACCGGCACGTTTTGCACCATGCTCCACATATCTTTAATATATATATTCATTTATTTATGTTGTAAACAGAAAATGCTGCAACCGTATAATGTTGCTGTGGGATGCGTGTGGTTAATTAGTGTGTAGTCGTTTAATGTGCTGTGTCTGTGCTACTGCTAGTATTAAACCAACAGTGGTCGATGATAGAAAGAGCTACATCCATTTTAAAAGCGCCGTCATCATCTTCATCGAAAAATTTCACACAATTCGAATATTTGCTCCCTGCGTGTGAATCTGCTGTGCCTTAAAAGTTCGGCGCCTTGGGTTGTGGCATGACACAGAAAGCATAAGGTGGCGCAAGTGTTTTCAAGTACAGACTTCTTGCCGATATGTTTGACGTATAGTGCTACCGTAAGGGAGACCCGAAAGGCGCATGGAGACGCTCACTGTGTGGCTTTGACGATGTCCCAGGTGCTGTAGTCCTCCGCGTGGTTCTTACGGCCCTCACTCTCACTGTATCCATGGCTGTAGTGAGGCTTGATCTCCTGTTGTGAGAAATGGCGAGGTCACCAATCAACTGCAGGACCTAAGCTCCATCCCAATGATTCCCACTGAGACATCACTGCCGGGCCAGTTAAAATAATAAATAGTAATACAAAATATATATATAAAAGGCACTCCTTTACCACCTATAGCAATATCACAGCAGTGCTAACAGGAACATTCTTCCATTAAGAGCATTATTAAACTTTCTTTTTTGTCAGCATAAGTGCCAAAAACAATTTTAAAGACTTATTACAATTTGTGCTCGAGAAACAACATTTTCCCCCCAATCTAATTTTAATTTTGTTCTGTACTGGAATTCTGCACACTGGTCTGTCACTGCATTATGACCAGAGAGTGCCTGCAATTCTGCACACTGGTCTGTCACTGCATTATGACCAGAGTGCCTGCATTACTGCATACTGGTCTGTCACTGCATTACGACCAGAGTGCCTGCATTACTGCATACTGGTCTGTCACTGCATTACGACCAGACTGCCTGCATTACTGCATACCGCTAGTGGCCTCCTCATACAGAAGTATACCATACCTTATCATGCCTGAATACTTAATCAGCAAAGAGAAGAGTCTCTTCATCACGACACAACCCAACTCTGTCTGTAAATTCTTCTTTTCTTAATTGGAAGCTGGAGTTCAGCGAAGCATTTTGGGTCATCGGCAGAGATCCCAAAAAGTTGATGCCACAAACTGATTTCTCTACCCACTTTCTGACCACTTCTCAAGAAGGGTTTCACTTCACTTTCAATGCAGCAGAAGGCTGCGAGGCTCGACTGCTCCGGCTTTCTTCCTGTTCTGCATGCCTCTGCCGAATAAGAGCTTTGCGACAGCCAAAAGGCACTGGAGACAATCAGCGAAGCTAGCAGCTCATCCCAATCTTACCTCTTCACCGTGTACACAGAGGGCCACTAAACTTTTCCTTCGTCTCAGAGAAACCATTCTTGGCATGACCACTTCTCATGCTGTTTGCTGAGACGCCGAGCGCCCAGGACTTTCAGAGAAATGACACGCAAAACGTGTATCTGACATCGTATTCAGATGTCCTGAAGAACCAGCGCGTGCCACTTCCTGAAAGACCAGTAACTTTCCAGTACAAGATGAACAGGTTTCTCACACCAGCGTCAAATCGGCTGCAACGTTCCCTCAAGAACAGTGATCAGCGTTGCGATCTCCCCATATCTAACATTTTCAGCATGTTACTCTCTCAAAGAAATACACAGAATGCATTTAGAAGCGCATCCCCCCATATCTGACTAGGGCTGGGCAATCTGATGATATCTGTAATCAAAGATATACAAGTAACCTGGTATCAATATCTGCCGGTGACTAACCCGCGACTGCCTCCTTTGTCAGGGAAGAAGGCTTATTCCACACACAAAGAAAGGCAGTACGTGAAGGTATCCGTGCATGCAAACGTAGGTCATAATGGTGGTTTTCAGCTAGGGCTTACTGTGAGTAACCTGTTTTAAAATCATATTTATAGTTAGCCCACTGATCGACTGTTTTCCACAGAGAATGAAAACTGATGATCAGACCTGCTTTGCAAGCCCCTCCCCAGCTCGGCAAACTTTAATGCCACCTTGCAGATAATCCATATTTCACATTTTTCTTTTGGCTAAAAAAATGTCCATTTGGGGTGTGCGTGTGTGTGTTTGTGTGATATCATCATTTATTCCAATTATTTTACATTTAAAAAATGGCATATTTTTTGGATATTGCCCTGCCCTTTTGTTGTCCATACAATTTCTACCATGGGAAGCAATTCTTAATTCCCCTATTTTCCTTCTGCTTTCTTGGACAGTCTGATCCTTGAAGAGTTTACAAACGGACCATTTGTAGAAAAAAAATGGGAGTTTACAATCCATCACACCCTAAACACTTAGGTTCACAGATATGAAAGTTTATCAGCTTCCAAAACTTTCAACAGCTTTCAGCATGCCGAAAAATGAAGTATGAACTAGCCTTAATACACCAACATAATAGATGTCATGATACCAAATTCATGCAGCAAACGCAATTTTAAAAAAAATCACAAAATTCTTTGTCAATTGTTTTTTTTTATTGATTATTACCAATGCTATCAATTAGTTAGGCAACGGTGGCTTAATAGTTAGGGAAGCGCACTTATAACTGAATGATTGCTGGTTTGAATCCCTGACCAGCAAGGCACCGCCCCCAAGCATTGAGCCGGGCACTGAATTAGCTGCCCCTAACATATGGGTTAGATGCAGAAGACACATTTTGCTGTTGTGCGCTGTGGCATGTCAACAATGACCACTGGTCACTTAATTCTAGTTGTTGAGGCTCTAGAACAAGGAACTGATTTGCCTGTTGTGTAGCAACAACACAAAGCCTGTATAGCTAAATGCAAATGGTCTTTTTTTGGAAAAAAAGAATCAGCCTAAATAAGACCAAATCATTTTTAGTATGGTTGTCAAATCCAAGTGATACTGGCAAAAGGAATTTTACACATGTGCAAGATCCAGATTAGCAATCAATCTTTAAAAGATCAGATACTAAAAACAGACAGAGAGCACCTTGGCAAACCAAAATCATAAAAAAAGAGGCAGAAGGTGTAATTTCACAAACTACACCGACATCACAGCCATGTGGAGATACGTCCCAACAGGAACGGCAAGGTGTTTTGTTTGCCCGCTGGAATGCTAACCCACGCTATGGAGAGCTAACAGTTGGCTGAGATAACACAACCAAAGCGATGAAGCAGGGCCAGCAAGCAGCCTTAGTATGGAAAAGCTCCTTCTCTAGAACATCGACCAAAACATCAGCTTTATTGGTGGCTGCTGATAGCCGAAAGCTTTGATGTCCAAAGCATGAGGGTGAGACCAACTTAGCCCACACACAATGACACTCCCATGCAATACCCAAGTCTAACGTGGCTAACACTCCTACAAAGATTAACAGATTTATATTTTCACACATTATATAAATATATCAACAGTAAACTTAAATTCGGCTCCAACATTTGTTCTTCAGTAGGTTTCTGCCAAGGACCCCATTTCCTCTTCTAAGCATTTGATTGAAGTGAAGCAATCAGTCCATCCATCCATTTCCTGAAACTGCTTACCCTGTTCAGGGCTGCGAGGGATCTGGAGCCTATCCCATAGGCCAATGGTGCCCGATCTTATCTACAAGGGGCCGGTGTGTATGCAGGTTTTTGGGGTAACCTTCAGGTCAGCTGTTCAAACCCAGGTGTGAGGACACTTCAGCCAATCAGTCCTCTAATTAGTGACCTAATTAGGGAGCTGCAGCGAAAACCCGCATGCACACCGGCCCTTTGTGGATAAGATTTGGCACCCCTGCCGTAGGCTATGGGTGCAAGGCAGGGAACAACCCAGGATGGGGTGCCAACACATCGCAGGGCGCACAAACACGCCATTCACTAACAGACGGACGCCTACAAGCAATTTGGTAACTCCAGTCAGCCTCAGCATTTTTTTGGGCTGTGGTGGGAAACTGGAGCACCCAGAAGAAACCCCACAATGACACGAGGAGAACATGCAAACTCCACACAGGGAACCCTGGCAGAGACTCAAATGCAGGTTCCAGAGGAGTGAGGCAACAGTGCAAACCACTGCACTCCCACGGTGGGAGCAGTCAGTCGATTACATTTGCAAAATTACATTTAGCATATGATTGTGTGTGTGTGTGTGTGTGTGTGTGTGTGTATGCATGCGTATACGTGGATCTCTGATAATGCAAGTCAGGGATAAGAGACTGTCACCCAGCTACAATGACACAAAGACCAGAGATGAAGTCCAAATACAAAACCTCTGTTTGTTTACATAGCTTAAAAGAGAAAATAATGTGCTGTCTTATTGGCTTGTGCCTACAAAGTTATGATCATTTAAAAATAGGTTTTGTGTTTTGGAAGGAAAAGTCTAAGAGCTCACCTCTAGATTAGGGCTGCAGGATTTATCGATTTCAAATCAAAATCGCAATTTGAAACAACGCAAATAGCAAGTCGCAAAAATCGCGATATAGGATATAGATTATAAAGCATGTTGGACCCAGGGTTTAAAACTGCTGTGAGAATGGTTTTACAAATTCATGCCATGCTCCCTGTGTGACAGTCATTCTCACCAATCACAAGCGCCATGTTTCTCGCATACCAGTTATGCTCACCAATCAGAAGTGGCCCAAGAAGGCGTATAGGCCCACAAACAGCAAACACATGAAACCCAAGGTAAATGTTACATTTGCGGTGCCGAAAAATACTGATTCCGCTACGGAGCTATAAGTGAATTACCTTCCTATTTCATGGTCTGAGATTGCTGGTAGGACCTTCCTAAAACAACAGAACCGGCGAGCTCTTTTTAAACACCAGCTGCAATATACTTCAACGTATCATACCTTCGGCAATAGCATTAGTATACTGCTAACCCATAAAAACAACAAGACAGTCAGCAATTCTCACAGCAGCGGAGTTGGTGACTTCCAAAAAAGCAGTAAAACACAATACAGTCGTGTTTATGTCGTATGTTTTTGTGCTTATTAAATTTAAGTGTTTCCAAAGATTAATCCCACAACAGTAATAAAATAAAAGTCTTGTTTTAACATAAACACTAAAAGAATAGATCGCTTTAATCGCTACTACAGTTGGGTATGGGCACACGGTCTTATTTAGAAAACATACAAAAAGAGACGCATATAATGTTTAATGATTCGTTTTGTATTTGTTTGAGTAACAAAGCAAAAGAATGATAAGCTGCTTCAGTCGAAAACTGCATTTTACTTCTCATTTAAAATAACATGCAGGGTTGGCAACTTTGGTCAGCTACATGGAGTGAGATTTTCTGTTCTCTGTTCTGCAGACATGTTGTATGTATGTAAATTTTATTACCTTGTAAATAGTCCTTAGGGTTTGAAAATTGCCATAACGTTTTTGATGCAGCTAATATTAAGTTCAGAATGGAATATAGATTTGCCGTAAGATTTCTTGCGTGAGAGTCTGAAAGAGTTTGCAACCATGAACACATACGTTTTTTGTTTCACCTGAATTGATTTGTATAGAAAATAAACCATATACGATTGTTAAAAAGCGGAAACTTCGACCAATCATGAAATCACCAATAAACGACTTCTATTTATGCAACAGCAGCTAACAACACAATAGTACAAACAAAAGGGCTGCATACACCGAAGTAGTTCTTGCTTATTCATTGGTGTGGAAAAAGGCGGTTCTAGTGTTATTAGGAGGTGAATAAGCGTTACCTGCAAGATCGCTATTTTTCTTTTTGCTGCAGTTGTTTTAATTATTACTTTATTTAACTTGAACATTACATCTTTAAATTCTCATTCTTGCATTAGAATGTAGACCAGTTAATACTGAAGGTACCTCATGCTGCGTCATATGCTTTAAAATTACTACACACTGAATACTGAACTGAAGCTTGATATAAAAAAATTCAATCACAAATCAAATCATAATCGCAATTTTTGTCAGAAAAATCACGATTCAATATTTTCCCCAAATCGTGCAGCCCTACTCTAGATCTAGGCTATAAGAGAGCTTGACACATCGCAAGTAACCATTTCTCAAGTTCCTTGTAAAGGGGATACATTCAGAAAGGGGGGTAAACTAAAGGTGAAGTGATTGGCTAGGAACACCAAGAGGTGTAGTAGTAAGTACTGGTGATGTCACCAAATAAGTAAGGGATTAACTTTCCTATTAAGAAGGCACATCAGCTGAATTGTAAGGTAGAACAGCCAGTTCTACACAAAACAGGACTACAGACCACGTCACTTTGGATAAATTATTTATTTTAAATTTACTGCAATGACTCATTTGTCCTATAGGTCATATTTGTCTTAAAATTTATAAGCCTGGACTATTGGAGCAATTCAGAAATTTTTCTTGGTTAAAAGTACAAAAGCAATATCCTCAATAAGATATGGACCAGAAACCTTCCAGTTGCACGCCCAAAATACTTACCACCAGGCTACTTGACACCATTTGCCATACTAATAGTAACACATCTAGCAAGTTATCACAACCCCCCAAAAACTACGACACCCAACACACAGCCTGAACTTGTTTTGACTGAATTGTCGCAGCGTAATACCACTCATGTATTCGATAGAGTTGTTGACAATGGTAAAACAATAACTATACTCATATGTAATTCACAAGTAATGCAAACAATATACACGCATCCTAAAAGTTACTTATTCTGCTACTATCGAAAACCTTAAACAGCTCCATACAAGATTCCAATGTCATTCACAGAAATTTTACGGTACATAACACATTAATTTCCACTACCTGGAGATTGCATAACCTCCAACTACATGTTTACAGTACGTATGCAAATACTCGGTAATAAATTATATTAAAACCACTGCTAAAGATGAAATGTTTCATCGTTCTGAAAGGCTTCTGCTGTCCTGTTTTCTGCCTGGATAATATCAGGCTGCATTGGCAGCCACCGGAAAATTAAAGCAAGCGACAACACATTTAGGTCGAAGTAAACGCATTATGTAGCATATATATGTATTTCTTGCGGGCCACGATAAATGTATTCTGGTGAAAACGACGGGTCAACGGTCAGCCCCGTGTGCAAGAAGCGGCCCGAGTTGTGCAATTGTTTCCTTCGCTAAAGCATCAGATACAAGTTAGGGAAGGGAGCTCAACGTATCAAGACCGTGTATTTCTACAGATATCAGGAAACCCAAGCCAGAAGTGCAAATTTTACAGTACACCAGTTCATGTTTCTTCAGCACTAGATCTCCAGAAGGGGTATCTGTCAAATGTAATTGGTGTTTGCCGTTCCCCTTACTGTGCTTTTCCCCGCAGGAGGTCTAGTCGGAACCATATCCGAAACCAAGTCACCTTCACCCCGACTAACTCCTTCCTAACACGTTAAATGTGAAGCTCCATACCTTGTAGATCTTTTTAAACATACGAGGATGGCACGACTAACCTCTGGATGAAGAACGGGGACACAGCCAGCTTCTTTTTCGTATTCATTCCCAGCGTCAGCCATCTTGGTGTCCTGGCCCGCTGGGCATCATGGGAAATAAGACTCATTGGAAATAAACAGGACGAACGCGGGGTTCCCTTTAAACAGCCCTTGTCCGGGATAGCCTATCTAACCACTAACGGCTTATAAATACAAATGAACATTTTTAACGAATGCGTCGAATTCGTTTGTGTATTTTAAATGGTATGCATAAGCAAGAAATGTATATAAAGGTATCGGGTTTCGTGTGTTTACAGTTCTTTCCCTAAAATCTCAGATGGTAAATTGTAAGAATTGCGGGTTCTTAGAAAATAACTCTTTGAAGAATGCACATCAAGCTAATGTTCATGTGAAGAACAACTTCATATATTCACTGTGATCATTAGATGCTGGTTATCCATCAAGTCTACGTGACTATAGTGGTATGTGAAACCAAAATACAAATCTTGGGCCGGTTTTCAAGGAATATATTCCTCCGCGAATATTATGAAGAGCCACAGTCAAAGAAGAGCGAAAACAATGAATCCATAATGTCAGTAGTAGAAAATGAAAAACCATGTAATACTTAAGATAACTGTAAAAAGAAATCTGACTCAGGAAGTTAAGTTTCACAGTCCAAAAGACAGGTTTCCAATGACACCTACCGTCGGCCAGTAAATAATATCGCTTCATTTTTTCTTATAAATACAATATTTCTGGGGCAAAACTGTGCGTGCACACCATTGCCACGAGATGTCGCACGCCACATAAGATATCGTGGTAAAACTACAGACCAAAACCCCTTCCATAAAATGTACTGTTTCAACAGTCTGTCAATGGTTATGGCTATATATTATCTACAATGAAAGATTACATTTAAGGCTTATCAACGCGCTTTAACAGCTTATTAACTTTTGAAAATACAGTGAGTATAGTCAAAATCAGTCAAATACCGAGCCAATGCACCCCAAGCATTATTAGTCGATTACCGATCCTACATTACCTGAAAGAAAGAAGCGCAGCAGCTCTTGTCGCTAGAGAATGAAACCACGCAAAGGGAAGGCGGATGTACAATAAGAAATCAGGCTGATCGCGTATGCACCGAAGGATGCAAAAAATGGAATAGAATTGTTCATTCTCGCGAGTTCATAAATGCATTAGCTGTATGTCACGGCTAAATTCAATTTACTTTGACATGACCATTAGCTTGATGTCACTGTAGCTATCAGATCCCGCGTCGCTGTATTGAAAAGTTGTGCCTGGTTACGCCAACGGAAATTGTACATAGGTGCAGGAATTACTGCTTGGAAACTTTAAAACTAGGTAAGCCAGTCGAGTTTTTCTCTCTTCTTTTTTTTGTTTCGTGAGTAATGGTCTGTGCTGCATTAGGCAGCGCATGTCGGGAGGTGACAGAATAGCGAATGCGACAAAATGGCACATCTGCGTGTAAACGCCTCACACCCAGTTCACTGATCATCCAGCCACTTCTGATCGGCTCACTTTGGCCCGCCTGTTTTCGTCGGAATTATTAAAGTCCTGTTTCTTCCCCACATACAGTAACGGGGATTTACTTTTTACTTGAATTGTGGAAATGTACCCCCTTAGCTCACGCGTTCGACTCATACTTTCGGAATGTTCGTGTTCTTTAGTAAATGGTGCAATTGCCCACTAGCAAATAGTTAAGCATTTAAATCCTTAACTTTGGTATTCTTAAACTATACATGTTTTAGAATCCAGTGGAAAGGTTAATTATTAATAATTAAATTATTATGGCAAGCAAAAACGTTTTCCCCCCTCAGAGTATTTCAAATATAAACTGACTTAGTATTTCTACTAAAACTTTTGATATATACCTGCGATAACAGTGGATAACTGGAATGTTATGTCTTGCAGTTTATTTATAATCTTGTTAAAACAGCTTTTTCTCTGATATGTTATTTGATGGTCTGCTTAGGATTTGCGTATTATTTTACGTTATGCGGTTTTCTTGGAACCTTCTGAAACCCTGAAACATACGGATGCAACGCATATTTTATGGCGATTTAATATTCTCTGCCTTTTAAATGGTGTATTGATGAAACTGTTTACACACAGAGCATCTCATAGTGTATTTAACATTGTTTCCCATGGCGCCAAGTTTTCTTGATAGTTATTGTTTGAGTTGAAAATCAATGCTTATTATATGCAGCTGGAGTGTTTGTTTGACATTGATATTCTCATTTTTGTGTTCTGTTTCTGAATTTCAAATTCAAATCTCTTGTGCAAAACCTGATGTCACCAATCGATCAGTCAGTTACAATTGGATAGTTCCAGCTGGGTTTTCTCAAAATACTATTAGCATACAGCTTATATGAAATATTTATCAAAGAAAGGAAAAAGACTACATATTCACACAGTTTTGTCCTTACATGTCAGTTCATGCCATGAGCCTGGGGCCTGTCCCAGGATGCACTGGGCCTAAAGCAGGGATCACCCTGGATGGGATTCACATGCAAAAAGCATGCCAATAAAACTGGGAGGGAATCAGATCACCAGCATTCATGTATACATAGTGAGTGATTGCAAATTGCTTTTTAAATCTGTAATGTGTTGCCCACTAAGTCAATCCAATTGTTATTGTAGTGTGGATGATTTGCTATCCAAATGGACTGTGCATCATGCAGATTCTCACCCCTTTGAAAAGTGAAGGCTGAATTTTTGTATCTCAGATGTTCACAACATCTTAGTAATCACGTCATCTAACAGGCCTTTAAGTCCAGCTTCTGGAGCACATCAGTAAAATAACCATTCATTTTGAATTGACCTCTTTTGATTTCTGATGGGGGTGGCATGGTAGGGCAGTTGTTAGCCCTTTTGCCTCACAGTTCTGGGACCTGGGTTCTAGTGTCTGCCAGGGCTTCATATGTGTGGAGTTTGCGTGTTCTCTTGGTGTCATAATGGGGTTTACTCTGGGTGCTCTGGTTTCCCCTCTACAGTCTAAAAACATGTTGAGGTTAATTGGAGTTACCAAATTGCCCATAAAGGTGCATGTGTGAGCATGGGATATGAGTGACTGGTGTGCGAGTGACTGGTGTGCGAGTGACTGGTGTGCGAGTGCGCCCTGTGATGCGTTGGCACCCCATCCCAGGTTGTTCCCTGCGTTGTGCCCAGCACAGGTTCTGACCCCCCAGGGAACCTGAATAAAACCCCTGGCAAAAATGATGGAATTGCCACATTTAGAGGATGTTCATCCAGTTTTTTGACTATGTAGCAAATAAACAAATCACAAATATGACATGAAGCAATTTTTGTATAATAGTAGAACATTCTGGCTTCATGAAACATACCTCAAACTAATTAAATTAAATTATTTTAATCAATGACATAGTTTATTTTCCTGGAGGAAATGAAGAAATTATGGAATCACACGGTGTCATTTGTTAGTTCAAAGAATGGGTCATTTTGAAGAGCGCAGTGTAGTGCTGTAATACGATGCCACCTTGTCACATGTAGGAAGTTACTTCATGAAATATCTCCCCTGCTAGATATTCCACGGTCAACTGTAAGTGGTATTATTGCAAAGGGGAAGTGTTCAGGAACAACAGAACCTCAGCCAGAAAGTGTCAGACCAAGTAAAGTAACAGAGGGAGGCTGGCAAGTGCTGAAGAGCATAGTGTGTAAAAGTCACCAACGCCATGTTGACGCAGTAACTGCAGAGTTCCAAACATCCTCTGGCATTAAACCCAGCATGAACACTGCTCAGGATGCTGCATGCAATGGGCTTCCGTGGTCGAGCAGCTGCATGCGAGTGTCACATCACCATGCGCAATGCCAAGTGTTGGATGCAGTGGTGTAAAGCACGCCACCACTGGACCCTGGAAACGTGTTCAGTGCACTGACAGTCTTATGGAGGAGTCTGGATTTGAGTCTGGAGGGCAGGAGAACGTTACCTGCCTGACTGCATTGTGTCAACTGTAAAACTTGGTGGTGGAGGGATAATGGCGTGGTGTTATTTTTCAGGGGTTGGGCTAGACCCCTTAGTTCCAGTGAAGGGAACTCTCAGTGCTTCAGCATGCCAAGACATTCTGGACAATTCTATGCTTCCAGCTTTGTGGGTTCAGTTTGGGGAAGACCCTTTTCTGTTCCAGCATGACTGTGCCTCAGTGCACAAAGCAAGATTCATGAATACATGGTTTGGTGAGTTTGTGGGCCAGTCAAATTCTTCCACACTCCTGACCTGAACCCCAATGGAACAACTTTGGGATGAATTAGAACGGTAAATTGTGGGCCAGACTTTCATGTACAATATCAGTGCCTCATAAATAGTCTTCTGGATGAACAGGCAAAAATTCCCAGAGAACACTCCCTAAATTTGTGGAAAATCTTCCCAGAAGAGTGGCAACTGTTATAGCTGCAAATGGGGGACCAACTCCGTAGTGATGCCTATGGATTTAGAATGGGACGTCATAAAAGTTCCTGTAGGTGTAATGACCAGGTGTCCCAATACTTTTGTCCATGCAGTATTTGTTTCACGAAGCCAGAATTTTCCGCTCTCATGCAAAAATTGTTTTGTGTCATATCTGTGATGTTTAATTGATAGAAAGTCAAAAAGCTGGGTGAGCATCCTCTGTGGTTATTCCGTAATATTTACCGGGGGTTGTAGGACCAGCAGGGACAGAAAATAGATGGATGGGTGATTCCTGTTCTGTGCTATTTGTTCTTTGAGACAAGTGTGTCAGTGCTGAGAAATGGAAGAAATCCGTGTTTCTGTTATATGTTTTGAAAGGATGAACACCAATTTGCCCATAACTTTAGTGAAAGTTTCTGGTATGGGATTACAGTAGTTTTGTACTCGTCTACAGTGCAGATTCATTAGGAAATAGGAAGAGTGTCGGAAAACACGTAATTGTCAGAGGTCTGCAGTGCCATATTGTTCTGCTGTATTTTGATCAGAAATGCAAAATTGAAAGTGTATAAAGCTAAAATGTGAATTTGTGCAGATTAGCATAGAATTAATCAGTTTTATTCTGAACTCTGAAGTGTACAGTGTCCTGTATACAATTACATTAAGTAAATATTTGCAGTTCTGTATATAGGAAAATGCGGGAGAGGGATGTGAGCACTTGTCGCAAAAATCGAGAACTGAAATAAATTCCATAATTAATATCAATAAATAGGTGTTGTTCATTTTTATTAGACATAAATGTATGACTCAGGGCCTTTTTTCATACAGTGTCACCCCTGTCAGATGCTCTGTCAAATCTGTCTGGTTCTTTTAGTTAAGACCTTAGATTAGTCTACCTTCCCATATTCTATAGCTTGGAGGTGCTTTGTGTAATTTCATAGGCCTGACAAACAAACCAGATTAACTGATCCGTTGCCGAGCACCGGAGGCAGTCAAAATATTCCACAATCTGAATTTTTTTGTGATGAAATATTGTGATGTTAATAAAGAAAAAAAGGGGCTGAAAATTTACCCAAAATTTCATCTGCTAAAAGAGTCTTCAAATAAGTTGGTGGTTGTGCCTTTGAGTGAGTCAAACAGCAAGGTCAAATATGATTAATGATTGTTTCTAGAGCTTGTACAGAGATGGTTTAAAAGCAGTGGTGATAAACCTTAAATAGATTTTTTAACATATACTGCATAATCTTGAAAAGGAACATAGAAATTGCAAAGTGTGTTAAGTTTTGTCTCATATAACAGAACAAAGTTTATTGATGATCTCAACTGAGCTTGGGTGGTATTATGGTACAGTATCCCGCATCTTCAATTTCAACCCAGCTGACTGTCTCGTTCCTTGCGGTGCGACATTTGCA
Source organism: Stomatorhinus ivindoensis (assembly GCA_019775895.2). Classification (NCBI taxonomy): domain Eukaryota; kingdom Metazoa; phylum Chordata; class Actinopteri; order Osteoglossiformes; family Mormyridae; genus Stomatorhinus; species Stomatorhinus ivindoensis. The sequence continues at coordinate 25,516,089 of JABFEB020000060.1, read as the reverse complement.
TGGGCATAACATGTGATGTCAATATTAACATCACACATTGTGCAGGCCTAGGCAGGATTCAAACCCCCCAACCATGGAGGCGTGGGACCACTACACCTATGGTGTTGATACTTCTGCAGTGGAACATGTCGTTGTTTGAGCTTTTCAGCTAGTGCTTTTCACACACACGTGGATCCAGCTGAATAGCTGTGCAATTTCCTGAGATTATCTGAAAGGACCCGGGCTTTGCTAAGTGGCTTCAGTCCACGTTTTGTTTAGTTTGATGTTAGTGAGTAATTAAGGCCCCCGCTGATGTAACTTAGAGTAGAGTGGTTTGAATGCAGGTATGTGTCCAGCTCTTATGTGAATGAGTAATTTGCAGTTGCCTACGAGGTTTATAACGTGTGTCCTTAGCCTCTCCCCTGGCAGTTTTCAATCTTCTTTGTTGAACTTCCCCTTAACTTGAGGCTATAGACTTGGGTGCGTTCCTAATAGAACTTGGGCGGCTTCACAGATTTGCACTGCTCTCTTTTTATGTTGGTATTTAGTCCTCTGGCTTCAAGCCTCCAGGCAGGTTAGCCTTTGAAATAGGACCATTCCCTTGACCTCTCAGGGAATCATAGTTAGCTGTACTGACACTGAGCCTATTTAGGGTCATGGGGACATGATTCCATGCCTTGAAAATCAGTTTCTGTCCAGAATGAGGTACTTTGATCTGCAGGGGAATTTCCAGAGCACCTTAAAGTGTCATCTAATTAACCAGTAAGCGCAGAAGTCAGCAGGTGAAGCTTCGAATGCTTTCTGAATTTGTACGGCGGCAAGATGTTGCTGCTGATATGGAAAAGTACAGCATCACTTTGGGTTTCTCCTCGCTGGCTTGTTTTCAGTGCATGTGGGGGGAGGCTTTAGCATTTATTTCCTGTGTCTGTTCAGAATTTACAGTAAGGGGGGCACAGCAGGGCATGTTGGGACACAGCCAAGTGATAAGTCTTTCTTATATGGGCTTCAGATTGTTCTCAAATAGCTTTTTAATGTCACTTTAAGTGCTAAATATAGTGGATATCAAAGGGCAGTTTGGACCATAATTCTGGAGAGTTAAAAAACTAGGCGTTTGGCTGTCTGTCAAATTTGTAGATGTGCTGTCTTGGTGCAGCCCCAAGGCTCTGACACCTCTCGGATTTTTCTGGGTTTGTTAAATTTGGTTACTAATCTTGGATCGATTTTAGTTATTGGCTCAAATTGTTAGAACATGAAGCTGAGCGGTCGTGGCATATCACATAAGAAAATTACCCTGCATGGAGCTTCCCCGCTGAGTCAGCAGCGTGTTTGTGGTCCTCTGCATCTGTCTGCTGGGTCCTCAGGTATTAGGGTCACTCTGCTTTTCTCGGGCTGCATTGGTAAAGGCTGTCGTGTCATGGACGCTGTCTTCATAGCACGCTTTCCAAACAGCCTGGTGTTCACCCAAGTGTCCACCATGAGGGATTTCTCTTCTTCTTCTGGGTGACTGCACATTAGAAGCTCCGCTGATCCAGGCCTGAATTCCCAATAATTGGCCTCGGTTTGCACAGGATGTTACAGGGTGAGATGTTGTGTTGTGTTGTGTTCTGTTGACCTTAAATATGAGAGGTTTTCCTGTGGCAGCCCTGCAATGAACTCCAGCTTAGTTAAGCTCAGGTTGTACAGTATTTATTGACACTTTTGACTCGGTCTCAACTTTTGAGTCATTTTTGAGGCCACATGCCACTTTTATGGATCTTAGCAACTATCCTGTGACGCGCGTACCTGTCGTTGAGCCTCAGCTCGTGACTGCTTTCCTCCCAGCTGATGCTGCCATGCATTGTCATGGTTTTGAGCCTGTCCCTCTTGACATGTTAAGCTTGCAGGTTTGGCAATCGATGCATCAGGCTCAGGCTATTTGGCCTCTTTGGAGCTGTGTTCAATGTAGGGCTGTTGCTATTGAGTAATTACCGATTTTAATCTGACAAGTCATCGATTTGATCATTTATATATATTATATAAATAAATATAATCATTCTCATCCTTGCCTCTGGAACAAGAACTGGTCACGAGAAGACATTTGTCTTCTGCTGTGTGTAAATATTTTGTATTCGTCAGCACTGCTTTGCGTTTGGCACGACTCAGGCAACACCAACTCATTTGACAGGCTCAATTGGTAGATAAGTTATATTTGACCATATAGTTAATTTACAGCTCCTAAATATACAACACATTCACACAAAATAATATGGTTATTATGCAAGATGATGCGGCTAAGCGACAGGGCTAACCTTCGTTTTAGCTGCGATAAATTCAACATACAGGAGTTCTACAAAGTAAGTTTATAATTTCATCATGTTATTGACAAAGCCAGGCTAGGCTACTCCTAGAGGCTAACTGGCACGTATCTATGGCTAACCTCGCATTGTTGGATGAACCTGTTAAACTTGAATTTCTTCTTTTAACATGTATTGCATACCCACAGTCATGATTTGGTAATATTTGTTCCGCTTTGCAATGTCATATTGCCGAGTAATAGAGAAGGACATTTTGAATTGAGACTTTTAAATAATTGGATATTCAATTTTAATCGAGCTGCCTCATGTTGCTTTGAAAACAATCATGGAAAACTACTGAATGTCAGTGATCGATTTCACAAAACACTCTTAAGTTTTCCCCTTAAGGTTTCCTTAAAATATTCACTTAAAAAATTAAAATTTTCCCCTTATCTTAGTCTTATACTTAAGGAATCCCTTAAAGTTCCCTTACCGGTTGCACAAAAGACCTTAACAATTAAAGGGGAAAAAAAAATTTAAGGTACCTCTGACCGAACTTATAAATGAAGAAAATGAACGAGCGACTGAGAGAACACAGTGGATATGATTAATGATGAGCAATTTATTTTACCTGACTGCTAGTAAATATATTATTTTATTTATACGGCCTGCGGCATGTTTGTCATTCATTATTAAATCTGGCTAGCAGATCGATCTTTCGGTTTCACAGAAATAAAGATGTAACGTTATCCCGCTAGTAAATGCTACCAAGTTTCACCCTGGGCCCTAGCAATATTAGACATAGGTACATCGGTTATGGATCTAATTTTCCGACGCAGGAGTATGGAAATACGAGCAAATTCCATCACTAGCTACTTCTCTTTCTTAGTCACGCGATAAGTATATACTTATAGTGAACACAATACACCAGGGTCGAACGATCCACATTTTCATCAGATAATGGAATGGGGACGAAATCCGGCTTTAAAAATTTTGTTTATATGCGTCAGACGAATAACATATTTAATTGAATGATAACAGGTATCATGAGCAGGCATGAGTGCAAGCAAACAAACGGTCTCCATGGAAACTACAGTTTTACTGCCGTAAAATGTTCTTCGATGCAATAAGTCTTTTAACGTTTTTCCTTAACTTTCTAAGGGTCTCTGTGAAACACCTTTAAATGAATCCCTTAACTAAGGGGAAATTTAACCTTATTTCCTTAAGTGTCATACTTAAGTGGAAAACTTCGACTTAACCATGAACAAAAACTGCTCGGAACAGTTTTGAGACTTAGCGTAAATTGTCATGGCAGCATGCCTCGAGTACGACCAACTCACCTTTCGTAGTACGGGTTAATGGTGAAGTTACACCACACGTCACGAAGTTACTCGCAAAGTTACCCCGATAGACCAGTAAACCCGCTTCATAGTACAGGTCACTGCTCACCAGAATTCACCCTAATATGACTCACATTTGTTGCCAGGAGCTACTGGGTGGGGCTTACAGTGATACACTTTGCTGATTGGTTGACCTCAAGTACTGCCGCTTGCTTGGCAGTTACGTGGAGGTGTGGGAAAGAGAGATAAAAGCAGGGCAGCAAAATTGAGCAGATGGATTTATTTTCGTGTCTTGGTTACATTATATGCATTTATAGATAGCCTTTTCGCTTGTGTCTCCATCATATTTCTGAAATTAAATTCTATTGATAAGCAACGTACTTCTATCTAATACTGACAGGGATTGAGGTGATACCACCCAGCGCTTATTAGCGGAATAATGCTACATAATTTTTTACTAGTTGAAAAATGAAGGCTCTATCTGCTGACCACATTTAATAATGGATGATAAACATGTCATAGGGTATATAAATAAAATGTAATTTGTCCTGTATTTTAGGACCGCATTAGGGTGGTGATGGTTACGCTAAAACATAGGAGTTGTTTGTCCCGTTTGTATCCAGCATAACAGTCACAGTTCCTGGTGTGTCGTGAGAAAGCGACATACAGGAGTGGGCAGGAACCACAAAAGCTCCAGGAACTTTGAACCAAGAACTAGGTTACTGAACTGGAAAGCGCCATGTTATAGTTAACATTTACTGTAAGATCTCTAAATGGTCTGTACATTATGTACGCCACCACATTTAAAGGTGTTGCTAGTTTATATGAGCTAAAGTTAGCCCTTCCCCATCTTCCAGGCCGACAGTTGGACATGCTGGCTTTCACTTTGCACCTTCTCGCCATTCTCTTGGCCTACTGTGGATGAGTAATGGTCCAGCACTGTGAGACCCGCCAGTCTGCTTAGGCTCAACAGGAGGCGATCATGCAGGCCGGGGTGGGCCAGCGCTCCGCTCTGACACTGCAGGGGTCTGGATCCCCTATAGCTCGCTGTTGCCATCGTGCAGGGAAAGGCGAATGCAGCACCTGTGCCTTTGCCGTCTCACCCTGCCAAAGGAGCTGGGCGTCTGGGCACTGGCATGCTGTCAGAGGGGCAGCTGGGTCCCAGCTGGCCAGCTTGAAGTTCTGTGGATTATGCAGAATTAATATTGTAATCCATTTTCTGTCATCTGTGACTGATATGATGCCATATTTCCATTTGGTTTTCTGAAACTTACCTAGATATGGGACCCCAGGGAGGTCATGCTAGACATCTACTTTCAATTTAGAGCCCAATTTTAGAAATGATTAATCAGTATTATGTTTTATTTATTTCTGTTCTTTTTGAACCTTTTCGTTTTGTTTTGCTGGTCATTTTTTGAAGTAGTTATTATACTCACTTAAAGCACACCTTGCTCCTGCTTAGAATAGTATGAAAACCTTTTCAGAGTAGAGCTTTTGAGGCACTTGTAAATGTTTAATAGCGCCACCAAGAGTATCTTGGATATCTTGTATCAGACTTAAGAATATGGCTGTGACTTCCTGAGTGAAGTCATGATTATGTGTCATTATTTAAAACTCTTAAGGGTGTGCATCTGGATCTAGGACAGCACTGAAAAATCATGTCAAACTGGAGTTGATAGTTCATAGTAACAGGTAGTTACCGTGAAAGTAGCGCCACATTACAGTGAGTCACTGTAATTCCTTCACTGGAATTCCTTCTTGATGTCCTGATGATTGCCCAGTGTAGTGCACTGTGTAAGTTTAGTGCCACCCTCGTAATGAGCTCATTGAATGGTAGGCGAGTGCATTCTCTTGAGTGTAGAGACAGTTAATCTCTTGAGAAATACAGATTGTGCTGATGAAACAGGAACTTGGGACCTAAGTGTGGACATAAAGTGTCTTCAGGTCCATGCTGTAGGGGTATAACAATGCGCTGCAGCACAACATTTCACAATTCAAAAATATGAATATATGCATTGTAGGGGTGTAACGATGCAATGTGGCACAGAACCATTCATTCACGTTAATGCAATAGGCACAATCTCAGCTTTCCTTGACCTACGCTGGTGTATACCTTTTACAGTGTCTGGTTGTATATCCAGGTTTTAGTCCAACATTGACAATATGAAGAGTAGTGTCACTGTTTACCAGCACAGCCCCCAGAAAATGACCATGGCCGCATGCTTGCATGCCTCGCAAATTTTTGCAATTTGTGTTGCCACGGCAACAAAGTGCCTGGGCTTTCTGACATTGCCCTCCATTAGTGATGCAAACTGATCACAGTGCGTCCCACATTACAAGGCCGTGTTTGCAAGGTGCGAGTGGTGACGAGTGGGAGCCTCATCGCGAGGGTTGACGTCCAGCAGTCGAGTGAGCCTTGGCGTTGACTCTGTGTGCCTTGGACACTTCTGGGGCGGTTGAGTCCCCCTTGTTTGAGTCTTCGTATGGACTGATTATTCCCTCTCCTCTTCAGGTTGTGTACCGGATACACACCGTGCCTCTAACAGGCATCTGGACCCGAGCGACAGTCATGAAGATTCCTGCGTAGCGGTTACAGACAGGACGTCACAGTGGACACAGGGACCATGGAGCCTTACTCTGAGGCCCAAGGTGAACCCGACAAGACTCTGGTAAGTAGGAAGGAGACCTGCTTCTTGGAGCATGGGTCAGCAACCCTGATCCTTTGGCAAAAGGTTAAAACCAGAAGTTAGCGACGGCAAACAGACATTTGTGTGTTTAGTGTTCCGCAGAACAAGGAAGTGAACACCTTTGGACCCTGGATATACATCAGTTCAGCTAAGCAAACTTGACAGTTGCTCTGCACGCAGTGCAGAGAATGTGCACTAGTGTGACTTGGTTTCACACCCCGAGACCACAGGCAGTGTCTGGCGTGCAGACTGCAATTAGCAGAGGCTCTGATCTTGCGTCAGTCTCTGGTTGAGCCGTCATGTCCCTCCTTATCTACTGTGACTTCACAGTGCTCACTCTCCCCGAGGGTACGATGGCATTCGCGGTTCACAATTACTAGACAAAATTCTGTTTAAAGATGGCCTCTGGATAATTATAATATAACGCAGGACTTCTCCTTCTCTGCTAGCGGGAAGGTGTGTCCTTTATGAATTTGTCGGCTTTTCAGAATCACGTGTGATTCACGTGTTTCTGGCCCCAAGTCGACCCCTGTGATGACTTCCGCATCCATCAGGACCGATGAAACCTTCACGGAAGAGAATAAACCAGAAACCGCATCACAGCACTGAGCTGTTCCAGGTTACTGATGCATTACTGGTGCTCTGTACAAAACAGTGGCAGGGAGTCTGGTGGAACTGCCAAGGTCAACGGAAAATTCTAGAAAAAAGCCCACGTAACTGGAGGAATCCATTCAACAGGGGTGCGGCGCCACACACCGGGCAGACTGCAGGCTACCGTGCAGACACGGTCAGCTTCCGATATGCGACACCGCATGCGAGCCGGGCGCCACCGGCCGGGACCTCTGGGATCCCTCTGGCAGAAGTGCTGCATTGTTCCATCGGCCGGTTCCCGTTTCTGGGGATTCTGAAGCTTCACGGGTTTTCAAGGAAAAAAACAGCCACGGCTCTCTCCCAAGCCCCCCGACGCGAGTGTATTCGGCACTGATGGTCCTCTCTGCGGGGGCAGCCCCCCACTCCCCCCGCCACATCGAGGGGAATTCTTTATCCTAATTAAATGGGTTAGTGCCATTATGCAAATCCGTGCCAGACTGGCAAAGCGTGGAATACATACGGTACAGTTTTTCTTTGATTGCTGGTCTGTAACATGGTGCAGCAGCCACGATCTCTGCACCTGGGTTTTCTGCGTGATGCAAGACGTTTTCTGTTAATCTAAAACATTTTTGTTTTTTTTAAGAGCTCGAGGCAGGAGTCTGTACACAGCTGGAGCACAACTTTACTTTGTTTTCATGATCGTGAATGTCGGGAGGGCGAACGGAGGCTGGGTTTTCACTCCTGGTGAGTTCTCCTGGACGAACGGTCATTTCTTTCACGGTGGGGTGCTCTCCGTCATGTCAGTGAGCAGCGTGTGTCGCTCGGGGAGGCAGGGTCTGACCGGCTAAACGCTTTGTGTGTCTGCAGGGCCCTCGTGAAATATTACTCGGGGGGGGGGGGGGGGAAGCCCAGGAAAGGGGAG
>JABFEB020000060.1:25493989-25505261 GCA_019775895.2 Stomatorhinus ivindoensis | reverse complement strand
CATCTTTAAATTCTCATCCTTGCATTAAAATATAGACTAGTTAATACTGATGGTATCTCATGCTGCATCATATATTTAAAAATTACTCCACACTGAATATTAAACTGAAGCTTGACATAAAAAATTAAATCGCAAGTCAAATCATAATCACAACATCTGTCAGAAAAATCGCGATTCGATATTTTACCCAAATCGTGCAGCCCTAAGATGCACCCTGGATGGGACACCAGTCTATCACCGGACACACCTACACACTTAATTAGACACTATGGTCAATTAGAGATGCCCATCAGCCTGACTGCATGTCTTTGGACTGCGAGAGGAAAGTTGAGCACACGGACAAAACATGCAGGAGCGCGGAAAGGCCACGCAAACTCCACATGCAGGCCGAGGAACGGGATTCGAACCCCCAGCTGTGTAGGCGCGAGGCTGCAGTACCGCTTGCCGAGCCGCTGCGGGTCTTTCCTCCATAATTACTATATAAACTTGATTCATGTTTGTATACTTCTGTAGGGCTTCAGCATTGGTGCTATACAAACTACACAGGATGAGAGTTCAATTCAGATGAGGAATTGAAAGGGATTTGGACATACGGTTGCATTATAAGCACGATCTGGCTTGACTTCCACTAAATCTGACTCGCTTGGTGGTCAGCGCACTTATTGTGGCTCCCGAGAAACGTTCCAGCTGGCAAAAGCGACGTAAACAGCCCGCTGATGGGAAAATTCAGGGAAAGCGTTTGGGTGGCTGGTTCGCACACAGATTCGTGTTCTGAAGCGTGGGAGCCCCTTCCAGTCGGAGAGGGGTTATGATTAATAGTAGCTTACGAGAAAAATCTGCCGACCCGTCGCGTTATGTTCGGTCGTGCTTGTCCTGTCATTAACTACGGGCGACGATTACGGTCTTCCTCCACCGCTTCTTTCTGTTTATGGAAAAATAAGTGCCGCTCTAACGAGTGGTTTCCCTCGAGCGTGAAGGTGTAACAGGAAATGGGATGTTTCAGTAGAACTTTCCGAGAAATGAACGCAGGCATCTGTCAACCCAGGGGGCGGGAAAAAAAACTGTGAAATGAAGCATTAAGGAGCAGCATCCTAACCAAAACCAAGAGGAATGGCAGCAGAAGTGTTAAAATGGTTGTGTGGAATTTTTGTCACACTGAGCAGTGTTCCACAATGGAGATTCCCTCAAGGAGAATGTCTGTCACCTTAGGCACGTTCAGACCCAGCTGACTGTCCTTAAGGAGAGGTACGGTTAAAATGTGGGGATATCACTTATTTTATGTGTGACTTCTCTTGAGCTTCGGCCATGTGAACTTGAGAACCTGTCGTGTGCAACCTTGGATTGCAGTTGGCAGTTATCAATTAACTTGTTAGCGAAGAGTTGGTGTAATCCACACGGACACTGTACACTTTGTCCTGCACGATCAGGTTAGTACTTCCTGAATTATTATACACTGTTCTCTCTATACATAGAAGGCGTTGGTCACTTGATGCCTCCCTAAGCAGGTTCTGGGCTCCCTTTAAGTGTCTTCTAGGTAAACACACGTTTCTGATCGACAGCCAGCGGCCTTCCTTGGCTTGTTAGTGTCTGGCTCTCAGGTAACCTGAAGTGGCAGTGAGTTAGTTCTTGTGGTCGTCGTTCCGCTGAGTAGTGAGCCTTGGCCCAGCCATGCCGCTGTCTGCCTTACTTTGGCTACGAGCCTCTGTCGTCGTGATGAACGGGAACACTTGAGGTGCCCCCTCTGTGCCTGAAGGACCCGTCTAACCAGACCTGAGATGCTCCACAATTGTCTTTAATTATGAGCTCTGACTTGTTACTGTGCATTACTGGAAACTTTGGGGACTTTTTTTCTGTGGTCTTTGAGGCTTATGCGGTAGTCGGGTTCCTCTGTGCGCAGATCTGAGCTCTGACGTTGAGCTCAGTGGAGCTCCAGCTGAACTCACCTCCGTTATGAAGTTGGTCTGCTGCTGCCCTCTGGGCCTGTGAGTTCCAGGCCAGGCCACTAGGGGCACTGCCGCTGACCAGGTCCTTCCTTTTCAAGTTTGCCCCCTGCTGGCTGCCCATCGCTCCTCATCATACCCCTGCCTTTACACAGCTCTTCCCTCCCCCATTGGCTGTCTGCCGTCGCACGTGGCCACTCCCATGCTTCCGTGTCACTGTCTCCCTCATCTGTCGCCATGGCGTCAGCCGGCCCGAAGCCCCGCCCCCTAATTTGCCCAGGGCCGGGCCGCTCGTGAGGCTGATGCTCTGTCTTGCGATGGCTTTGAGCTGACTAACATTGTCTCTGTTTGTGTTTGTTTCTCCCCACCCCCGTCTTGCTTGTCCTATCTGTCATCATGTCGACCCCATGCCTTCCCCATACGTGTGCATCTCCGTCGGGCCGGACCCGCCCACTCTGCCACTCTGCCTCACCCCTCGCCTGCAGCACCATGCCGAGATCAGGGACCCCCCTGCAACATCAAGTGAGTGTCTGACCTTTGGGGGGGCTGGACGCAAGTGAGGAGAGTGTCTGCGTGTCTGTGTTGGGAGTGAAGGGAACCCTGATCCCTTTAAAAAAGATGGAGTGATGATGCATGATGTATACATGTAAGTACATATGTATGTGTGTGTGTGTATATATATATATTATAGCAGTCTCAATGCATGATGGACTGTACCATGTTGCCCATGTGGGGAGAGCCACCTGCACCTGCGCTGTTTGGGCATTCCCACATGGTAGCCCTGCCTCAGTGATCTGCCTCAGCTTAGGGGCCCAGTACATCACTTTCTATGAAAACGATCAAGACGTCGTTATTTATTTTTTCCTGCTGTGTCCTGCTGTCGCAGTGACTGACCGCTTGTATACAGGCACACACACATGCTATAAATCCCCCAGCTTTGTGTGGATTTATTTAGCCGAGATGCAGTGACCTACTTCATCGCTTCGCCAAGCCACACGTACCACGCAGACCATAGATTGTTTACTACCAGCCATCGTGGCATCATGGGGGATTATGTTATGTGACGTGTGCAGATTTAAGATGGACACGCGTGGGATAGAGACGCCACAATAAGGCAGTTGTGTTGTTGTTGTCTCTTGAATGTGGAATAACTGCTCAGTTTTAGGGGAGCCGAAGGCTATTGGGATTCCAAATTGTGGAATGAGTGGACTAATTTCAAAAGTGCATTGTGTTTTAATTCCGGTGATGTTAAGGTTAGGAAATCAGGAATGAATAAATAGTGATCTTTCACAGGTATTCCACAAGGGGGCAGGCTTTGCTTGGGTTTGCCATGAAAATACATTTGAACTTCAATTTTTCTCGGGTTTTTTTTGGACGGGTTTGTGGAAGGGATTACGTTCATGAAAGGAGAATCTGGGTTATGAAAACCTAAAACTAGAAGAAGAGATTTTTGTAAACAGATAAAATACGAAAATAAAGTAAAAATAATTTAAAAATACATCTAAACGAAACCTATAAATATCGCTTCTGAAATAACTGAAATGAAAGGAAACTTTTTAAATACTTGTTTAGCTAAGGTAATGATTTGTTTGATTTTTAATGACTGTTGTTAATACTTGGAACATGTTTAGCTAATTTTAAATGCCGTTGTTTTGGTAATATCATGGAAGAGATGGGCGTTCCCTCAGAGGAAGGATAAGGCGCTGGTGAAGAGGGTGACAGCTCAGAAGCCAGATCTTTTACTAAAAGGAGATGTCAGACCATCCCCTGGAACAAGCATCAGGAGAAAACACATTACATCTAACCATACAGTCAGCATTTTGTACTGTTGTGTCCTATTGCAAAAAAAAAGCTTATTTTTGTATGATTTGTTTATTACAATTAAATTTCAGTTTGTAGTCCTCTGAATTCATTGCCTTTTTTCTTGTTTGGGCAATTCTAGTGGAATATTAAGCATAAATAAAACCTCGAAGTAAAGAAATAATGACTTGAATTAAATCGTATTGATTATTCATATTGACTAATATGAAAAAAATTACCGTATATTTTGCTATATCGCCTAAGCCCTAGGCGTGATGAATGAGGGATAGCTGGGAAAGGTTGGGAGATGCTGCACTAGATCATCTTTTTGCTTCTTGAAGAGTCTTGGATGTTCCTTATAGATTTTTTGCTGCTGATCACAAAAATCACACCCAAATTTGCCCATCACGTACCGTTTCACCGAAATCCTCAGTTTTGTCATGTTTTTTTAAATTATATTTGTGTCCAAAAATGTTTGCTCCTACAAACATGTTTGTTCCTACAAGACCTATCAACAGTGTTTTGTACAGTCTGGGAATGTCCAGGCATGGAATCAGGCCGGGTTGGTAACTGTTCTGTGGAAGTTTGCAGCCCAGGCCTGGGTGAGCTGGAGCAAGCATATTCAGCAGGCAATAAGAGTGCTCAGTGGGTTAATGTAGACCTGGTAGTGTATATGTATTGTTTCAGAACATTGCATTGCCTCAGTAGCAATGTAACAAGCTGGATACTATAGACATTCGCAGGATAATTGCTGTCGGTCAATATGTCTTGTCAATGTCGTAATAGCCTCGATACATTCTGCTATATCTGTGACGCATATACGCTTGCGCCTCAGAGACGCTCAGTGACTGCTCTTGTGAAGAAAGCATATCATCTGTACTTTGGATGTAAAATCGGTGATCAAGACAAGGAATGGCCGCCTGACATTTGTTGTGCGACATGTGCTGTCGCACTCGAAAGACAATGCAGTTTGCTGTCCAGAAAGACCATGTGACAGACTTATACTTCTGTTTGACTAATGTGCCTGGTTTCTCTGCCAAAAACAAGAAGTCAGTTGAATACCCTAATCTGCCTTCAGCAGTGAGACCCGTGCCACATGACCACAATTCAGAAACCACCAGAGGAATGGACCTTAGGAGGGCCAGAAAAAGAAACTACAATGCCAGGACCTGGCAGTGAGAATGATCCGGATTTTGAACCACACTCATCCAAGTGGTGATGGAGTGGTGGCTTTGAGGCTAGGGTTCTGTGCCAGCAATCAGAAGGTTGCTGGTTCAATTCCCGTGAATGCCCAGAGTGATTCTACTCTGTTGGGCCTTTGAGCAAGGCCTCATTCTGGGATTAGTGTTAATCTACACCCAGCCCTATAAGGAGGGCCTCCTACTTACAGGGAATAACCTGGGGGTTGGTGGCAGGGTTGAAAAAAACCTCCCACTGGTCCATTTGGACTAGTGTGGTGCTGAGGTATCACCTGCCACTTGGCCGCCCTCAGGTTCTCATCCCTGAGGTGGTTTGTCTTGGGGTGGGTGTGGCAAAGTGCTGTAATCAGCACCTGCTCCCTAACCCCCCTCCCTCATCAGATGATCCACATCTCATAATACAGACAGAATTAAATGATCTGCTGAGAGATTTGGGTCTGTCGTCTGTCGAGAACAAAAGCAGAATTGCTGGGTTTGAGACTACAGGAATGGTGTTTACTGTCACCAGGTATGAAAATTTCTGCTGACTACAGTTGAACACTGCAACATGATGCACTGATATTGAATACAAACAAAAATCAAGAATAAATCGCTTCTAATTATGTTGAACTTAATAGCGTATGAGAAACATAAACGCGATTAAATATGTTATTACCGGTAAACAGTTAACTGTCTATTTCTCAGAGTGCAAAAACCAAAATTATATTTGTAGTTGCAGCAAAACCATAACTATATTTGTGCAAACCCACCAGGTACCTGTCGCAAACAGCAAAAACTTTTCAGGAAGCAAAATTAAAAAAAATATATATATATATTGTGCAGTGTCTGCATTGTGTGCTTGTCCTGATGCTAATGTTGCGATACCAAAATTTCAGATTTCGACCAAGAAAAGTATTTAAATTCAGTACAATTTTCGATACGCAGCAGTATATAATGTAAAAAATGTTTTTCAATCGCAGTTTTGTTTTCTGCAAATAAACAACCTTTTCTAACTCTTACTGAGGTCAAAGCCGTGTTTGTAGACAGCATACATAAAAATATTAAAACCTATTAAGTACGCATTCAAATAAAAAGAACAGGACTGTGGTCTTTTGTGAATAGTAAATAAACCTTTAAACTAATGAAAACAATGCAGTGCAATTCTTCAGAAAAAACACCAAAACAGACCACTGTTACACATAAATGCTGAGCTTAAATGCAAACAGTGCAACTTAAAGTTTCTGTAAATGTCCAAATTCATGTCCATGTCTAGCATGTCAATGTGCTCAGCTGTTAGTGTACGCTCAACATACGCTCTGAAGCACAGCTAGAAGCAGCAATGCAGAACTACTTCACTGCAGGTTGAGCAATGGTTTTTCTCATTGGTCTTCCACCATACCAGTAGATCTTCTTCCGCCCTGAATTTAAGTGCCTTCTTATAAACTGTGAACTCATTCGTGAGGTCCCCAGCTTCAGATGATGGTGATGGAATGTGCTGACTTCCTGTTCTACCCCTGTATGTTTAACAGCCCTTCAGAACAATTTTGTTTTTCGTTGTTAGTTGCTTGGCTTTTGAGGAACGTGTATTCTGGATTTGGGTTTGCATTCCGAGAAAATGAGCACTCTTATTCAGCTTTGACTTGACTTACTTTGCAAAGACGACAACACTGTCTTTAAACCTTGGGCTGAGATGTAGATGCCTTGAGAACCAGCCACAGCAGGTCGTCTTTGTATCTTTGTCTTACGTATTTTCCTTAAGCCGCCGTCTCAAGTGGCTTTCATTCAACTCAGGTATCGAATATGAAAAAATCTTCCCGGTTAACAGTAGCACATAAAAGAGGGAGGTGTGTTTTCCACAACTTAGGGCGTCAGTGAGAGAGTTCGCTGGACTCTAAACTTTTTCCAGCTCCACCCTTGCTGCACTCCTTATTGATCGAGCGCAATGGGGAGAGTTCTGATGCTTCTGAGCTATTCACCCCTGTGTGTGTCACTCCGCTCTCTGGCCTTACATGAGCACTGGCAGCCTATGAGTCTCAGCCATCAAAACAAACCTGAAGGGTAGGCTGTAGAGTCGGTGGCATGAAAAATGAGTATCGAAACCATTTTATATATGATAGAATTGATACTATATAGTTCCCGTGTTCCAAGATGTCACCCCTAAATACACTGCTCATGGCCAGCAAGTCAAAAGCCTCCAATCACCAGAACTAAACATTACTGAACCTTCATGAGAAATGAAGTAGATTCCTTCATCCCTATAATATATTTAGATTGAAAATGATTGAATGGTCCAGTATCCTACAACACAAAGTTAAGCTCTCATATGATTGCTTTCCTGTGAGGATGGAAATGATTCTGAAAGGAAAGGCTTGTCCTATTTCTTAATAGATCCTTGACATTAATGTATTGTTCAGTATTTCCATTGTTTTGCACACACTCGATTTGGGCAGAAGCACCACTAAACAGGTGACTATAAGTGTCGACCTTCAGATGTCGGATGTGTATGTTTTGATCCAGGAAGTCCTCACGCCGCTCTCTCCTCTGTTCCCCCAGCTGCCTTAATGCCCAGTGACGATGCCCAGCTCCTGACCCCAGGAAGGATGAGCCAGAGGGGGAAGGAGAGCCTGCAGGTGCCTGGCCGAGACCACCCAAGCAGCCCCTCCGCCAGCCCTGGGGGCAGTTACAGCCATGGTAAAGTATACCGTCGCTGGTCTGCAATGATGGAACCATTCAGCCCATTACCCCCGTTTTAATGCAATGAAAGCAGTTGCATTAAGTGTGTGATTGCATTAAGTATGTATTGGATAGCAGCGTCTGCTAAAATAAGTAGAATGAAAAATATCAAATAAATACATTCTATGCCACTAGAGGGAGCAGTAAGACAACTGGAATCTTAGGCACAGGCATTAAATGGCAAAATGTAACAGACTGACTAAACTTGCTTAAGTCAAGAGC
This sequence comes from Stomatorhinus ivindoensis, assembly GCA_019775895.2. Taxonomy (NCBI): domain Eukaryota; kingdom Metazoa; phylum Chordata; class Actinopteri; order Osteoglossiformes; family Mormyridae; genus Stomatorhinus; species Stomatorhinus ivindoensis. The sequence continues at coordinate 25,497,388 of JABFEB020000060.1, read as the reverse complement.
TTTTAAAATAACCTTTGACTTAACGACAACCAAAATATCTTGAGACGGTCCCAAGCTGGACCAAGTGGAGGCGGTGTTGATGATACTGCAAGACCATCTGGTACAAACACTGTCGTTCGGTGAGGCCAGATTTCAGGAATCACCGTCCTAAGCGACCGGACCCTTGGCAGGATTCCCCCGGGACGCCTTCCAGGGCAGATCGTTGGCACGGTGGCCAAACGGCGGGCAGATCCACACTGCCGGACTCTTAGCGAGTCATAGAGTTATTGTGGGTGCAGCGGGATTATTCCTCTCATGTTTTTCAAATTAAAACTCCAAAAGTTGTTCCAGCCCAGAGAACATCTCCTGCTGTTTCAAAGTGATCTGGCTGTCACTTTAACATGGCGCTAGCATGAAGAACGCAAGAAACCTTGAGGCAAACCTTCCAGCCATTTGGCTCCTCACAGATGTTTGCAGTCCTCTTCTCCCTGATTTGTTTATCGGCTTTTGTTGTAGTCCAGGCAGTGATTGAGAGCATGCAGGAACTTCCTCCCCAACTCATGTTTCTTCCGTGTCACGTGGTCACTGTCTGACAGGAAGTGGTGACCAAGGAACTCATCTGCCTTGAGTCCACTGCACTGAGCAATAGAATGGAAAACTCTTCCTTACCCCCATACATCCTTCCTGCAAATGGTCACCTTTTAGTAAAGGCAACCTAGACCAGGAACCTGGATGGGATGTCAGTCTATCACTGGTAAATTACCTTCATGATTTCTAATGTGTGCAAGACGTATGAGAACTTAGAATATGTGTAATCGGTCAGCCTCAGCCGATTTGCACTGTGTGTACTTTCCCACGAAGGACAGATCTAAGGTTGTGTAAATGTACTGCCATCTGTGCCTGTAGGTTAAACATAAGACAGTTTCCCCCTGAATATATAAGGTGCGTCTTCATCTTACCAGTGACACCCAGGTTCTTCTCAGGTGTGGGTGGAGCAAGGGGTGGTCACTCGGGGTCACACTGGGTCAGTCATGGGGTACAGACCTGAGCAGGTGGATCCATGTGCAACCGGGTGATAGCAGAGAATGTGCCTCAGTGAATGGAACCTCTTCTGTGTCTGCCCCTTCCCCAGGAACACACACATGGCATAGAAACGCTGGGAAATGCAGTCCTAAAGGAGCTGACCCAGTGAAGTGCAGTCTCACAGCCCCGTGGTGCTCCGTGCCTCTCTGCAGGCTCCTCATCCTCTCACATTTCTACGCTGCTGCACCGATTGGCTGAATTTGTTTTACCCGTTTTCTTTTAATTGGCTAGCTGATGGTTTTATGCAAAGCAGCTAATTTTTTATACAGAAGAGTATTGTACTGAAGGAAATCTTCCTCAGAGGTATGAGGGGCCAGATTCTACCATCCGCCCATCCATCCATTCATTCTTGTCTCCATCTTCCAGTCACTTACCTAGTACAGAGTATCAGGGAATTTGAGCCTGTACCAGGCAGGAGTTCACCCTGGAAGAGATGCCAGTCTATTGCAAGCAGCCTTTAAACCTTCTAGTTCTTCTTTAGCCACTGTGCCCCCTGCTGGTCCATGAATTGCCCATGTCTTCCCTACACTTCTTAGTGCCTCTGAAACACTATTCTTAATAAACTGTGCTTGTTATGGAGGCGGAGTCGATGGCTTCCATTTATCAGACTGTTCTGTGTTTACTTTTGGTGATACTGTACAGTCTGCGGCCAACGTTTCCTTCTATTTACATTTTACATGTTGTATTTACCTCGCCCCGGGTTCCATAGCGAACCTGGGGCTGTATTTCCCCTGACATTGCAGACAGTTTGTCGACACTGAGCCTCATGCGGCACAGTTAAGGCAGATCCATAATTACACCCGTCCTGAGTCGGTTCCGATTCCAGGGACCTACACGGCAGGCTTACATTTGAGAAGTTTCTCGGTGACATAATTACATCAGCCTTTTTTTTTTTTTTTTTTAAAGAGGAATCACATGCAGCCCTCCCAGACTTGGGTGTCTGGAGCGCTGTCATGGAGGCAGAGAGCACGCCACCCGCTGCCAGTCGCTGCACATTGTAGCACTTTCCCATATTACTCCCAGGTAGCCGGGCGTCTGGAAGCCGCTGTATCATAAGAAGCAATCCCAGTGTCCTCTGGTGCTGCTCTGAGAGCTGCATCACCCCCCACCCTGTGTGTGTGTGTGTGTGTGTGTGTGTGTGTGTGTGTGTGTGTTGGGACCCACCCCCTCTTCAGTGGGAGGAGCAGAATACGCAGAGACTCACTCAGAGATGGCACCGCGATCCAGAGGGCTGGCTGGCTGAGGCGGATATGATGTTGGTTCCCGCTGATTGGCTCGAGGAGGGCCCTCTCCCACCATGGGGGGGGGGGGGGGGAGATGGAGAGGGGGGAGAGGGACGCAGCAAAGGAGGCTCGACGCATTTTTCTGGGAGAGTATCTCCACGCTGTTGCCAGACAAGCTTCCAGGGCCGAGTCGCCTGAGTAGATCCTTCTCAGCTCCCCTCCCCCGCCACGCCCATGACGAAAGAGGAGGGACCCCGGGGCCGCCGGCGCTTCTCCATGTGCACCGGGGTGGCAGCTGCTTTCCCGCCCCGCCGGGATGGCCGCAAGCTCACCCGGAACGCCTCCTTCGGGGGTTATCATGAGCTGCCACCCGTCCTGCAAGGTGCGTGCTGCCGCTGCCGAGGGCTGCCATCTGCAGTGTGGGCATCAGGGCTGCAGGGGGCGCAACGCTTAAGGAGCTGGTCTTTAAGTCTGTGCCGGTGCTGGTCTGGTAGCCGTGCCGTGCGGCGAGCCTCACCGCCGTCCTCCACCTCGGCTCAATGCTGTTTCCGACCTCTCTAACCTTGGTTGTTTTTGTAAAATAAATATAGATATGGCATGTGGGTGGCTGGGTGTCAAGTCACAGTATGAAAAGTATAAAAATATCGCGTGAGTAGTCGCCAGGATTGAGACGATTTGTGAACTTCCTGGCATGAAGCTGCAGTTAAAGCGGGCTATCTTACTTTTATGACTGTTATCTCTGCTGTACGCTAGAATCGTGACTCGTTCTGGCCTTCTGTGGTGGAATGCTTATGGTTGACACTGTGAAATAGACTGTGTTTTTCTCCATCGCCGGTGGCCGTCCATCTCCGATCCGCATCCTCCATCCACATTGGCTTTCATCACCAGCAGGTCTCTGTCCCCCATCTGCATTAGCCTTCATCACCAGCAGGTCTCTGTCCCCCATCTGCATTAGCCTTCATCACCAACAGGTCTCTGTCCCCCATCTGCATTAGCCTTCATCACCAGCAGGCTTCAGTCACTGGTGGGTGTCCATTCCTCATCCGCATCAGCCTTCATCCCTGGTGGGCATCAGTCACCAGTGGGTGTCCATCCCTGATCCCCATCAGCCTTT
>JABFEB020000060.1:25442195-25469451 GCA_019775895.2 Stomatorhinus ivindoensis | reverse complement strand
GTTCTTCCCCCTCCTCCTCCCCCTCTCGCACCCCCCCCCCCACCCCCATCCATGAATAGCCCGAATGCCTGTGATGACCGTCACCACCGGCGGTTGCTGGCTCAGCGCGATATTTGTCCTCCACACGATGCAGGATTAGCGTTAGCATTTCCACCGCCGAGCGAAGGGACACGGGGAGCAATTCTGCAAAAAGAAAGGGAAGAAAGCCCAGTGTCCCGGCCTTCGCTCCAAGGCCAGGCTCAGAAGGAGCTCCCAGCTTGCAGCTGCCAGCTCCCCCATCCACACACAAGCAGCTGGTCTGGCACCGAGGGTCCAGGGCTTGTGACCTGCCTCCGATTAGCTGGGTGCTGCTCTGTAGTTTTGGAGGCATGCTGGTTACATGCATGGTGAGATACGAGTCATAATCTGGCTCGTGGTCCCGTTTACTCGCAGTCTAACTCTGTCCTGTAAGTCAGGTTCTGATTTGGGGATATTAGACTGAGAAAGTCATAAAAAAAGGCAAAACCTTTCTTAATTTCATCAAAAATTTTTATCAAAATCAGCAGTATGAAGGGGTAATACATAAATATTATGCTGTCAATATCCTATAAAAATGAGTGATTTTAGGTTACATAATATCAGTTCAGCCCCTTCCTATTCCCTGCCTTGTGCACATAGCTTCCAGGATAGACTCCGGACCCCGCAACCACGAATAGCACAAGCAGTTTTAGAAGATGGAAGGATGGTGTGACCTGATCTGAGTTCTTATCATGTGAGTGAGAGGACACACACGAATAATGCGCGTGCCAACTTTAAAAAAAATAATAATTACCTCAGTAAGCGGCATAGCAGGTGACGGTGTTGATGTGATTTTAACATCATGGCCGAACGGCATGGACAGCTCGATCTGAGGGACTTTGGATTTTAAAAGGCAAAAAGTAACATTTCAGATAAGTCAAGAATCAGAAATATCAGGTCACACTTTTTATAAACCTACTGTTAGCTGCTAACATACCAACGGGGCGAAGTGCGGGACATACCACACTGATGCGCAAAATTTCCAATTGTCTCAGTTTCTTTTATTTGCAGATACAAAATGTCCTTTAGATCTGTTTACGATAAACAACATCATATGGCTCAAACCATGTAGTGTCAGGTATCAGTAACATAAAAACATTGCAGAAACTCTGATACAAAATGCGGTCCACAAAAATGTGCTCTCCCCACTTGCCTCTTAGTCCCTCCACAGATGATTTCCCTTACAAATTAATACCGACACCCAAACTCACGTGACTTTCACACCACAAGTAAAAGCCAAAATAAAAGCCCAAGTGCAACATACAGTCGATACACCTACCATTATGCTACCAAAGGTGTAACCTATGGACAGCAATAACAACACAGCTAATGATGCTAATGACAGGAGTTTCTGACACGTAACATCTACACCTTGCGTGTTGTTTGAAGATAGTAGACTCTTAATTTTGTTTTTGCTTAAACAACAATAAAAAGGGTCCACAGTTGGTCTCCCACCATGCGCACTGTCATCAGCACAAAATCAGCACAGTGCTGCCCCTGTCTGCTGAAAATGTTTAATGTTAATGTACAAACAGATATAGGTCCTTATCAGTGGCCACCTCTCAGCTACCTCGCTTTCACCTGAGCTCAAGCATCCTTTGCCGTTGACGCCTTTACTTCCTGTACTGATCATACTGATATCTCAGCTCTTTATCTGTCTACTCGTGTCAGCGGCTATTGAGACCTCAGTCTGGGCAGGCAGGTCACAATGACATCTCCCCATGCCCGCACAGTGATCTGATAAACCTCCCTCTCGGTCCGGAACCAGTGCCCATCCCAGCTGATGTTGGAATAGCAATGAGGGACAGTATTGTGTCATTGAAGGAGGGAAAATTAAGACAAGTCCAGAAAAAAATGAAAATGAGGAGAGGCTATGACAACGGTGTGTTCTTCTGTGGAATGTTCTCCATGATGAAACCTTTTTAGCTTCTCTCAGTCTAGGTTCTGCATCCCTGTGGTGACAGGCCGCAGCACTTGCAGGCTCCCCATCTGCCAAAATACAACACACTCAAAGCTCTTGATTGGGCTAATTTGTGGGTGTTCCACAAAGCAGGATTTCTTGCTTATCTGGATAACTTGTTGGATTTAAGGTAGTCTAAGGTAGTTTAAGTTATCTTTGTTCACTTTTGTTTAGCTCAGGCTACCTTAAATCCGATAAATTATCTAGCTAAGCAAGAAACCCTCCTTCGTGGAACACTTCCCTGGAATCACGATTGAAAACCAAAACAAAGCACTGGCTGTGGGTCCCTGAGGACTGGATTGGGAAACACTGATCCAGAGGAAATGTGTGTTTTTCGGTTATGAGATATGTTATGATGTCTCTGCCTCCTACATGAAGTCCAAATGCTGCCGCTACCTTTCAGTCACTTTATTTTCCATGACGAAAGAAGCAGGCTGTCATCAGTACTGTATTGTCCCTGTGTAGCTGCTGAATATCTCAGGGACACTGCATCAGGGGGCATGGTAGATCAATCAGGCGTGACTCAGCAGACAGCTGTGCACTGTACGGGATTGCTGCCCTAACCCTCTTGCCCCAGCTGTCATCTTTTTCTCTTTGTGAAGAACTACAGGAAGGCTAGCAGCCATTGAACCTCTGTTGTAGTTCCATGGATAAACCTGGGATCCTGCTACAGGCATTTTGATTGTATATGTGTCTTTATTTAGTTAATTCCTTTATAGAAATTTGGTAACACTTTATTTAAAGCAGTCATGTATAATGCAGTATTGATAGCTTCATAATGCATTACAATGCATTCATAAAGTATTATAAACACGGATATAACTATTTATAGAAAGGCATTGGTGGCACAAGGCATTCATAGAAGCACGTTATAGCCATGTTTATTATGCATTATGAATGCTATATGAAACTCTCATCAATAATGCACTATAAATACCTTCATGACACCCCATCCTGGGTTGTTCTCTGCCTTGTTCCCATAGCCCCCAAGATCGGCTCTGGACCCCCCATGACCCTGAAAGGATAAGCAGTTTCAGAAAATGAATGGACGGCTAAAAATGAATGGACGGCTTCAGTGTTACTGAAAAGTTCTTATGAGACAGATTTTAAAAGCATGACGTGATTGGTCCCAGACTATAAAATGTTCTCATTGAACCAAGAACTGAGGTTTGACTTGGAAATAATCATTCCCAGCAGGAGACGTCAGACTTATTGGAAAAGGCTGCAGTTGCTTGAGTGTCGTCTACTGCCAGGACTGAGGATGATCTGGAGACCTTATGGTTCTGGCCCCTTACCTCCAGTGCAGTGTTTCACTGATTGTTTTGAGTTGACTGAAATCCAAGGTTCAAGATTCTTCTATTATCACGTGTACTTGGTACAATGAAATTCTTACCAAAAAACATTAAGTACAGTTGCTGCCGATGATAATCATTACGAAAGCAGACAATAATACCACAGTAGACAGAAAAACACTTTGACTATACAGGTACCAGAGATGTTTTGAAGGCAAAGGAGGTAGAATATGAGGAGTTTAAAGTCAGAATGTCAGTTGTTACAGGATTGGTGTGCAGTTTGCTTTTGTTGTGGAGTATGTAAGCTCTATTTTTAAAGAAAAAAGAGGATCCTGAGAAAAAAGGTAATCTTTTATACATTCAGTCTAAGTTTAGCAGCTCTCAGCCAGAGAATATTATTCTAGTTTGGATGGATGTTTTCTATTTTAATCATAATTAGACTGTGGGCAAGATTGTGTCCTCCTGAAAGGCAATGTGGGTTGCCATGGGAATGGCTCTCCAGATATTGGAAGGGATTCTCATGATTACAGAAGGAGAGAACTTCTACTTGTATATCAAACCTCTGCTTTCTGCTGACACGGAGCATGTTCTACTGACGGTATTGGTCAGACAATCTGTTCTAGTTTACAAAAAAAAATACTAGGATGCTGCTTCTGAGATTATCTGCTATATAGCCTGCGATTCAAGATGTGACTCAGTAGATAGGAAATATGTTTCTGCCTGTTGACAGACGTCACCAGGTTAGTGGTGGTGTTTGCAAATGATCCATATGCCATCAGCTGAATCACCTCATTTGAACATCTTGAATTTGTGCCGTTTCGTAATACGACTCAGAGATGGCCTGTCAGTCTTTTAGATGGTTCTATAGGACAAGCAGGCCTGACTGTACTTAAGCATGCTGTCTCCACTCTATAGACCAGTGTGCTGTTGTGATAAGAGCCATGTCCCAAATCCTCTATCCAGAGAGAAGAGGATTAGACTCATCAATACTTGGTTACATGTACTGCTGTATAATCCATTAAATACCAAGCATCAGTCTAACCCATATGTACAGAACCCTCACCACTCTTGGGCATCTCCTGCTCTTCGTTTTTAAAACGCTGTAATTGCGCTTTAATACTGCCACCATGAACTGAACCTATCTGATCCATACTAAGAACTGGCAGTTTTCCATTGCGAAGTATACAAGCCGTACTCAAGGCATAACCACACTGACAGGGCCCTTACTAGCTGACTAGAAGAGCCGAAAGCATGACCAAACTGAACTGGTTGTATCACCACCATCTGATTGGACTATCTGAAGGAAAAAGTGTATATTCCATATATTATTCATTGTTAGTATTATTGCATGTTGCATTGTATTCCCAAAAACTCAAAACATGAAAGTTTCCAACCTCCTAATTCATAACATACTATACAACAGCTGAATGGGATGGATTCGTAATACAAATTTATGCAAGCGAATGCTAATTCCACTAGCGCTCGATACTAGCATAACACGGCGATTCTCGCAGACATGCTAATATCTAAAAAAACAACACTTATGATATGTAAGTAGCTTAAAAAGGAAGCACATAGTAAATGTGCCTGTACACCGTATGAACTAGTAAATAAGTCTGAAGTCTCATCAGTTTTCCGGCTCTAAAACCCAGCCACAATACCAAGCTGACCCTCCTGCAGTGGAAAACCTAAGTGAGCTGGAACCGCGCTGGAACTGCTTTGTAACTAGTCTCTAGGGCTCGGGCACGGGTCGACTCCTGTATGCCAGTGGAAAATCACCATAAATAATACAATGAATGCTTTTCTAGGATCCTGCCGATGTACCTCCGAGAGATGGCGTCTGCACAAGAGCACTTCTCTGCTTTGGCTTTGGGGAAACAAAGATATCTGTATTCGTTGGTCATCTTTAAAAAATATGAGGATGACCATCTTTTCAGAGGCCCTAGGCAAAACTTTACATGGGAGGCCCCCCAGCCAAGAAAACTGATGATCATTTCACTCTGGGGGCCCTTGGTATCTGCCTGCTCTGCTTGCAGCTATAGCCAGCCATGTTTCTGCTTGCATATGGTAATATGGTATATGGTTTCTTTTTCAAATGAGATATATATATAAATATATATATAAATATATATATTTTTACCCCCTTGTGTGCATTGGGTCTTGGCCAGCTTCTTTGCCTATGCCTGCATTCCGCCCTAAGGATGACCTTGTCCACTCATGTTAAAGAAAAACACCTTGCCGAATGCGTCACCGCATAACGTATGTGAAGACTGATGTGTCCTAGAAGCACATATTTTTCTGCCACGGCCAGATGGCTAGCTCTTTCCAGGACTGCCCAGAGCAGTGGCTGCAGTTCTGGCTTCATGGTGGCTGTCCCTATGCGGGTTATGGTTTGCTGATCCTTCAGAAAGTGGGGGTCAGTTGTTTTGACGGCCTGGATTGGAATACGTTTGGTATTCACATCAGCTGTGGGCACAGGCTGTTCATCGGTCCTTTTGTGAAAGACCTGCACGATTGCAGAGAATTAAAACTGATTGTAGGTACATTTTGTGGGATTATATTAAACTGGGACCCCACAGAAGTCTACAGAACTGCTTAGTTCTGGGGTTATAAAACGACATTCCCAGCTAAAGCTAGTAGATGTTATCTCCCTGGTAACAGACAGCTTCTTCTATAATCATAAAATTTTCTTGTTACCTTTCACATCCTTGTCTGGCTCGAAGCTTTTAGCTCGGACAGCCTTCTGTCATCTGGACCTGTTCTAGTATAGCCTCAAAAACTTGGTGAAAGATGCCGTGATACTGGCATTTCAAGGGTCTATATGCCTTCACCTCTTATTTTACGCCCTTGCCCTGTGTTTCTAACAGCAATATTTTTACAGCAAATCCATGTAATGATAGGGACTGAGAATCCCTCCCTGTTGCCATGGCAACTCCTCCCTACAGTTTCCCTGCCCTTTTATCATTGGCTGTTCCTCAAAGACTTTCTCCCATGTCTAAAATATCAGTACCTTTCAGTTCTGCTTGGTGAAATCATCTTTGATTACACGTACAGTTAATCAGGTGAGGAAAGCACTGCAATAGCCAAATATCCAGGCTCCAAAGTCACACGAAATACATTCACCTCACTGCACGCTTTCCTCAGCGTTTGGTAAGCAGGCATCACTGTGGGAACACTGAGCATCCCCTCAGTGTCCTTTCATGGTTGAGGCTCTAATGCTTCAGCTCCTTAAGTCTCACAGTTATCTAAGAGGAACATGGTGTGCTCGTCTCTATATGGCTTGGACAGAAAGACCCTTTTGTTTTCGCAATATGTTTGTATATGTTTGTGGAGGAGTCTCGTGTGCGCCCTCTGCAGGTTGGGGTCAGAATGACATAGGTAATAATTCTAAAAATGGCACTCAATAATTACAGTAAGTTGACACACTACAGCACACAGTGCACAACAACGAAATGTGTCGTCTGCAATCGACCCATATGTGACATTGTGACATAGCAGGGGGCACCTAATTCAGAGCCCGGGGAGCAGTGCTTGGGGGCGGTACCTTGCTCAGGGTACCTCAGTGGTACTTTGCTGGCCAGGGATTTGAACCTGCAATCTTTCAATTCCAAGTACATATATGTATACATTTGCTTTAAAAAAAAATCCTTCAATCAACTGTAAGTATTTTAACTGTGAAGTTTTGTGTTGAACGACTGATTTAAATTTGTTAATATCTAGAATGGGTTGGTGCCAGCGAGTGCAGGGCACAAGGCAGGGGACACCCTGAATGAGGTGCCAGTCCAGTGAAGGGCAGACACACACCCTATGGGATATTTAGGGTCACCAGTTCAGAAACTGAATGTCTTTGGACTGAGGGAAGTGAACATGCCCACAGAATGGGATTCAAAACCCCAAGCCATAGTGATATATTTAAATTCCTTTTTTGGGATACTATTTCATTTATTATTGCAGTGTAAAGCATGATATTTACAGTTGGTGTTCTGGGGCTCATGACTATAAATATATTACTGATATTACACAGTATATATAGCTGCATGAAATTCAGAGTTAAGGAAAAAATAGTGAAGTACAAATGAACTGGAATGAAAGTGATTCATCCTCTCCAGAGCGTCGCAAAAAAGAGCAAACATACCATAACCAGGGGCTAGAGAAAAGAAATAGCAGGTGATGCGTGAAGTAGACCTTTCCTGTTACAGAAAGACACATGTTCTCTCAGGGTCGAAGTGCCCCAATCACTTTAAAGCCTTGAATCACACTGACAGTTAAAAGCAAGGCCTTATTCAAAGGCATTCTGTGCAAAAAGAGCCGTGATCCCGGAATACGGCGTATTCTTCTGGGAGAACTGGTGGAAGGACTTATTTGTAATTAATTATTGATATGCAGAATCCCTCAAATGTCTATGCAAGAAAAGACTCAGGCCAGATCTGGAGTAATATCTCTAAATACTGGAAATTTTTTGACCCATCCAAAGTGAACGCCAATGTATTTCCCCGAGCTGTCAGCAACCGCCCTGCAATCCTGACCAAGATTAGATAAATAGATGAATATACCATATATGTTTTGTTTTTGTTAGACCTAAATTACAGCTTATGGGTTAATCTAATATTTTAGAGGTCTAGCAGCTTTTATGAGCTAAACAACTTAGCTGTGGATTGTGACTTTCTGGATATAATAGTGACCATCACTGCAATATTCAGTCACATAATAAAATTATGCATGTGGAACTCTGTGCCTTTCAGAAGCACTATATAATAGACAATAAAGCAGACAATATATTTTATGCAACTGATAACTCAGTGGGTTAGACTGTCGACTCACATCTCTACAGGTGGGACTCAATCCCCCCTCTTCCTCAGGTTGAGGATCTTGCAGATAAGCAGTTGTTTAATTCTAAATTACACCACTGTTCTGGGGATTGCCAGGAGTCATGAGAAGCATAGGTTGATGGACAGCCTATCACAGTCTGATCTGTGACAACATCGTTTCATAATAACTGACAACAGAAGGCCCATACGTCAGAAACACACCTCATTTTTTGGTGAATATTGCATATTGGGTGGAATATATTACAGCACTGCCAAAGCTGCATGTAAATTTTGTATGTAAATAGTGTAATGTTTTTGATACAGCAGAATTTGTGTAACAAAAGTCATGCTGCATTTTCAGTTTATTGGCAGTATTAAATTGAGTGTGGGACTTCGCCTGGTTTCCTAATGTTGCATGGATTTTTTTTTTCAAGCCTTTACAATTTCTTATCTAGAGACATGCAGATAAGCAAAGTAACATTTTTTAGGGTAGTATGTGCTTATGTATACCCTGCAATAGATTCACGTCCCGTCTAGGCTGTTCCCCTGCTTTGTGCCCTGTGCTTCCACGGTTAAGCTCCAGCCCGCCCAAAACACTGGATAAGCTGCTGAATGATATACTGTAGGATTATAGGTAATATACAAACACAGCTGATCGTGCGATGTACCACATTCACACTCTGCATTGTGATGTAAATACTGTCCTTTTTAATGTCCTCGTTTCCTCACCGCAGAGCCACAAATCTGTCGTCACTGAAAACAGTTGTGAAAGGATTGCTTAAGTTATATGAACCCCTTCTTGGTCGGCTGAAGAGCCACGTAGAGATGTGAGCTACGCATTCCCATCTCGAGTAGCCAAAGAGAACAAAACAACGGGGGCTGCTTTAGTGGAAGCGCACGCACACACACACACACACACACACACGGCATTATAACAGAAATGACCATGCACAGCAGTCAGCTTATCGCAGTATCTCCGCAAGGGGCTCCGCTCTGGCCCCGCCCACAAGCCGCGCGTTGCCCTGGTGACCGCCGGGTTACGTGCTGACGCTGGATGCATATGTGAGCGCCGGCGGCAGCGGGCTGCCTTTCCTTCCTTACCGCCATCAGCGCCAAGCTGCTCGCTGAGAGTCGCGTCTGTACGCGAAGAGGCGACTGAGAACAAGAGGTTAGTGGCGGAGGGAGGGAGGAAGCGGACGTTAAAAGGCGCACGGCTGCGTTTGGCTCAGGTGCGTTTGCCGTGTTTGGTCTCGGTTCCCTGCGTGATGAATTCCCCGGGAGTTGGGGGGTGTGGGAGAAGTGAGCGCGCCTGGATCACTGCGCGCCCGCCAGTCCGCCCGACCTGCCTTGTGTAACTTAGCCAGGCGCGGCCATGGAGGATGCGCCTCCAGTACGAAGCCCGCTGACTCCCATGCCGTGGCGACATTTCCTGTTTACCGTGTCGGGCGCGGGCGCTGAGTATTTCAGCCAGAATCCTGACCTTATTTCTTTATTTAAGGCGGGAGGGGAGCCCGAGAAGGAGGCGGCCGGTGAAGTTTTTAGCACCGAGGCATTATAAGCGGTAGGAATCATGGCTGCTCGCATTCCCTGGCTAGTGGCTCCCGCTGCTCGGTCCCCCCCCCAGACAGACTTTCCGAGTGAATCCGGCGCCAGGCACAGGCACTGTAGGCCGGGGGGGGGCAGCGCTTCCCCCTCCGGCGCTAACCAGCTCCTGTTAAAGCCGCCCCCCTCCGCGGTATGGCAGGCTAACCAGCTAACTAGCTACTACAAGATGGTCGTTACCAGAAAGCCAGTTTAAAAGTGTCATCTGACTAGTTGCAAACGCTGTAAAAAGGGACCTGGTTAGTTATCCGAACCCCCCCCCCCCAATTTTCTTTTCTTATGTCGCCACGTTTTGCAACACGTGGTTAGCGCCCTGCGTGAAGTTCAGCAGGTAACCAGTGGAGGGGGGAGCAGCATACAGTCGTGCGGGGCTTCCTAGCCTAATACCGTCGTCTCTAACGGCTTTTTCGAGGGCTTTGGTTCGGTTTCCCATGTTTACTTCAGGCGGATTTGTTCGGTAACAATAGTAGCGACGCAGTAAATGTTAAATGTGAACCGCAAATGTAACGCTAGTTAGTTTAGGTCGTTGTTTGTCTTATTCGGTTCTCTCATGTGTCGAGGCCTGTACTCTTTAACTCCGCCGAGGCAGAGACGTGGATTTATCAGTGAGATGCTTTACACCGCTTCACGACTGAAGGATAGTTGTAATGGCTGAGCATAACCGCGTTAAGCCCGATAGGCGGTAAAGGGCGCTCGAGTTGGGGGGGGGGTGCGCGTAACCTTTTGTTAAGTTCAAGTTCATCGCCTGATTGCTTGGCAAGGGTGTAGTTAGAGAGAAATGGATGGGAGGGGGCAACCACATATGTGATGTAAAATTATTCAAGCCAATACATACACATTTATTAATTGGGTGGGGGGGGGGGGGACTAAAGAACCGTAAAATAGGCCTGGAGGTACCCCTTTTGCTTAGCAGGTGAGACTCCTAGCGGCTGACAGCCCGGAGCTGCTCTCTAGTTGCCCCGGTCACGGTGACGTCCGTGGACCCCCACCAGTTCAAGCTTTGCACTTCGCCCTTCATGTTGACTTCACGTCGGTTTTGAGATTATATATAAAATGCTGTAATGCATTTTGACTTTAGTCATGAGCTTAAAAAAAAAAAGAGTATAGGACATATATATTTTTGGATGTGTCGGTTCTCATTTTCTGGCAAATACATCTTGCCGTGTAACATTTCCACTACAATTACCGACCTGCACAGATACTTGTCTTTTGAGGAGAAGACTGAGCGTTTGCTGTGGTTTTGACCGGAATCGCACCCCATATGCCTGCCTCGCATCTTTTATGGAGGCTGCGTTCATTTCTTCTCCAGGTGGTACTGGGGGTTCTGTGATGGGCATCCATAGGGTAGCCCTTGTTCCCCGCCAGTGTGTGTCTGACACATGGAGCCCCAAATGAGCACTACTCCCAAGTTTGTCTGCAGGAAAGATTTATTAAATTCATGTGGAAAATGGGGGTTTCCTGTGATTATTTACATAGTGTGTAAGTATGTGTAGGTATCTAGCTGTTAAGCGTCATTTACTTTGGGTTCACCATATCTCATGGTGCTAAACCAGATGTTTTGTGATCGCTGTGGGCTTCTCAGGTGTCACGGCTGTAGGTTAACCAATAATCAGACATGCAAGGCCTGGCATGGGATCTTTCACCTAACTGTTTACGCTGGCTGGGATAAAGTCAAACGGCCACAGTAACTTCAAATCTGCAGTAAAGTCAAATCTCAGATGCTAGAAATGGACGGGAGCCTTTGAGGTTCTCCGTACCAGGGCTGAACTTGTGTTCAGCTTCTGTTCTGAAAGGTCTGCCCTGCTTTAGCTATTTGTGCAGACCTTCACACATGTTCTGTGTTAGAATCATATATATTCTGCTGCATCAATGACAGTTGAGAAAATGATTTCCTTAGTCGGGTGTCTCCATGCCTCATGGTGGCCTCATCTGCGATGATATGGGAGCCCTCTTTTGATTGGTTTCCATGATGTGGCTGCCCGGGCTAATGTTGGAACAGATCACAGGTCCGATTGTTCCCTTTAGCCTCGCTATTCAAGTACCGAGATTAATTGGGGTATCTGCCTTAAAGTGGCCCAGCAGGACTGTGAGCCTCACGCGAAACGCTGAAGTATGCATCTTGATTTATTTTTCAGCTTTGCTGAAAGTGTTTGTTTGCTGCTTAGCGGCTGCTAATGGGAAGATAAATCACCAATTGACGAAGCCAAGAAAATGGCCTTCCAGGGCCAGAATGTGTCTGATTCTTCCTGTACTGATGCATTTTTTTTGCTTTTCTTCCCCCTCTAGGGATTTTCTGGGATCATACCAAGATGGCAGACATTGACAAGTAAGTCTTTTCGCCTACATGGTGCTGGTGCTTGTCACATCCAACCTTTTCGAAAGCGCTTCCCCGCTGATCTGGGTTCATCAGCTCTAAATACATTTCATAGCTTATCTGTAGCGAGCCTGGAGCTCTGCACGTAGGACACCCGCATTGTGGATGGATTTGGGCACCTCCCCTACTAAGGACAATCATCCATTACTTTCTCGCGGAGAAAGGACGTGTTTCTTACTCGCTGCCATGGACAGCGAGTCAAGGTGTCGGAGCCGCTGCCTGGCTCTCCCGGTGCCGCCCCCACACAAAGGGGCTCTGTCCGAGCTCACTGGCAGAGATGCATTGGCATTCCAATCTGATAAGGTCACGCATGTCAGGAAGGCAGGGGCCTGTGGGGTAAACAAAGGGCTCCCATACTAAGTGCTTTATGGTACTCTTGCTGTCATCGCCTTCGTTTGCCAGGAGGGATTTTCTACAGGCCTCCCTCGTCTCATTCGCTTGTCTCCCCTTGAGTCCAGAGCTTAGGTGTTTCTCAAGACTAAGAACGCAAAGATTGTACTTGTGATCTTGGCAAGACCGGTCTTGCTACCTCCCCTACGAAAAAATGAACTTGGGCTGCAAAGAATCATGGGATTGGTCTTGTTTGAGGATGCAACCGACGCATCCTTGATATTTGGGGCAGGGCAAGAACCACATGGGGCATTTTTACTGTACTCTGTACTTCTGTTCTTGAGTGTTGCAACTGGTCTTTAGCAGTGGAAGGTGACGTTAAACGGATACACAGATATGGTCAAGTTTGCATCTTAAGGAAATGATTATCGTTGTCTTCCCACTGGGAATTCTCTGGGTTTGATTAATAAGCCCGGGCATGTGGTCAGCCTAGGGGCTATACAGGGGCTAGACAGCGCAGACAGACAAACATCCTCTAGCCCCTCAGTGCCTGTTAATCTGCCGTGTTCTGGACTCGTTGCATCTATCCAGTGATGTGATGATGACTGACGGAGTGCGCGTCCGTTTCAGTGGATTCCGAAGAGGTTGGGGATTTGGCTGCCACATTTTTGAGGCGCAAATGGCATTTGGTACAGGGTCTCCCCTTAGGGGGCTGTGTTCTGTTTTAATGGCTGACACCTGGTGCCGTGTGCGAAAATGTCCCTCTGTCACCCCTCCGTCACAGTAAAGACCAGGCTGAAGTGGACCCTGCGGACATGGAGGATGTCGAGGAGGTTGAGGATGAGGAGACCGGGGAGGATGGCAACAGCAAAGGTGGGTGCTTTCTTTCTGCTGACTGTGCAGATGTAGAGGATTTTCATGGAAGGGTTCCCCCCCCCTCCAGGGCTGCTGGAATTTGGTGAGATTTAGCTCATTAAATTGTGACATTCTGAACACCGATCGCTCTGTTGTGCAAGAGTGAAATGCCTTTGGAGGAGACCCAGTTACTTATTTAATTTGTCGATCCTAATACAGTCTGGTTTTGTGATGCCGGTTTGGTGTTGGCCTGCGCCGAGGCTCGGCAGTAAGTGAGATGCAGGGATGAGGACGCGGTCACTGTCTCGGAGCCGCACGCCGCCGGCTTCCAGCGCTCGTACTGACGGAGATCCGCGGGCTCTGGCTTTAGTCGCTTCCTGTAGACGAGTGCCTGGTTTCTCATGTCTGATCGAGACGGGAAGCTTTTGCGTCTGGGAGGACGAAATCTTGATTAATGAGAGGTGGTGGTGTGGGGGGGGGGGGGGTGTTGGCAGTTATCAGTGCTTTGAACCCCTCTCCCCCCCTTGTACCTCTGGGGGGGCTGCTTAGATACTGCCCACCATAGGGGCTGTCAGACAGCTTGGTGATAGAACTTCCAGGTTGTTGCGTGGGGGCAGCCTTCCTCTGTTACTGTTTAGGGGTGAGGAGCTGAGTAATGTCCAACATTTTGGTTAATTTTCCCCTTGTAGATACTACGGGGGGGGGGGGTCTAGTGTTTTCTATGCAGTGGGCCAATGATACAAACTACCCTGTAAAACTTTATAAGCCACACTGGATTAGCCTGCTGCTTGTGCAAATGCAGACGGCACGAATAGGTTTCGGTTGTTGTTCGCTCTTTATGGAGGCCAGTCTTTCTGCACACAGCTCGGCAGCTCACGGTCCAGATGATGCGGAACCCGCAGGTCCTGGCGGCTCTTCAGGAGCGACTCGACGGCCTCGTGGGCTCGCCGTCGGGTTACATCGAGAGGTGAGGCCTTCTCCAGCCATGACACCTTTGTCCTGCTTTGGTAACAACTGCCTGAGCTTCCTGCCAGCCCGAAACTTGGTGCTGTAGTCGTGCGTTTGCACAGACAAATGGCTGCGATGATTCTCGTCGGGGCTTTCTGAACACCTGTTACCCTAATCTGGGGCATGGGGGACATATGGGTTCAGAGGCACTGAAATGCGAGTGGGGTGTGTGTGTGCTACTGTGCCACAGACCTAGCTAAGCCGGGGACCCTGCTGGGTCTGTGGCACAGTACCGACTCTATTGTCGAGGCCTGGAACACCAGGGTGTCTCAGAGCAGTTATTCGCGGGACTCTGGTGACTGTCAGCCCTGCGGTTGAGGCTCCAGCCCTGCCGATCAGACAACTTCCCAGGGCTGTTGAGACGGGGACCCATGGCTCACTTTTTTGTGGTTTTCATACCCCTCTCAGTTTACCCAAGGTAGTAAAGAGACGCGTCAATGCCTTGAAGAACCTCCAGGTGAAGTGCACCCAGATCGAAGCTAAGTTCTATGAAGAAGTGCACGAACTTGAGAGGAAGTACGCTGCCCTTTATCAGCCGCTCTTTGAGAAGGTGGGTCTGTATAAAATCTTCCTGCTTGCTGCACTTCGTGGTCGACCCTCCTGATTGGCTGACATGTGCCCAGATATTCGCCTCTCTAACTGCCCTCATCTAGTATGCTGGTATGGGGGCTGGGGGCTAGTTCAAGTAGGATTAATAAGGGCCTGAGTTTAATCCTGTTTGTCGGCTCAGCTGGCATTGTACTGCATGTGTTTTTAGAGCTAAATGGCTCTTCTGCCTTCTCTGCTGGGTAATTCCCAGTGTGCAGTTAGACTGTCAGTGGAAGAAATGAGGCTGAAATCTGGTTTGTGCGATTGTGCTGTCAAGCGCGTTTTGTCTTCCGGCTGGTAGCTTCAGCTTTATTGGGTTAAACGAGCCGATGGCCTACCCTGTGAGGACCCCCCCCCCCCTCGCTGCTGCATTCGATGTTACATGTGCCCATACCGGAATGGCCCAGGTCTGATGTGGCGCTTTTCTCCCTCCGCTCCTCCCACAGCGGAGCGAGATTGTCAACGCCATGTATGAGCCTACTGATGAAGAGTGTGAATGGAAGGGGGATGAGGAAGAGCAGCTGACAGTAAGTAAGCAGGTACTAGAGAACCCTGCGTTCCTGCACGCCGTCCTCGTGCCGGCGCCATGCGGCCCATTCATTTTTCAGCATGAAAACTGATCTCCCCCTCCCTGCGTTAGCTTCTCAGGTTCCTTCTAACTCTGGTTGGTGTTTCATCCAAGCTGTGCCTCTGTTTGTATATTAAAGGAAGAAATGAAGGAGAAGGCCAAAGTGGAGGAAGAGAAAAAAGACGAGGAGAAGGAAGACCCCAAAGGCGTCCCGGAGTTCTGGCTGACCGTCTTCAAGAATGTTGACCTGCTCAGTGACATGCTGCAGGTGTGTGGCGAGAACGCCAGCGGTCTTGTGGAAGTTGCTGCCACCTACTGGTGCTGAGTGATCATTTTAAATAGAGCTGCAAAAAATGCAAAAAATTCCATGAAAAAAACATGCATTTGAATAATGTTGCTTGGATAGTACAAATGGGCGGCTGTTCCATTTTTGGTAGCAGTAGGGGTATTTGCTGGCATGTCGATTTAAAACTAAGTGGGGAAAATGCCACAGCAGGCAAGCAATCGCACTGGCTGTCTGGCAACTGGGAGGTCTGGTATGTTTTCACATTAGCGCAAGGCGTCAAGCATATTTCCCATAAAGCATATATGCAATAAGTAAATTGCCACTTTGTGTATGAGTGAGCGTAAAAACAAACAAAGGGATTCGAGGGACAATTTGTGGGTGAAACAAAGTGTTTATAGTTAAAATGATCTCCAGAATTATCAGAGTATTTTTAGGATCAAATTCTGATAGAGAGATCAAAGTATTCTGTAAATGTAGCCTGGTTTAGTGGGTTCTGTGTACACGATTTGTCCTGCATCTTTTACCTCTGAGTTCCCTATTAAATACCGGTGTCCCCCAGGAACACGATGAGCCCATTCTCAAGCACTTGGAGGACATCAAAGTGAAGTTCTCAGACCCTGGCCAACCAATGGTAAGCTTTAGCTGTGGCCGTTATGCTTGGCAGGGTGATGGTCTGTCTGTTCATGCATTAGAAATCTTCCTTTAACGGCTTTAGATTCTGTGCCAAGCTTGATGGTTCCAATCCAGTAGTTTCTCTGACTGCTGCTCTTGTTTTCTCTCGTTAGAGTTTCACTTTAGAGTTTTACTTTTCGGCCAACGAATTCTTCACAAACCGAGTGTTAACGAAAACCTACAAGATGCAGTCGGAGCCGGATGAGGGAGATCCTTTCTCCTTTGATGGACCGGAGATTATGGGATGTACTGGGTAAGGAATCGTGCAAGCGTGATGGCAGCCCAGCACTGTCTATGAAGTGCGCACCAACCTTTTGGATGGTAGTCCTTCAAAGTGCGTGACTTCCGTCCTCCTCAATCCAGCTGCCAAATCGACTGGACGAAAGGAAAGAACGTCACGTTGAAGACCATTAAGAAGAAGCAGAAACATAAGGGTCGCGGGACAGTGAGGACGGTCACCAAGACTGTCCCAAACGATTCCTTTTTCAACTTTTTTTCTCCACCAGAAGGTAGACACCTCCTCCGGAGTGTGTGGAGTTTCCCTTTAAATGCAGATCTTAACCCTTACTTTTTTCCCCCTCTTTACAGTTCCAGAGAAGGGGGAGTTGGTAAGTGACATGGGGGGCATCATTTGGGACCCTTTCCTTGTTGAAGTGTGATTTCGGTTTATGAAGGGCTGGCGGTGGTTGACGTTCCTCCCTCCGTTCTCACAGGATGAGGACTCGGAGGCTATCCTCGCTGCCGACTTCGAGATCGGACACTTCCTCCGTGAGCGCATCATTCCGAGAGCCATCTTGTACTTCACGGGCGAAGCCATCGAGGACGACGATGACGATGATGTGAGTCCCGTCCATACCCTCTGAGCTAGGCAGAGCGACGGCTGCGCTAAATGTCTAAAGCTCTTTCCTTTTGGTGCCTTTCAGTACGATGAAGATGGCGAGGAGGCTGATGAGGAGGTAGGAGCTTCTTTGCTGGAAACTTCCCAGAACCTCTGCACTGTCTGTCTGATCTATTTTAGGAAATAACTCTTGTTGAGCAGTTTTAATGAGCATGGTGATTAGCGTTGAGTTTGTTTTGCCTGTCAGTGGTCACCAGACCTTCTCCTGGATCTACCACCCTGCAGAGCTTGGGTACAGCCTTAATTTAACACACCTGATATAGATAATCTGGCTCTTGAATAGCTTCTCAGTTTTGGAGCCAACTTGACGTCAAGAAAGCTGGCTGTTAATACCTGTTTCCGGAGTGATAAATTAGGGCGGCACCTGAGGATCTACAGGGTGTTATCTCCAGGAGCAGGGATGGTGACCACTGAC
Source organism: Stomatorhinus ivindoensis (assembly GCA_019775895.2). Classification (NCBI taxonomy): domain Eukaryota; kingdom Metazoa; phylum Chordata; class Actinopteri; order Osteoglossiformes; family Mormyridae; genus Stomatorhinus; species Stomatorhinus ivindoensis. Next base: position 25,451,738 of record JABFEB020000060.1, on the reverse strand, counting down.
GTGCGGCTTCTCTGTGGAAGTCAGTCTTCAGTTTAATTACCACTGTGAGCTATTGGCTTGGAACCTAATGGAAGAAGAATAGCCACCCTAACGTTATAAATGGTGGAAGTATCAAGGAGCAGGTTCTCAACATTTATTCTGATTCAGGAGGGTGCGGAGGAAGCAGATGAGGAGAACGACCCAGACTATGATCCCAAGGTGGGTGATTGATCTGATCGGCAGAGGAACACCCTTAGTCATGAAGTCATGAAAGGACACGATGTTTCAGCATAAGAATATGTACTATCAATGCCTGTAGCTTGGTAATAACCAAGGTGCTGGTGTACGTGGTAGAAGCCGGGGGAATCTGTGATGGCTGTAGTGCTGTACGAATGGCTCATGGGTGTTTTAACTTGTACAAAAAATGTTGAGGGTGGTAGGAAAAATGATTGGTTTAGAGATGACCAATTAGGTTGTAGAATCTGTCAGTCCAACTGGAGGCAGGACCAGCAAATCGGATGTCTTCGTCCTGCCTCCTCTAGTTGCTTGGACCCATGTCCTCTGCAATTTGGTCTTCTCTCAAATCCTTCTGCCCTCAGAACACGCGTAAGAAACTCTCTTCAGTGTACGAATGCGGCACTGCAGGAGAACACGCTGGTACCAAAACTGGTTGCGCCCGCGCACATCTCTTCAGAGGCGTCCTGCTTGGTCTCGAACTGATCGGATCTAGACAGAGTGGGTTATGATAGTCCTAAGCCTTTCTGGGCATGAAATGCCAGCTGTACGGAGTTGGGAACTAGCTTTGTTTGGTTATTGTTTAAATCCGTTTTTGTTTTCATGCAGCCTTATGGCACTGCTTTTAAATTCCATTAACTAATTAGCTCCATTAGCTAATGTTTGGTGGGGGGGCAGATGTTCGCATCCAATCACGTTTCCATGTTAGTCTCTACAGATTGTCAGCCGAAGTAGTGAAAAGTGCTGAACTTGGTTCTGCTAGCGAATCACTTTTTCCCTCATCAGCCTGGGAAGTATTGGAAACCCCACAAGGAAGAGCAGAAAGTGGAGCTTGAGACTAAAGTTTTTGTATGAAATGCAGCCAAATGTCAGCTGAAAACAGCCTAAATCCTAACTGGACCAAGACAGGCAGCTGGTAGACTGCATGCGATGTGACAGCTTGGAACCTAGACTTATACTGACGGGTGAAAACTGAGCCTGCAGTTTGGATAAGATGAGCCTTTTCTGCCTGACACCTGCACCTGGCTCTTCTGCTTGCCAGCTTCTGTCTGCTTTAATGAGTGTTTGTTTTTGTTTTTTTTTTTTTAAACGAAGTATGACTGTAAATTTCAGTTTTTCATATGGATTCCTTTAAAGGAATGCAAACCTTTTCATTACATTTGGCAGAGGATGCTCCCCTTGGATTGTCGCAACAGTGTCATCAGGCCATGTGATTTCTACTTTAAGCTAATGTTTGCCTCTCTAGTCTTGTTAGCTGTGTAAATTTTCCCTCACTAGTTTTAATCGTTAACTGTACAAATAACTGTAAAAGAAAAAAAAAAGAAGAAAAAACTGTACAAATAACCCTTTCGTGGGAGGTACAGCACTCGGTGACTTTCTGAATGCTCAGTCCCGTCCGTGTCCCTCACCCCTTCTGCCGCAACAGCGAGATGGAAAGAGTTTCTGTAGTACTTCTGGTTGCATAAGTGTTGAAGTCGGAATGCTTTGTGTTGACGGTTCTTTGTCCAGTTCACAGATTAGCATGGGTATAATCCTTGAGCTGAGGTTTTGGTGTCAGTTTAATCGTTTTTCAGTTTTTTTTTGGTTTGTTTTTTTTGCCTGAGACTGTTTTGTTTTTCAAATGCAGATATCCGGTTTCAGAAACTGTGGTTAAGTTGTCTGCAAGAGCTTTTGAAATCTTACAATTACAAAGCACCTTCACTTGGTGCTTCCATCACTTTCCATTTTCCTTACATTTTTCCTAGATGTCCTAAGGGGTGCCTGGGGTCTGTCTGCATATCACAGTCTTTCAGATTGAATCTGTGTGCCTTAGAGTGGAAGCTTCATGTCTTACTGAATGGAACCACTGCCAGGCTGTGTCTTCGCTGCTGGCTGAGCTTCACAGCTGATTGTCCATCCGGATACCACCTAGTATACCCTGCGGTCTCAGTAGTTACCTTGCTTCCATTATTAGTCGAACACTAATCTCTGTATTCCCAGCCATTTGAGAGTGGGATATCTCGCCACTGGTCATCAGTGGAGCGTGAAGGTCATTGTTCCCACGGCCCCTCCCTTGCATTAACGATGTTCTCTCCCTCCCCCAACAGAAGGACCCCAACCCACCAGCCGAATGTAAACAGCAATGAACGCCGTGGCTTTAACGATCGTCTGCACTGTAATGGCTTCTCCCACAAGTTAAATATCGCCTTATAATGTTTTGTATTCTTGGTAGAGATTAAAGGAATTCGATTTTTTTGTTACAAATATCATAGGGGGCGAGTTCCAAGCAGTGGCTCATTCTGCATAGTATTTTACTAGACTGTCTGTACAAATAGAATGGCGTAAATCCCTCTTTAAAAGGCATGAATGTGTCCATTGCTAAATATTTGGATTCTTGTGAAGTCTCATTGTATTTCTTGGACAGCAGCTGTAGGGAAGTGTGAAGGGGTGGGGGTGATGTGTTGTGTCGTGACCTGTTCCTTGCCCCAAATAACCAACCAAAGCAATATACACTCTGGAAGGTCTTGAGTTGTCTCTGCACGTGTTCCTGCCCTTTTCGGTTTGATATGTGTAGCTTTGCGACACCTGAAATTTTCACACTGTATCTTGTAGTGATATGGCGTCTCCTCAGTCAGCCTCCTTTGGCTCCACCCCACCGTGTGACACGGAACTAGAAAAGTATTCTAGGGCATCCGTGGTGTTGGCGATCTGCCGTTCTCTCCTCCCATTCATGCATTCCAGTATGCAGATGGCAAAAAACAGCCTGGATTACTTCTGATCCCTTTTTGCTTTTTAAAAAGAAAACACAGGGATCTTGTTTGGAATTTCAAACGGAAAGAGACAGTCAACAGACATGATGAAGCCGCATTCCATTTTATCTGAAGGTTGTGTGTCATGGTATTATGTGACTTTTGTCTTGGTGTCTGCCATAGTTACCTAGGCACACTTCTTTGTAGCACTTGGTATAACGTGTCATTTGTGTCCTCTGAAGTCTGTAGTCCCATCCAGCACTTCTAACAGAGGAGATGTGAAGCCTCCTTTAACTGTCAGCTGACGTCCTGCCACGTAGAACTTCTTGTGTACAGCATAATTCAAGTGCTTAAAGCCTGGTAGGTCAGGTCCCCCCCCCCACAACTTGCCCAAAGGAAGTGGTATACTGCACACTTGTATGTCTCGGGCTAAGAGAATGTTTAAATACCAAACCAAATTTTACCCAGTGACAGTGTTGGCTGTGTTTAGGCATTATTATATTTTTTTTACATTTAGCAGAGTTGGGTAGACCTGGTTGCGGCTGTTGTGCTCATTTCCTGTTTCAGTGTCTGTTCTCGTGGGCAGGTAGAAGCCCCCACCCCCTTCCAACTTGATTGGATCTCAAAGGCAGGCTGAAGGAAATCTGGTCTTGTGGGATTTTGTAGTTACCTGACTGGGGTAAACCACCATGCCCTGGTTTAAAATCTGACCTGCTCCACCCACGTGCAGAGCCATTGGTGATGGTGATTTAAACTGCCATTCTGGAGGATTTCCCCAGTGCTGCATAAGCTTGTGGCAGACTATTTGGTGTTATGGATCCTACTTGGATCCTTCTGAACAGCTGTTGTAAAAGCAAAACGCTATGCTATAAAATTCAAATGTACTCTTAACTACGTGTATTATGTATTCCTGAATAAATTGATTAAGCCTGCACCTGTCTAGTGTCTTTGGGCTTTTTATATGGGTCTGTGACGTATGTCAAAGGCTATTCGGATATCAAGTTTACGACTAAAGATCACACAAAGACTGGCCAGTAGAGGGCCCCCTTAACCTATCCTAAAGTATAAAATGCCTTTACACATCTTGTAAAGTGCAAGTGATTAAGATTCTCCCACACACAAAAGGTTTAAAATTTTAATACGAGAGCGTTTTATCCGCTATAAGTGAATTTTCTTAAAGCCGGTATGGTATTTTAGCACTTTCTTTATTCGCTGTCCTCACGTCAGAAGCCCTCGCTGTCATCCCCTGTGACTCCGCCGCGCAGCGATGGGGGGCGGTCCGCTAGAAAAGCCTGGGGGAAACCCCAGCCAGACCGGACCAAGCCATCATTCAATCCCGCCAGCCGGCGCCGACGAGGTTCCTGCAGCTCCGCCCAACAGCCGGGAGTCGCCGACAATTTTAAGCGGCGGCGTTAGCGGGGCCGGTGTCTGCATTGCTCTAAAAAAACACACGGTGACTTTCAAAGTCGTGCGTCTTTACGCCATGCTGGAGGGTGGCGGCAAGGTGCTGAAGGAGGGCTTGCTGGAGAAGCGGAGCGATGGCTTACTTCAGCTGTGGAAGAAGAAACGCTGCGTCCTCACAGAGGATGGTCTCCGGCTCCACCACCCCAAGCAGCATGATGACCTGCGTCCCCAGCAGCACCAGCAGGTCACCGAGCAGCGCAAAGTCAAGGAGCTCCCCTTCTCCAACATGAAGACTGTGGACTGCGTCGAGAGGAAGGACAAATACGTCTACTTCACGGTGGTCATGATCGAGGGCAAGGAGATCGATTTCAGGTGTCCGCAGAACGAAGGCTGGAACGCCGAGATCACCCTGCAGATGGTCCAGTATAAGAACAAGCAGGCGATCCTTGCCGTCAAGTCTACGAGGCAGAAACAGCAGTTGCTGGTGCAGCAAAAAATGATCAGGAACTCGCAAAGCGTGGAGTGACTTTACCCTGGATGCGGGAATAGCTGCAGTAAGCCGGTCCCGAAGGAGGCTTTTCCAGAACTGTCAGCCCTGCAAACTCCTGTTCGTGAGGGATCTGTTCTGCAGGACTGTCCGTCTCCTCTGGATGTTGCTTTTGGATCTTTACTTTGAATCATACTTTGCGCCGCCACGTCGCTGCCATTGTTTCTGAAATTATGGTTTTATTGCAAACTTGTCTCGCTACAATTAAGTTAAAGCACGAAACCGGTGAATAGGATTAGGCTCCGCGTTGCGTTATACTTGGGCCAATTTGATATTATAACATCATCAGTTGGTCAAGAAAATAATTCCGATTTTTGATAACGCTGACCAGGCCTATGCTAATACGGCAGGATATTTAATTCGCTGGCATGATAAACTAAAAAAGTTCACGAATAACAAATCCTTGATTTGTTAAACTTGTGTGGTCTAAACTTGAGACGAAAAATATTTTTTACGAACTTTGTATATTACGGCTCTGAATGATTTGAGAGGTTAACTTTTCTGAGTTCATTCGTGAAATTATTGATTAATTTCAAACCACCCTGAGCCAATTTTTCTCCTATAGATCTACTATGAGCTAGGACCCGGGTGTATGACATTCCTAAAATATGAAGCACCGTTTATTTCTGTGTTCCCCCTGAAGTCCGTGCTATTTTAGTATCGCTTATGAATGCATTCTGTCCCTGTACGTCAAACTACCATGACACCTGAATTAGTTTAATTTATTGTATCCGCAGGTTAATGGGATGTTCAGCAAAGAATCGATGTCGCCGCCCGGTATTTGACGAACAAACGGCGCCTTGAGTCTCACTGACCGCTGCTCACTCCCAGCAACTTGCACGCATCTCCAGCATTTCCCGTCTTTTCTCCAAAGTCTTTAACAAATTGCATCATATACAGTTTATCTAGTTCATCAGCTTGTGGTATTTTTTTTGTTACATATGTTGTCTTAGGCTTTACATTCGTTAATGTAAGAATGTTGTCGCTGAGTAAACAGAAATGGTGAATTATGCACATAAAAAGAATATATTTATGGTATACTAACGGCACAATGAAATATATTCAAAATAATTGAAGTATGCAGGACACACCGCGCTAAGTTTCAACTGACATCCGTTTTAATGTAATAAGCGGATTTCTTCTCTAACTATCAAGGCCAGTGTTTTTAACCCCCAAATAGTTAATAGTACCAACCAAAGATTTAATTTCGAAAGCGCAGTTGACCGTAAACTAGCCTTGTTTTTGTTCCTCGACAAATTAGAAAACCTGGGAATCGAAGCGGCATAATTTAACTCTGACCGATTTGCACAGATGTATTTTTATAATCTGGGTCAGTAAACCCAAGGCCATAATTAAACATGCTCATTGTATAGTAGTTGACTTGTATCATGTCTCCGAAGATGTTATTTCATTCATGAATTCCTGTGTCCGTGTTAAATCTGATTTGAAGACTATTTTCATACTTGAATATACATTCCACTTCAAACACACTGTGATCCTTGTTTTTATTACTAGCATACTCATTATACTATTGGGACAGCTAGAAAAAAAGTATTCTAGCGTAATGGCAAAATGTGACATATATAATAAAATAAAATAAGTGAAATTTGTTTTCTATAAATGGTAGGCCTACTTTTAGAGGGATTTGCAATCAGCATTCCCCGGCCTTCTGTTAATTATATATTTAAAAAAAACTGTGCCATGCATATTGTGCAAAGTTGTAAATGTGAAAATGTGTTCCTGTCCCTTGCCAGTTGAGTCGATATATTTTTCACAGCATCACCATCGCACCAGTGAACTCAGAAATCCCCAGTCTGTTTGGCTAGCGGGAGCGCGGAGCTGCGTTCGGCGCGCGCAGGCTGTCGCACGGCCACGCGGAGCCGCGTTCCGCGCGCGCAGGCTGTCGCACGGCCGCGCAGATCCATGGAATTCTGCTGCGGTGACAGTCGCTCCATGTAGGTCAACGCCTGGGCTTCGCCGGTGATGAAGTCATGTTGACAGACGGATGTGTGCCAGCGGGGAACTCCAGGGACTTCAGTGTAGACGACTGACATTCCTGAAAAGTCTGGCACGGAAACGAGAGAGGGCTGAACGGCAGCCCGTGACCGGCTTCGTGTTCAGTGTTCATAAGAAAATAAAGCGGCTTATATCATTTTTGGAACCTGGAGTACGAAGACCAATTTAAGGGTCTACTATTGAGTTCCAGACATTTCTCTTACCGGGTTCGCTAAATATTTTTTTCTGATGACTAAATACATGCAATTATGAATGAACTTGCTTATAATTTAGTTGGTGGCCCTTCATGAAAAAGAGAACCTTCAGTTCGCAATTACAGTCAGAGTTAGCCTGCTGTAAGACATGAATGTATTTTTTACTGGTAACACAACTGAAAACCATGTTTTTCATATCACAGCTTTGCGGCATGAAGACAAGGGCTTTTCTGTAACCACTGTCACATTACAACATAGCCTGCAGAACAGTGCCATATAAGAATATTTAAAGGAACATTTGTGCAGTAGTTTAATCCATGTTGAATTGATATAGTTGCAACTTAATGCCTTGAACACGCCAAAGGAACGAAGAAAGAAGCCATTTTCTTCGACAGTGAAAGTATCTGGTTGTCCAGCCCGCTGCACGTCGCTTTCGGCCCACTCAAATGCTGCTGAAAGATGTTCGTTAAAGTAATGACGGATAAAAGGCAATTAGTTGATCGCCCCGAGGCTTAAAAAACGGCTAGTAGACAACCTTGAGCAATTTTTCCTGCCTTCGTGTCATTTAAGAAGATTAAATGTTTAGTGAATTGGGGAGATGCGGCGAGAACAAGCATTTGATATGAGTATAGAGTATAGATTAATAGTCATGCGCATGAAAGCCTAATCAAATTTAATAAAAGGAACTATTTTTAGACTGTTTAGTGTGTGTGTGTGGGGGGCGGGGGGAAGATGCTCAATCTAATTCATAAAATCACATTTAGTATATTTTTTCTGGTACTGGTGATACTTTATACATATATATATAAAGGCTCTGGCCCCCCGCGACCCAGTAGGATAAGCGGGTATAGATAATGGATGGATATATATATATATATATAAAAATCACAGCTCTTTTTTTCCTGATGGTGACACCTATTTGTTTGGTGTCTCAGTGTCTGTCCTTCTAGATTTAATTTTCAGAGGCTCTATTGACTTGAAAAGACTCAGCATCAATAGAAGATGAGAAATGTGTTATATTTGAACAAAATGATTCTATGATGAGTGAAGAGGAACCAAATCGGAGTGGTATATATAGAATTGGGACCCTTTGGAGAAAATTCTGCCAGCAGAAGCAGGTAGTTGGGATGACCATAAGATTATCCAGAGCATGAGGTGATGTCCTACAGCCACAAGGTAAAAAAAGTAAGCTGGAAAATAGCACGAGGAGAACGGGAGGCTGGTCGGCACGTCCCTTGCTGCCATCTGCGTTTTCCTTCAGCCGGTGAGCTGTCAGAAGCCCCAGCAGCTGCAGTGAGGTGGGCCGACGGCTCAGGTGTCACCTCCACCTGCAGAAGCGATCAGGAAGTCTTGCAGAACGGCAGAGTCACCTTGCCCTAGCACTGCGGTGATGACTCAACCAAGCTTTCAGAGTTTGGGGGGCGGGCGAGCAAACAGTGGCATGAGTTAGTCTTTGTTGGCACTGGGATCATTTCTACTGAAAATAGACTGGTAACCAAATATGCTGAGCAAATTCCACCACCCAGTGATACTATGCAATTAATAAGAACAATGCAGGGTACGGATACTTGTCAGCTATACAAAAAAAGGCACAATGCATGATTCCCTTCTGAATATCATGAAAAATGCATGAGAGGTATTCCTTTTAAAATGCAGGATGCAATTCAGATGCACATAATCCATGGGAAGTTGTCTCTGGGCATTATTAAAAAGATGGCAGATGCTACATAGAATCACCCTATAGATTTTACTCTATGTGGGTAAAATATAAAATGTTTTGGCATATGATGAAGCATTAAATGGTTTGTTGCAAATGTAATGGAAGGAAATCAGTGTGTGGTTGAAATAAAATGAATACTGGCGATTTAGAAAAACAATCTTTCTGAATATCTGATTGGACCTCAGCAGTAGGATGGAAAACACGGCCCAGTGAGCAGAAACTGAATCAGTGCAACAATAAAATTATTGTCAAAATCCTGACATTTTTAATTGAGACTGGATGGCTCTGTGCTATCCCCTTTACTGTTGTTGTTTTTTATTTTTTATTTTATTGCACACAGAGGACTAGAGTTTCTGTTACAGATCAGGCTCATACTCGCTTAGTCACCTGCCAAAGTAAACTGTGCGATTTTCAAGGACGTCGATAGCAAGACTGCAGCACCTGGTTGCCTTGACTGTATCCCACAATTCTCAGGGTAATTCACCATGTGGATTTTGTCCTGAAGCAAGGAAATTTGCTGCCATGATATTAGAATTTTGTCAAGTGTTTAAATGTCTTGCAGCAGTAAGGGAGCTGGTTTGTGTTTTAGGGAAAAGTTGATAAGCTGTGTTAAAAACAGGAAAAAGAGATGCTTGTAAAACAATGTACAGTAATCCCTCACTTATCGCGGGAGATAGGTTCCAAGGCCGACCGCGATAACTGAATTTCCGCGAAGTAGGG
>JABFEB020000060.1:25422711-25433356 GCA_019775895.2 Stomatorhinus ivindoensis | reverse complement strand
TTGGAGGCATGTCCAGCTTTTAAGACAGGCTGATGGAGATCCAAGAGGCAAAATTAATAAAGTGAGTGAGAACTGCACACTAAACAGACTGATCTGAAGTGTGGCATTAGTGGAGCCTACTTACACACAGTGGAGAATGTACCATTTAGGAGGAATGTGTTTTTGGGGTGACTAAATACAGGAGCACATGTAAGAGAGGCAACACGAATGCGATGAGAGGGGATAGGGTCTAGGGGATAGGGTCTAGGGGATAGGCCTGGGCACATCAGAACCCAGTTCTGATCTCTAAATTTACCAAAGTATATGAATGTGCGCATGTGTGTGCCCTGTAATGCATGGGCATCCCTTTCGGTGCCTTCCCCTGCCACCGCTTCCTACAATAGGCTCCAGGCTCCTCTGCCACCCTGTAACAGATAAGTGGTTGGAAAATGGAGGGATGGAACTCGAATATGTGATTGTACTCATTATTTTGTGGAATGCAATGAAGAAAAAAAACTAAATTCAAAAATATTTTTCATCAAGTCTGTATAGGTCTTGGTGAGGTCATAGCTGATTTTTGTTGTGCTGCTTTGTGGGGGTCAGGGACTGCAATGGTTGCAGGCTGAATTTACCATGTGATTCAGATAAAAAACCTAAAAATACACTTTCATGCTTCTTTATGGAACAATAAAACAGCTGCTGTAGATGGCTGAACAAATCTTCCCCTGGGCGTGTTGCTTTGCATTTGTGTCTGATGTGTCACTGAAAAACCCACAGTATCTCTCCTGGTAAAAGTGATAAGCACATTGGCCTGAATACAGAACCTTGCCTCTGAGCTCAGATCCATTTGGGGAATTTTATGTCTCTTTTTGCACACCTGTCCTTTGATCGAGGCACTTCAGTCATAGACATCAAAGCTTCAAACCAGACGCCTCACTATGACAAAAGAGAATATGGAGTAATGTGTAATGAAATTAATCGTTATGTCTTCTGTAAATTACTCTCCCTGTATGGAATCTAATTGTAATGAACCAATGATCCAAAACCAGGAACTGTAATGTAAATCAGTCATAAAGTATGTTTTAAGGGGAAGAAAAACTTAACCCGTAGTTTTTTTCTGACATTTTAGTATCTGACAATTTGCTGTCTCTTAATTTCTGTTAAATACTGTCTGTGACTGAAGATAAACATGCTGACATTTTGATATTTGGTTTTCTCATTTACCTCAAAATATATTGAATGTGTTGACAGTTGTCCCCTCTGTCTCTTTACCAACACTTTCATTTGTTTATTTAATGAAACATACAGAGATTGTATGTAATTAAATTTCATTGATTTAGGACAGAATCAAATACACATATATACAAGGTCACCTTGGGTCATGTCCGTCAGCCACAGAGAACAAATGTACTGACAATTCTAATGACTGTCTCTGCTGAATATTGATGCCCAGGTAGCTAGCAGATTGGTGTGGAAATGTTACTCATAGGAGATGAATTATCGCTGTTTGGGACGGGCCTCTGCTTGTCCCACACAGTAACAATTAGATTATTAACTCAGCACCCAGCACACAGTCTGGTTATATGTTATCTCTAGGCCGATTACATATAAGCACAGCTGAGTAAACATAGTTTCCGGTAAGAGGTTGTGCCTACAAGTAACAAACAAAATTCATCCGTACATGTAACACACAATACGCTACACTCTGAAGTAATGACAGTCCAGCCAGTACTGTGGTTAATCTCCCAGTTACATGAGATTATGAGTTTGTTTATACGAAACAGAGGTCATTTGTGAAATCTGGTACATTAGCTGGAAAGTGAAGTATGGTGTCCCACAGGAATCAGTTCTGGGCCCATTACTGTTTACTTTATACTCTACCATTCAAAAGTTTTTGCACAATACAGACTTTTACCTCTTTTCCATTTATTTCATAAACTGCAGATTTAAAATTTTTGTTAAGCATTGGAAAGTTGAGTGAACAACTATAAATAAAGATATAGGTCAATAAAACAAGTTTCCATAGAAAGAGTATGTAACAGTGCATGTCTGACATTCTATTAGCTGGTTGTGTGGTGATGACATAGATTCTAGGCTGTCCTTTAAATGCACTAGTCAATTTTTTCGTCCCATGAAACACAGCAGTATTTAATACTTGCAAAAAGAATTCCTCATATTTTCTCAGCTGTTGTAACTGCTACAGGAGGTTACTTGATGAATCATACATATGACATTTTCTTGCTAATAAAGGTATGCTGAACTGTAATTTATTTGTTAGCAAAAAATGTTGGGTATGTTTTTAGGAAATATGAAGTGAGTAACATGCAAATGTAGAAAATCTCAGTATGTGCAAAAACTTTTGACTAGCAGTGTACATGCTGTCATTTGGTGACACTATTGGAAAATGTGGTGTTGCTGTCCACTGTAATGTTGTATCAATTAAACCCAGGGGGTGTCAGCTGTTTATTAGATGTGAGGATCTAGATGGCCAGTGACACCCTCATACTAAGCTCTGATAAAACACAAGTACTGTTATTAGGCCTCAAGGCAGCTCTGTATGTTCTTGATAACATAAAAATTGATAGAAATTTCATAAGTATAAGCGACTAAAGGTCTGAACGGCATTCTTCAACCTGAGGAATATAGCCTAGCCTAGGAATATGTAGCCCATCCACGATGTGGAGTCTGCTTGCAAATTCTTAAGTTTGGACTTGGTGCAGAATGCCACAGCAAGAATTCTTACTAAAATCATATCATATTGGATTATATTAGTCCTGTTTTGTTGTTGTTACAATGTCTTCTTTCAGTACTGATTTTAAGCTACTAACACTAATTTATAAATCTCTGAGTGCGATATTTTACTTTCATACAACTACCATAACTTTTTCACTCTCAAGGGGCAGGTTATTAATTAGCTCCCAGGTTGGAAAAGCCTGTGCTTTGGCTGCAAACCGTTCTTGCTGCAGAGCTTCACAGCTATGGAACAATCTTCCAGCAAATCCGAGGGCTCACACTCAAGCCGAGACCAAAACACACTCTAGTTTGCTTTAGCTTACTAGCTCTAGGTAGTTACCTCCAGCTGGAGTAACAGAGGCAGACAGAGATCCCCGACACTGATCGTGCAGAGCAGCAGATGAGCTAAACATGGTTTCGCAACATACACTCCAGTATCCCCTCTGGTTAGCGTCTTGGGTGCTCTCGCAACATCTAATCATCTTTATTTGCGATATTCACATTTCCATTTTCCCTGCAGTAACATTCCTAATGCACGTGGAGAGCATTTTTATTTTTATTTAATTGACATATCTGTTAATGTTGTGCTTTTTGTGTTTTATCGCAGGCACACGGGTCCAGTGGATGGTTTGGGAAATACAAGCTGGTGTTTAACTTTAATTTCTTTAGAAAACTGTTATAGAATTTGTTGTTATTTTAAGACTTAGAATCGTATATTTCCCTGTTACATGCAGAGGATATTTCAGGTGCAGAAAGTAAAAACCCAGACTAAGATTTTTTTTTTTTGATTCTTTATGCTTTTATTGGTTGAAACAAAAGCTTGGTGTAGATTTTACTTTCTGAACATGAATTGTTCACCTTTGGTTACATGACTTTACCATACACGTGAAAACTCATTTGATTAACAATCATTTAGAACTGGAATTTTTGGATATGGTATTGAGGATTTAATTGGCTTCCATTTGGAAAGAAGAGGTGATGGTGGACAGAATTTCTGGGGTCATCTTACCTAAGAAGCATGACATGCTGAGTCTGCACCGGTTTCTGCCATTTTAAGGCTATTTCACAGTTTATTGCCTAACCAACGCCTGAAATTGATGACCTTCTGGAGAAGTCAGGGAGAGCTAGTTATTATCGCCTTAGATTTGTGCAAGGGCTATTGAATGTCGCCTCTGCAGGAACAGGATCAAAAACATGCATTGCTTTCTGAACTTCTCTAGTTCGCCACTTTCAGGTGATACCCTTTGGTCCCCGTGGGGCCCCAGAAACTTAACAGTGGCTTATAGACAAAATCCACCAAGATGGTGATGACTGTTGGGCTGTATATCTGGATAATGTCGTTATTTTCAGCGACAAATGGGAAGTTCATCTGCAGCATCTACATAGGCTCTGAATGGACTGACTGTCTGGAACTGTGACTGGGCAGGATAAGAAATGAGGTACCTGGGGCACTAATTGGGTAGAGGGGTCATTAGACAATGGGTCCCTGATTTTTGATTGAGACCCCGATCTAGTCCTTTCTTGAGTTTCATGGTAGAGACAATTCATTCCCTAGGGTGTCACCATTGCTGCACTAATGACTACTAAGAGCACCTCGGTGACATGAAGAGAGGAATCTGAGTATGCATTTCAAACACTGTGGGTGCATCTATCCTTGGCCCTATTTTCATGAAGCAGTTCCAGGTGGAGGTGGCTGCCTATGGAATTTGACTTGGGGCAGAGCTGACTCTGGGGCACCCAGGTTGGGGTAGGCCGGTGCTCTACCTCAGAAAGCTGCATTCCCATAAGACAAGGTAATTAACCAATAAAAAGGAATTTTTAGACATCAAGCGAGCATCACATAGTCTGTGGTATTATCTCCTGGGATGTGCGTTTGACCTTCTGACAGACCACCACGCATCGAGCAGGATGAAAGACTGAAATTTCATGATTCACTAGGTGGTATTTTGAGCTGCAGGTTTTTTAGGTAGACGATCTATAATGGCTATCAAGTATCATCCCCTGGGGGGAGGAAGGTTGTAATGCGATGGGGATCCCTGTCACTGACTGCAGGCAGCAGCTGGCGAGCGAAACATGGCTTCACAGCTTCGACACCGTTATCCGCTCTCATGAGCGCCCTCAGAGCTGGTTCTCCTGCTTCACACACAGCTTCATGTGCTGCTGGAGTTCCGGCCTTCAGGGATTCCCCATACGTGTGTTTCCACTGCCCCCCCCCCCCAGTTACCCTGCCAGTGCTTCTCCATCACTCCCTCCCTGCCATCTTGCATTTTCCGTTCTGCACTCGCTTGTACACTTTCCTTTATTCGCTCCCCCTTTCTGCGGCGAACCTCTTGGAGGTTCATGGAGCTCCCCTACCTGTCCGCCGGCCTTTCTGCGTTTTTGTCTGCCTGCCACCTGCCTGTGCCACCCCACCTGCTTGCCGTCTGCCCATGAAGGCTCACCTGCCCGCCCCCGCAGGATGCCAGCCTACCTGTGTTGTCCGGCTGAATCTACCTCACACTGGATTGCGTGAAGCCGTACTGCCCCATGCCAGCCAGACTTTGGATGGGCTTCTCCTGTGCATCTGCTCCCTCGTCAGCTTACTTCCTATCTCTGGGGGAGATTATCCTTGCTTCTATCACCACAAGATTATTCTCTGGAGACTCCAAGCCTACGATTCTGTAAAGTGCTTTATGACAATCCACTTTGTTAATGTCCGTCTGTCCATTTTCTATACCCGCACGTGCTATTCAGGTTTGCGGGGGTCTGGGGGCCAATCCCGAAAGCTAAGGGTACAAGGCAGGGAATAACCCAGGATGGGGTGCCCACGCATGGCAGATCTTGCTAACAGTGCTTTATAAATAAAATTGAATATAACTAAATAAACTTCAATTTCCTCTGTAATGGAATTAGTGCAGTGATATTGTAACCCAGCAAAGAAAGTTGCATTTCATGATATTTTCTCCTGAAATATCTAGATAAACGCTGGTTTGTATTTCTGCATGCATGTGTTTGACACACTTTCCGACCTCAGTTTCCTGTAGCATGCATGAGAAAAACCTGCTGGTAGTTTGCATTCAGCAGATCTAAACAAACTCCCTGAGCAGGTCATTAATATTATGTTTCTCACTCACGCCTGGAAGTGTAAAATAAATTGGGAAATGTATCTGCCTCCTTGTAGCTGAAACCCAAAACAAGTCGTATGGGGAGTGAAGAAAGGCCAGGAACAGCTCAGGCACCTGAATGCCGAATTGAAACCGGAGTGATAAGCAATTGACTTCTTCCCGGCTGCCACAACCACGGCTCTGAGTAAGGAGAAGTCATCTGCCGTGGGCAGTCTGCATTAAATAACGGGGCCCCGACAGTTGGGGATCGTCCTAATGGGGGATTCTAAGGGCTTATAGCGGACTCTGTGAAGAAAGGCAGAATGGATTACAGGCAAAAGCAATTATGTGTGCTGTCACTCTGGAGTTAGTGATAAAGGTGTTGCTTCATCTAATGGTATGAAGATAAAAAGTGCCAAGGCGATATGTAGGTAACGTGGTCCAACGAACCAGAGAGCTGAGACCGGGACTAGATTTTTATGGCCTGTGTAACTGCGCATCTCACAAAAGGGTGTCGGTGTACAGATCTGCTCGTGGTGGTTATTCGGTCTCACCCCTAAGACTATGCTTTTCTTTCCACTGAAATAAGGCTGACCTCTGTTGTCAGGTACATGATCCCTGCTCGCTGATCCTGCCTCCACTATGGAAAGCATGGCTGGTCGTTTCCTATTTCAGATTTTGACAGAATCACAGGGGACAGCATTCACCATTCTGCACACCCCCTCCCCCCTTCAGCTTTTGACTGTTACCAGACACAAAAAAAACATCATTCTTTTGGACCCGGACCACAGTTAGTTCATCCCACCCAAAAAAAAAAATGGCTTCGATACGGTTGAATCGGCATGTGCCGTAACAAATATCTTGGGCATGATGGCTGTCTTCGTCCTTGGGAGACTAACCCTGCCAAGCCTCCTGGAGCTTGTGGGCTTTCCCGTTGCGCCTTCGGTCCCATTTTCCTGCTGTGTGACAGGGTATAAGATTGCCGCTGTCATCACTACTCAGCGTCATTGTCAATGTAAGGAAATCATGCCTCTTCCTTCTAAGTCCTAACCCCAATGTGTCACTTCGCAAGAAACAAGCCTGGCATCACGCTGCCCTATGCTCAGTGTGGTTACGGGTCCGATTTCAGTGTCAGACGCCGTTATTGATTTCGATGAATTGCACACAAGTCGACTAACATGGCTACTCAGCCACCTTGGATGGATTAAGCAAGATTATTGGAGATTAAGCAAGTGGTTTTTCATGTTGTTTGCAGTTGGAGTTGCGCCCCAGAATGTGGTCTGATGAGAATGATTTTCCCTGTTTAGTCATGCTGTCCTACATCAGATTATGTCCCACTGGAGGACTTTGACTGATTACCCTTATAGATCCAAACAAGGGATGCAAAACAGCTCTTTGCCAGAGGAGATAGAGGCAGTGCAAATGAGCTATAATCCCGGCATTATCCTGGTGTAATTGTCTCTCTGTCCTCTTCTCCTCTCCAGCATATTCAATGTACCTACTCATGCATTACTAGGCAGCACATTTACCTATGTTTATAGGGTTGTGGGCCTATTCCTATGAACAATAATGAGCCTTACACGTTGCAAATTATGACTGGTGGTGTTTGTTCAATATGGGGTAGAGAGAAACCGGCAGGCCTGGGATGGACATCTAACGCACAGATGCAGGAGATCAACAGGGCTGTGTACACTGGATGCTAATCTGCACAGCAGATTGCACGCTCTCTGTAAAATGAGTGTTGTGCCAACAGTGCCTGAGATTACATCTCATTTTGAGCTTATGAGCGGATCGCGTGGCTTCTGTTTCCGGCGCTGTCGACGTCTGAGTCCCGGGATAGGAATTTGCACAGCTAACAGGCAGCTGCAGCATCACCTGGGACCCTTTCGCTAAAATGGGGTTACGGGAGCACACAGTGAGCCAAACAAAGTGCCGGTTGGCCGTAACCACCGAAAGATGCTTCTCGGTTTCATATTTTGTGAGGAAGTCCCTGAGGTCACCTCCATGCTATATATCGCTTATATGTGCATATTTTTCCAGATGTATTAATCAAATCCTACATTCACATTTTTATACATTTGGCAGATGCTTTATCCAGTTGAGAAGACAAGGTCAAATAGTCCTTGGAACAACTGGGGGTTAAGAGCCTAAATGTCTGATGGCACTGGGATTTGAACCAGCAACCACCTGATCACAAATACAGCATCCTATAAGTACATACAGTGCCTTGTATGTATCAGATAATACACATATATATAGACCAAGGGTGGGCAATCTTATACCCAAAGGGCCGGTATGCGTGTAAGCTTTTGGGGTAACCTTTAGGTCAGCTGTTCAAACCCAGGTGTGAGGACTCCTCAGGCAGTCCTCTAATCAGTCCTCTAATTAGTAATGTAATTAGGAAATCGCAACGAAAACCCGCACACACAATGACTTTTATAAGAAATCCATGCAGAGTTTTCTCCTCACTCTTTTTGATCCGTACATTTCAAACAGGCACTTATTCAGTCTGATCTGTGGTCATCTGGGGCCTTTCATGGAGCTCAGAGTGGAAGGCAAGGCACAACTTTCCCATAATACCTGCCCATCACAGAGCAGCCAGACATCTTTATTGAATAAAAATATGGTGGCAGGGCAGCATTTATTTGATGGGGTGGACATCTGATAGATTTTTTATGCAGCCATGCAGGTAAGTGTCTGAGCCAATGGAATGTGACAGTTTTATTATATTCTGATATTAAAATGATCTGTGTTTGAGGACAATTGTCCCATGAAAGTTAAGAAGGTGTGGGAACACAGATAAGTGAGTTCTCACACATGTGTCAGGTGACCGTACCCGGTCCAGTCAACGGGGCTCCGCTACACGCGATCTTTCCTGATGTCACGTTCAGTCTATAAAGCCACTTAACCGACATACGGGACGGAGAATACCAGGCCTGTTGTTTTGCCAGATGGCACGGTCGATCAGGTGCCAGCTGCTCGTCATGGTGCCCCAGGTCCTGAAACGCTGTGATATTTCTCATAGTTACGTTCCCAAGTCTGCTGCGTTTGTCTAGAAGCAGGCGGGGGTCCGCTGTTTTTTACGCCCGCTTGTCTGTCACATGTCGGCTTCTGCTTGGACGCCGTCTCACTGCTGGCGGGATGTCAGAGGTCATGCTAGCCTCTAAGGTTGGAGGCTCCTGCAACTCCACAGTAGGTCCATTACAGGCAATAGGGCAATAAAACCTCTCACCCCCCCCCAGTAGGGTGGATGGTTTACGTACCCTTGTTTCCTGCAATGGTGCGTAAAATTGCAAATGGCATTTACTCATGAGTTACTGTTTAGTCTGGAAAGTTGATTAACAGCCAGGAGAGTCAAACTCGAAACTCCATAATTATATTAAAGAACCTATATGCCCATAGTAAATATGAGTGAATGAATATAGTCAAATTTAATCTGACTGATATACTTATAGTCATTTAGTATACTATATTATGCATATTTGTATTGATGTCTTAGATAACTGGATTTTTCCGGATAAAAAAAAAACATTTTTTCAAAAGTAAATAGGAAAACAAAATCACGGTGAGCTATTGATGCCCAACATCTATCATGTTTCATACAGTATAGTGCTACTTTTTCTGAAATGTTTCCGATGAAAAAATTCAGCTCAGGGACTTTTATGTTTCTAAACATGATGGATGATTGTCAGTTTGCAGGCGTCAATCATCTGCACCACAATTCCACCCACATCTCTGAACTGACTGAGAATTATAGCAGCAGTTTTACAAATTTATGAACTAAGTCTGTTTCCCCCTCAACGGGGAGAACTGGGTCTCAGTTTGAGCTGAGCACCCGAACATAGCTGAGATGCCGTCCTTGGTCATGTGATGTGTCAGGTGATGTGTCATGTATTTTGTCACATGATTATTCATGTTCAGATGTAGGACCACTGAGATACAGTTTATAAGCAAATATAGGATTTATAATTTTAGACTGATGAAAAATCCCACTATCTACATGAATCTATTGAACAACTGAAATCAAATGAACCTCCACAAAGACTAATATGGATTTTTACGTAGGACATTCAGGTTTTCCCCAGTGTGTAACACATTGAAGGCATCTTACAGCTGTCCTCATTTGTGTAAAATGAAGTTGCTCCCATTTGAACATCATTCACAAAACTGTCCTTGTTCTCCCTTCACAGACAGAAAACCTGTAGCTGATTAACCGCTGGACTTGGGTCATCAGAAATTGAACCCTTTTGTGTCAGCATGATTAAAATCAGTTACAGCTGGCTTTAGTGCTCTCAGAATAAGCTACTGGTACTGTTTCGTGATGCCTGAAATGAGATGAACCAGTTAACCTCATTTATAAATTAGCAGAATCCTCTTAGGATATGCAGTATGGTAAAGATAATGACTTATGTTGTCACATGACCTTAACAAGAGTCTTTCTGCGAGTGTCCACTATTCGCTTTCAACATTTAATATATTTACCGGCAAGAATATTAATGATTCAAGAACTACAACGTCAAACATGTTCAACCAAGCAACCCCTCCACCCGCCAGCCTAAAGCTCAAGACAGAACCAGGGGCCCAGTGCTTGGTGTTTATAATTTTCAAGTGTTACAGCATGTTTGTATACATAATATACAAACTTTAAATTATAATTTTTTTTCCATATATATTTTATTGAGCAATTCACAAGATTGTATTACAGTGACATTTACAAAATCCTACATTTGCTCTGTTTTTTGTACGTTATCACAAAATATAACAAGTTATATTTAGCATGGATTTAGGAGAGGTAGATCTTGTTTAACAAATCTGTTGGAGTTTTTTGAGGAAGCTACTCAGGAAGTTGA
>JABFEB020000060.1:25402978-25422611 GCA_019775895.2 Stomatorhinus ivindoensis | reverse complement strand
TAGTTATTAAGTTCTTCCCAAGTGAGCTTGATGGGCCGAATGGCCTCCTCTCGTTTGTATAGTTCTTATGTTCTTATAACACAACACAACATAATACAATACCCTCCCACAGACCCACAACCCCAATCCCAGCTGCCTAACTAGTTACAAACTTTAAATTTTAAAGAAATTGCTTCATCACCATCCCAGCGAAAACCTTTTCTCCTTTTTCTGTCTGTCATTCCTCACTTGAACAACATGAAAGAAGACGGAGCGTCTGACTGGATTCCACACAGTTTGCGAGGACACATGTTCAGGAGATCGAATAACATCCCCCCCAGGCAGTGGGACCAAGTGGAGGCACCAGTTTCGGGGGCTCAGCACCGTTCCTTCTTACCTATCTGTTACGAGGCGGTTTCCCTGAAGCGATACTCAGCTTCCAGTGTCCCGGCGAGCACAGGGCAGCCGGCATTCGGGCAGGAACATGGCAAGACCGGCCTCCACTTCCAGACTCCCCTCTGAACCGTCCGTGCTGCCATAATCTCATAAAGAGGTGTGAATTAAATGTGACTGGGGGAGGTTTATTTCAAGAAACGTCCTGCAGAGAAGAATGCTCATATTAAGTCCTGCGGATATGAGGATGCAGCCTCTCAGCCAGTCAGATCGGACCTCTGTTTAGATGCTGTTTTATTGGGGTTGTAGACAGATGTCTGGGTCGCAGGTATGATTCAATGTTTCTTAATATGACTTTTCTGAAATTTTGTTGCATGCTGCTGTCCCTTGGTGCACCTTGGGACACTGAGAGGAAGGAAAGAGCCAACAATCTTGAAGGTTTAAGAGAAAAAAACACACATTGCCCAGCCCTGTTTGCTGTAACCCGACATGGGGTTCGAGAGGGTTTTTGGATTTTTTTTGTAGTTGCTATGACGACCGTGACTCACATGACACGAAACTATTACTTGTAGGACTTCACTGCGAGCAGACCCATCCCCTCTGAGCGCCGTGTTCAGGGGGGAGCATTAGTATGCGTGGCCGCGCGGCTTTCCAGGAGCACCAGATGTTAAGCCAGCCGGCCGCGAAATCTCGGCCCGCTGATTCTTTTCCCATCGCGTTTTCCCGTGCCCAGTGCGCTCGGCAAGGACGATTCCGCTGGCACATGTATATGACCGCGTCACCTCAGCGTCTACGACCGCCGGCAATCAGCGAGGGCGGAGCGAAAGCACTTCCAGGTCCTATGGAAAGAAAAAAAGAAAAAAAGCCACCACCAGCAGAGCTAAATATAGCAGCACGCGGGGAGGTGATCTGCTGCTGATCATATGGCGGAGTGATATGAAGTCACTTTTACTGCAGTGGGGGTGTGAGATTCCGCCAGCGTGACGCCCGGGTATCATTGCGGTGTCGCTCCAAAACGAGATGAAAGTTACCCAACTACAGGACACATAGGGGCGGCTCTCCGTGCTGTGCCTTTGAAACTCACTGTTGGGCAGTCATGCTAAAATGTCATGCACGTGGCAGGGGGAGACTGAAATCAGACATATAGATTAGCTCCTGTGCAGGGGGAGACTGAAATCAGACATATAGATTAGCTCCTGTGCATAAGGACACAACAACTTCTGCCATTTTATTGGACAGCATTTCAGGGTTCATGGCTAAGACGTTCAGTAGCCTCTGAACTGAACGCAGAATTAGCGCACAATAGACTAAAAGCTACCCTAAATATATACAACTCCAGGACAAGCAACAGAACAGTTTACATACCCTGTAAATATAAATCAGCCTGCGAGGCCCTAAACTCAACACAAACTTAGCCCAGTTGTGTCCCATGTCTGCTAAACTAACCCCATTCAGATGCTAAAAGGCAATCCGTCCACTCAGGGTTTCAGTAACTGAGGCATCCTGTAATGTGAGCAATTACCCAGACCAGCCCCACACTGTTGGTCTGCCCCCTGCTGTCTGATACTATGGAGAGTTAACGTCTATGTCAACAAATTAAACAGAAATAAACATAAATGTACAAATGCATTCCAGTTTTAGATTTTCAAATTCTTTCCAATTTAATCCAGCATTTTAAAATGAATTTAAAAAGCTATTAGCCAAATATTTTTAAAGTATTATTATTTAAGAAAAACATTTTAAAAGGCAGTGGAGTCTTCCAGGAATTTTAAACACAAGAAGAAAAAAGAAAAAAAAAGTTTTATGATACAGAAGCGCACAGGAAAGCCTTCATTCATCCAGCAAATAGAGATGAAATTCATGGATTGGAATATATTATTGTTAGATATATTACAAAATTAGGAAGCATGATTGTGTGATGTAACCTTCTTGGAATAGAATGGATATTTCTGCCCCTGAATGTATGCCTGCTTCTTAGAATCTGCAATGTGGCCCACTTTGCTAATTTTGCAGTACTAGGTTGCTCTGCAGCAGCCTGTTACAATAGCAGTAATGTGCACAGAGCTTTTAAAGTCTGGGGGGCGCTTTCATTTGATCACTTTCATCCCCAAACAGTAGTTATAACTACTGGTATAATGTAGATGAAGTACTGTCCCCAACGTTGTGATTAAATGTCCATATAAAATGTAACCAACAACCCCAAAGTCACATATCTCTAGCCTGTCAGTTGTTGAATGTCAGATAGGGTGACCTGGACCTCCCTGTGATTTACACACCCTGGCATGTTTGCACGTTCAGCCACACTCTGAGGCTCAAGGCCGTCGGGGCTGGTAAATCCATCCTCCTCAGGAGGACTGCTCTCTGCCTGGTATCCATGGAAATAGCTCTCATCCCGCTGCAGCCTGAATGCACAATCAGTCAAGGGAGCTGAAGTACAGGGGCCGGGAGGGCTTTCCACTGAGTGAATTTGTACCAAAAACACACCCACAAAAAAGCAGATAAAAGTATTGTCATCTGGGTATAGAGTAGCCTGAGGTATATGTCTGCTTAGGTGTACAACACACACAACACTGAACATATTACAAGTCCATTTTCTAATCTGCAGACTGCTATCAGACAGGAGACTGGACTTACATGAACTAAAACAAGCTTCTAATCTTTGATGTTTGCAGCATTAAGCAGGAAAGAGGTTCAGATGAGGATTATCTGGTTAACATCAAAGTGACCGTAAAATGTCTCCGATCTCTCCGATCCTCCAGCACTGCTCGACTGGTCCCTCAAGGCACAAGGAAGACACACCTCTCGGCTCTTCTCTGTTCTGGCACCAAGTTGGTGGAATGAACTTCCACTATATGTCCGAACAGCTGAGTCACTGTATGTCTTCAAACGACGACTTAAAACACACCTTTTCCAGATATACCTCAACTAGCACTTCTGATATTATTCTCTGAGATCTCTTCCAAAAAAAACCAAAAAACTTTCCCAACAAAGTATTGTCGATGGTATACATAGTCTTGGTTTTATTGAGCTAGTATCGGGAGGAAATTCATTGTGAAGTCTTAAAGCACTTATGTAAGTCGCTGGCTAAGAGCGTCTGCCAAATGCTGTAAATGTAAATGTAAATGTAAAAATGTCTGAAGAACAAAGTATGATAAAATACCTACAACTGGGGATTTATAACGAAAATCTTTGAACTTTTGCCCCCCTGCAAGATCTTTTCTGTAGTTGTCTGTGCAGCAATACTCTCAACTGGCATAACGAAAAAACACTGGCAAACAAACAATACTCTCAACTGGCATAACAGAAAAACACTGGCAAACAAACAATACTAAAGGTGCAGTAAAAATTTAGTGCTGAATCACTCTAGATTTTACATGCAGTTCTATATCTTTTTTTGTACACATGTATTTGTGGTGTTTTGTTTGTTATGGGGCTTCTTGCCACAATAGTGGTACATTTCACTTCCTATGCAATTGGGCTTCATTGTTTAATTGAAAGGGAACATGGGCTACAATTAAAGCTGAGCTCATTCTTTCTTTATAGCCCAGTGTTACTGAGGTACGCCTTGGCTTTTGGGAGACTGCTGCCGCCTCTTCTGTGGCTTTTAAAAGCCAAAATGGCAATTTGTTATGTAGTGGTTATTAGTGGAAGAAACAGTTGGTCAGGTTCTTAATGATAATGACTTTTAAGTAGTGTTTAGTGCAGAGTTCAAGGGTATTGAAGAGATATCTAAAAAACGATCACGTTTGTTTGATTCTGAGTTAGTTATCAGAGAAGCTGGTTTGCACCAGACCAAAACTGAGAAAATGTTTGCACAAAATGTAGGTCTGATAAGTATTAATGTTTTCAGTGAGGCTAAAAGAGCCATGGACAATATTTTAAAGAACCTAACATTCAGAAGGGAAAATTATCTAGTTCCCAGTTTATGTTAATGTAGGCATACTTCTGCTGGAGCATTCAATTCCATAACTGTATATAGAGTATATAGAGGAAATTCTGCCACAGAAGACATATATGAAAAGATGCATGGTGTGTTAAACTGCATAAAAGAGGAAGAAAAAAAAGATGTTAATACACCATCTCCACAATCGAGCGGTTGCGGGAATGAGAGCTTGTTTCGATACTGACCAACAGCTGAATCACTTTAATTTTGATTCAGCTGAAGCTGATTCACTTTAATCATATGAATCACTAAGACTCTGTCTTCAAGTCAGGGTCCTGGACAGATGTTGAGTAGAGTCAGAAGATTGTGGCTGGCTAGTTTGTTACCAGAACATGCTGCATCTCCTGAATAAAGAATGTACTGTATTAATTCAATATTTAGTGTAGTGACAGGTCGTGGCCAACAGGGGGCCTCATGCAAATGTGTAATTTGAGTGCCGGTAAACACCGCTGTCATTTGAAGTGGGTGTAATTGAAACACAGAAAAGATGTTGAGGAAACAGTTGTAAGACCTGCTGTGTGTTGGGGAAGCGCTGAATGAGCCGCCATGACAAGTGGCGACGTGAAATGCAGAACGCTGAGGCGCGCCCCTTTGTACCACATGCCCAGCGAGGTTAGTACTGCCCCCACATGAGTAACATGCTATATGTCATGTGTTTTAAGTTACTGATCCGATGCTTATTTTCCAGCATAACGTAAAAGGTCAATATACTTAGAAACTATAGCAGGGACCTTTTTGGGAAATCAGCTAACGACCTTCAGCATGAGTCCATGTCCTTAGTCTCTCCAAATGCTTGCAGAGAGTTTCTATTACTGTAGCTGCTTGTGCGGAAAAACACTCCAGAGAGTCACTGTCCAGACAGAAAAGTCCATCAGCCTTTCACTGACTGTAATATTCTACAAAATACCAGATTGTGTTTTTGCAATTCACTGCCTCTAATATTGCACCCTGTGACTGTGTCTCTGCAAAGTTTTACAGTGCTGACGGGGCTGTCAGCAGTGGGAAGGCACAGCATTTATTAGCGAGGCAGTGTGAGTCACTGCACCCGGGCGCTGGAACAAGAAACAGAGAGGAAGAATACTGTTCCAGAATGTTGTGTCTAATTTTTGGGTGTGGAAACAATGGATTCTATATTAAAGATCGCTTTAGCTTTCGGTAAATTCCGTAAATATGCACAGCAACGGGGTATGGCAGGGTGACATATTATGTAAAATGTATACACCACCCCGGATCGGTTCGCTGCTCTCATTTGTGTGCTTGGAGCGATGGAGACGCCCATTCCTGTGTTCCTGCTGCGTCTGGCGCTCTGTTATTCCCCGAAATGAGATTCGGCCATTCAGCTGGCTGGGAGTGGCACATTTGCTATGTCCTTGAGAGGGGAGATAAGACCGTAATCTCAAGTCATCTCAAAGGGAAACACCTTCAGGAACGTACTTGTAATTATAATGGGGTTGCAAACTACATGTCTTTATTCCTCTTCTTTGCGCAAAATCGTTGACAGACATGAGCCTTGGATCCCTAAATTCCCATGAAGCCAGCAGAAGATAATTTATGACTTCCAGGTCTGTTAGCAAGAATGACACAATTTGCGCAATTCTATGATGATAAAACCTATAATTGTATAGTTGCAAAATTAAGGCTTGTCACCCGGCTTTAATGGACGCCTATGGGTCGTCTGCTGAAACCGGCTTGGCCGTCAAAATGTGTGAGGAGCTCACAGAGATTAAATCAAGCACACTTCATTCCAGGTGTTCTAATGATACCTTGTCGTGATGGGGCGAGGCTCTGGTTTATAGGAGTTCAGGGCCTTTGGGTGAATCACGCAGCAATCAGTCTGGGGATAATAAGGAGTCACAGAGCCGCTGAGTAAGGGGTGAGATGGTGAAATGAGGATCCGACACGACAGGCGTTGACAGGAACCTACGCGGCACTTCCATCTTCTGTGCCTTGGATGTTTCGTTTGGATTCAGCAGAACTGCACAACCTTTTCCATGTTTGCCTCATCCATGCCCGACGCCCCCTACTGGGCAGAGGTGGCTGTGGCTCTCCTGAAGTATCAAGTTATGCGGCACCATAGAATCCATACAAGGCTCACGTTTCCCAGCGTTCTTTGACAAAATGTAAATATGACCTGCCCCCCGTGACGATCCTGCCAGGAAAAGTGGCCTTCTGTTCTTCCCAGCTTTCCCAAGAGGGCTGGCATTGAAATCCCGCTTCTAATAGCAATCTGAAGAGAGCTATTCAGCCAAATAACAGTCATTAGAGCACCATCACAGCTGATAAAGGTCAGCTAAGGGGCCCTGAGTGGGTATTTAGTCACAGGATCTTACAGTCCCGCTGCCACCAACAGAATAACGTGCCATATCTCGGGAAGGATATTCAGTGACATGGTAAAGGGAGAGCTATAGGCCAGGGCCCTCGCAGGGTTAAAAACGGCTACTCACATCTCTGCTATGGAGCCTTATTCCTGCAGGCTTTTTATAGTCCAAGAGAAGGCTGCATTAATTCAATGCTTTATGAGAGGCAACGATGACTCTGAAGATCCAGGAAGCCCTTGAAATAAATATGTCGTGTGAGAGGGTTGGGAGACCGTGGTTGTGGATTGTGGACGAGTGTGACATCAAACTAAACAGCACACAGTTACACCCCAAGAAGAAAGGTCAGCTCACATTCTTTGCAGGCCTGCTTTAACTCCGTCCCACCAGGGCAGCGATAAAATGCAAAATTACCGCCGTTTTGAAGAGACAATGCCTCCCTAGACCAAAAACGTATTTTTGTATCGCACATTGAAGTTTCTGTCTGTGTACATTATTGCTTTGCAATAAAACATAATATTGATTTGTGTTATGTTTTTAAAAATATTATTTCACCATCTGCTTTCTGTGTAGTAAATATTTTGCATACTTAATCTGGAGCCTCGTCAAATGCATACTTTAGGTTTAGTCTACTTGACTATGTGGTGAAGAAAAATGGATGGATGGGGGATCTTTTTTTCTATAAAAAATGTGAAGTCTACAATACGCACCTTAAATGCAGAATTATAGAGAGAGAAACATATTTTTTGCTAAAAAAAAATATAAAAATAAAAAAGCAAAAAGCATGATTCAGCATGAAAAGGTTTCAGTGAAATTAATCAGGTGTCTAGCTGAACGGGGCAGCAATGACAGTTCATTACTTTTCCAAAGAGAACCTTTGCAGGCCCTGAATTTTGATTTATATTTACCCGGTTCCTCAGAATGATTCGCCGCCGTCAGCCCCTTCAAAGGGGGTTCTCAGTAAAATTGCATCACTATTCTTTTCTCATTCCCCTGTGGCAGTGAAATGTGTTCAGAGGCTCAGAGCGATCCTGATTGGTGTTGACACACTGGAATTGAAAACATCTAAATGCAGTGGCAGAGCGTACTGTAAATTATACCACACAACCACACGTTTTAAACCCTCAGGCCTAATATGGGGGTTAAAATTTTGAAGGAAATGTTGAAAACGGTATTGTGGCAGGTCGTTGATTTTTTTCCATAATAATATTTATTGTAATATTTTTTTCTTATATATGAGTGAGAGATTATATAACCTCTAAGAATGTGATTGAAAATCTGGAGGAGACGGCTAGGCAGCAGAAGACAGCTTTTGCTCTCAGAGCCACAGAATAATTCAAAGTGACGTTGCTTTGATAAAGCTGTGAGCAGTTTGGAATATGTTGACTGTCTCGTGCCCCAACTGTTATCCCGGTTCAACTAAGCTTTGAAACCTGTTCCAAGAGTCATTTTTTTTCCAGACTGGACAAATGGCATATAAATGAGATGTCAAAACGTGGATCAGGCTACTGTATCCCATTCAGCCTGGGATTAATTAAGTACATAAACTGCCAAGAATCTAAAGCAAGTGGGGAACCTGTAACTTGGGGGGCCGGTGCGGGTTTTTGGGATGACCTCTCAATCAGCCAATCACAGTGGGTCCTCAGGAATGGAGTTGAGAACCGCTGCTTTATTATTGGCTGATAGAGAGGTCATCCCAAAAACCCGCACCGGCTCTCCACTGATCAGGTTCCCCATCCCTGATCTAAAGCGATTTCTGTCCTTCAAACCTGACCACACAAATCATTATGAGCAAGTTGACGATATTCATGACATTCATGGATTAGTGTGCATGCCAACCAGCTGCCCTATTATATGACAGCACATACTTACTTACCTCCCTTTTAGCTTTATGAACCTTTGAGAACCTCCGCAGTCGACATAAGGATGTGAATAATCTGCTAAGGGGACTTTCCGAGTCGTACAAGTAACAGCAAACTTCCTGCCGTTCTGAAGATAGTTCTTGAAGCTTGAACATTGTGTGCAATGCTGTGTTTTAATGAGGCACTCATGACCCAGGACAGAGCATTGCTAATTTAATAAGACTGACATTACTAATTTAATGAACTGCAGTCCAGACAGAGACGACCTTACAAAATCAAGCGTGAAACCAGCAGGATCGGAGCTCCGTTGTGAGCGAGTTTCATTCAGAGGTCATTTGCTTTTCAGAATTTCTCTCGTATCACGCTCCTGGTGCAGCATAATCGCTGCACATCCCTGAGCTCAGAAACACAAACAATTTCCTGAAAGCACGTAATCCCTGATTTTGACATGGCAATCATTGCTCCTAGAACAGACTGAGTGTCAATGGAAGCCTGGAGTCTCGACTTCCGACGGTTGATGGCGCCTAGCTAACAGAAGGGGCTCGTGACCGCAGTTTCCCGAGGATGTGGTTTGCCGTCTTCAGCCCAGTGCGCCTCTGAATGGCCTGGCAGTTTCACTGTTTGCGCTTTGGTTTCCTGCCAGCCCTGGATTATAACCGTGTTGTGACTTCAGCTACTGGCAGTGAACACCAGTCAAGCAGCATCACGGTTGCTTCAGAGACACCCCAGGTGCGTAAAAAGTGCGTATTCAAAAACATCACGCTTTGGCTTAAGGAAGAGTGTGGCCTAAATGTCAAACAATACCTTCGTTTCTTGAATAAAAACAAGAAAATGGATTTTAATAACAGTTTTATTAATCTATAATGAGTTCACACACATTTTTTTGTGATCCATAAACATTTCACTTCTATAAATATTTCAAGTGGACGATTTACTTTACACTGCAAAGACACGTGTGCCTTGGTGATAGGTTCTGGTTCCACTCTCCAGCCCTTTCAGCGTCAAGAAGTAAAGTGTTTTCTTGAGTCTTTTCTTGAGGGGCCACAAATATATAGTAGTAATTCAGTTACTACTGAAGTACAAATCATGAAGAAGTGTAGTAGGTATGTGACGTAAAAGATGAGGAACAACTTGTTATTCATGACTTGTTCCTTAGTAATTCATAAAGGTTTACAGAATTAGATTAACAAGTATAGTAACTGCTTGAGCTAAAAAGATGTTATGATTCATTGATGATGAACAAACATGAGATCGGCATGTAACTAAGACGTAATTTGTGGTTAATTAATACATAAGTAATAGCATAATACTACAGTATTTGTGTCCCCTGAAGTAGTGTCACCGACATTTTTCATCCTACTGTATCGTTGGAAGATTCCCAGAATGAAAATAAAGCCGACCTTGAATCCACCTTATGAGGATATGATTGAATTAATTTTGATGCTGCTAGGAATGAACTCAAAACATGAGCTGGTGGAGAAACTACAGATGAGGACAGTTGGTTTGGTTAGATCTGCTGATGGAGTCACATTCACAAATTTTTATAAAACCAAAAAAAAAAAAATCAGCACAAGGTAAAAAGTTACAGGTTTTTAACACATTGTGGGGACTTCTGGTCCTTATAATGTAATATATACATACCCCCCCCCCCCCCCACACACACACAAATCAGACTATATCAACCCCATGAATGTTTGTCATCCTAATATGACATGATATGTAGCTAAAACAAGGATGTGTGGTTTCGGGGGTGGGGGGTTGGGGGGTTGATGCCTGACTCCCATGACAAGTGAAAGTGCCCCCCTTTTGAGGAAAGTGCCCCTTTTCAATTACCGATGATCAAAGCCCCCCACCAAGTTGAACACCTGCCCCTTGGTTTCTGCATGGCCCCGATCTTCACCACCCTTTATAACATGCTGTGCCAGACGTAGCCTGTGACCAAACACATTAAGAGTGAAAACAGTTTATTGGGAATGCACTTTACTGAGGAAAAACTACATTTACATTTTTCATGTGCGCTACGCTACATTGCAGGTTTCCTCATGCCCATTGCACTTTCGTAGTGTTTTAATTTACAAGGCATCCTTCTCGAAGATACAGTCTTGCAGTGCAGACCAATCATGTCCCGGTGCTGCGTGAAAACAACCGTGAAATCATTTTTTTTTTCCTGCAGGTGCGACTCGTTTCCAGATACGCGGAATAATATAAACCACTACGGCGAACATTCTTAATTGCCCCCCTCCCCTCCAAACGGATCTGCATGGGTGTGAAGGTCCCTAGAGGGACTGGGGAGCGATGGTGTCCGTGGCAACCGAGCGTGGGGAGCCTGCCTGGTCGGCTGTGGTGGCTCACTGCGGAGGGATGACGTGCAGGCCACCGTCGTCATTTTTCGTTCCCATAGCTAATGGGCCATTTTATTATACCCACAATGCACTGCGTCCTGAGACTGCGGGCTTGGGAAAAAAGATGCTATCAGGGGGACACGGCTCGTGACTCATTTGCACAGCACATCTATCTTCATGATGGCCAACACGAACTTCCATTGTTCCCGGTGAAGGTGTTTTTTAAGCATCTGGGGAGTGTGCAAACAGTAATGCTAGCTGTGCATTCATCACAGTAATAGTGGTCTTTCTGCGATGGATAAATTCAGAAAACCCCTTTGATGGAAGATCACTTGACCTGACACGCATAATAGATTAGCTTGGTCAGGG
Organism: Stomatorhinus ivindoensis; assembly: GCA_019775895.2. Classification (NCBI taxonomy): domain Eukaryota; kingdom Metazoa; phylum Chordata; class Actinopteri; order Osteoglossiformes; family Mormyridae; genus Stomatorhinus; species Stomatorhinus ivindoensis. The sequence goes on along the minus strand of JABFEB020000060.1, from coordinate 25,411,408 downwards.
CGTAAGGGAGAACACAGACTGTTGTTTATTTCTTTCACGGGAGAACTCGTTTAAATCTTGCACCGCTTTAATTGCCACTGCAAAGCCAATGCGTGTGAGCTCAGCTGATCCCCCCGGGAAAAGTCTGAAAATATGAAGGGATGAGAGGTAAATTAGATGTTTGTGCTGCGCATTGCAAGAAAGGGAAACAAGCACATTTTGTTTACACGGGAGTTGTCCCGCTGGGACTGCCTCGTAAAGGATACCCGGCTCATACTGCGGCATTTATCCCTGGATGTTCTTCACCTCCACCTCCGGGGTGGGGTGGGCGGGGGGGGGGGGCTGCCAGCCCTGAAGAAAGAGCCGATAGTGTCTGGTCATTGTGCCCACATGGGGAGAGGAAGTGAAGCTGAACCATAAAGCGATGGTAGATAAATCCCTCTCTTACCAACATTCCACTGGATCTCACCTGTAACTGAGAATACAATCATCATTAGACATAATTACACATGACAACAAAATGTGTGTTCATGTGTGCATATAAATTAGAATAAAATTGCAGGTAACAGCAGGCATGTTTCAAAGATGATCTGTCTCTTTGGGACAATAAAATGATGGATAGGGATGTACTGCACTGGAATTAATTAAGAGACTACTGCATATTATTTTAGATCTGCATTTTTAAATATTGGTTTAACCCTGTTTCTGCTGGCAGACGGCTACACTGCGAGGCAGACTGCTTCCAGGCTCAGAGTTTTTAAGACAGCAGCAGACAAGAATAAGGATGAAGCAGGAGACACTGGGAATAATCGCAAACCAGCCAGGTAGAGGGTAGAAGCGACTTTCTAATGGCAGGGATGTCAACTTATCTGAGAGTTTCTCGTGAGTCGGAGGATGACATCAAGCGACTTCCAAAAGGAATGGGAAACGTTATGTGGTATGAAGTGCACTGCTAGGACAGTTCATATCAGGATCCGAGAAGCAGGACTGAAGACCCATAAAGCAAGGAAGAAGCCCTTCATCAATGAGAAGAAGGGAAGAACCAGGATGCAGTTTGTGCATATATATATATAAATACATATGAATTTTACTCACAGTTTTTCATTTTCCCCAGATAAATGTATAAGGCGGTATGAAGGAGAGACACATCAGCTCACCCCTCTGCAGGGTAATTGACTAGATGAAATAGGATGTGGGTGTCTGCTGTAGCAGCAGGAGAGATGGAAAATAGAGAGCTTATCTTAATGTCCATGCAGCATGTCACCTGTCACATCCAATGCTGTCAGGTGCAGTTTTGGCCATTGGGCATAGGGGACTGTCTGCTGAAGATCTAGAGAATGTCACTGAGATCGCCTGCTGGTGCCCATCTGAGATTCCGACTATGTGCTGAGTGCCGTTTAGCCAATGGTCATAGAGGGGCGAAGTCAGTAATACAGCTTTGTTTCTCAGAAAAGGCATTAGCTTAGCCTGAAGTTAGCCATGATGGTTCACAGGGGTGAAGCACTGCCCTGTGGCAGAAGGACATGTTCTCTCACCCTGATTGGTCAGTCACTTCACAGTCAAACACTGCTGCATCACATGGCACCCGGTGTGGGCAGGGCTTAGGTCTGCCATCATGAATATTAATGAGGATCATAATGATAAGAAAAACCGTCGTTTCTATTTGGTGGATCAGAGTCTGGCTGGAACAAAAGCCTGTAGATATTGACCATAAAAGCCCTGATTGCAGAGCATAAAAGCAGCAGTATGACGGGAGGAAGCCGGCGACCATCTGTGGACAGAAACGTGCCGTACTGACATGCGGCAGACTGCTGACCGCATCTCCGTCGTTTCAGCCCTCAAAAAAAAAAAAAATTAATGAAACTAATAAACAGTATCTGCTTTCTGTGTAGTAAACATTTTGTGTACTTAGTCTGGAGCTCTGCCAAATGCATATTTAAAAACTCCATACCATCCCTGCCCCAGAGCGTTACATCTAAACCAAATGCCGGACTGACCCAGGTTTCTCTCTGCAGCTAATGAGCTCCTTGTTGGCATATGGAGGAAATCGAAGGAGGAGACACCGTGATGGGGTGAGGGGCGTGCACTCCAGCAGGCAGCACGCACACGCCCAAACAGACACACATGACACATGGGCACTCTACCGCTCTCGCTGTCGTCATATTCCTCTTGCTCATCTAAACCCTCAGTGTCGTTCCCCCCCAGCCCCCCCAGCTTGCCGCCAGCTGATTATCAGCACCTCTGACCCGCTCCACCAGAGGGGGACCAGATCATGCTGTTCAGCCTGTGATTAGCCTTCACCCACTGAGCCCTGCGGGGACGTTTGATTGGGATCAGCATCTCCTTTCCTTGCCTTTACTCCCTGTAAACAATATCACATGTGTCTCGCCTAGTCTGCCATTGCAAAATCTGTACTGAATGATCATGAGCCCTGTGACAAAAATGCTTTGATGCGCAGAATGAGAGCCGTCAATCTCCATTATGGTTGTTTGTGACATCACGATTCACAAAGCCAGGAGAGTGAGTCGAGAGCTAAAAACACAATGCTGGGCCGCTCTCAGTCCTATCCATCTCTTGTGGCCCAAATCCCTGACAACCACCAGCCGACCACAGCACAGCATATGAGAGGTGAGGGGTTTGGGGGGGCTGGAGAATGTGTGCCACATTCCTCCAGGTGATCGTCGGGCCCTTTGCATCTGGGAAAGTCACCGGCACTCAGTACTTGCTTATGCAAGAACTGCAGCGCCATCTGCTGGCAGGCAGAGTAAAGGGTTACTAAAAACCCAACCTCTCATTTACCTTCCTGTTAAATTACAATTAGGCTGACATACACAAGGAAATATGACGGCCTTAAAAATCCACCTTCCCTTTAAATAACTTGAATATAAATGTCATATTTCTAATGATCCCCCCCCCCTCATTTGACCAATTTACCTTCCCGTGCTATAGACCCTGATAATAAACTAAGCTACAAAATCCAAAAAATTGGAAGTGTTGATACCCGGCGTTTTCTTCTCAGTTTGCAGCCATGACGTGATTGACGCTGAAGCAGGCATCTCCAGATGTGGGACAGACCCTGGAGCAAGGACTGCTGCTGCTTTTCACAGGGTGCTTCGTGCTTGTGGGAGGCGCTAAAAATACACAATGGGATGGAAAACACCCTTAATGGTTACTAAAGATACATTCACATCAGAACTGTGTGCCTCCCTAAATCTGTAATATACCAGTGAGCTGGGAAGATTTTGCCTCCGTATTGAGCATTTCATTTACTGCAGCTGGTAATATGAATGATATTTATCTTCTGGAATAAATGTCGTGAGCTGGCAATAGCTGGAATGTGGCATGTTCAGCCAACCTCCTGGATGACCCTTGGTTATACTGCTTGAAGTGTGGAGGATGTCATTCCAGCATTGATGTCATCCTATGGACGGTTCCTCACACGATGATCACCCTGCCAAGTAAGGAGCACACACCACAGCAGAGCAAACAAAGACCCAGAGAACATGGCTCAATATCTCCCCTTATCCTCCCAGAAAACAGTCGCCAAATACTCCTGGGCCGATTCCTCCTCAGGGCAGGATTTGCAGATCTGAAGTTTCTCCAAGAACCAGAAGGTGCTTATGACTTTATATCTACTGAGGAATGATATTTTCATATGAAGCAGCAGCAACAGTATCTGCCCAACTTGCTAATCCTACAGGCCATTGAAGATCTCAAAGAGATTATCTATTTTGTACTAAATTGTGTTTGCGCTTGTGATCATTACCTCGATTTCTGTACATTGGCATCTGCTAATTAAACTGGCAAAAACCAGAACACAGAATGAATAAACCAACCCAGCGGACAAACAAAACCGCTCCGTCTGGAATAACAAACAGGGCCGTGGATGAAGGCAGCATCCACGTTTCTGTCACCGCCTCTGTCTGAGCTGAGCAGGTTGAGTGACAGCAGGCTGGTGATGTCATTCTCCGCTGTATTGGTCACCCTTGCGAACAGTCCCGCCCCCAACCTCAGCGCACGTTGTCTAAATCACAGAGCAGTCCTACGTTTAGTGGCCGTTGGCTCAGTAGATGAAAAACCTCCGTTCCTGTGAGTGTTTTTCTCCAGCAGAGCATCGTGTCGTTTTTTTGTGGACGGACAACATTACAGCCAAGAAAAATGGCTGAAGGCAGGTGGCTAAGGATGCCTTGAGATCCCCCTGATTGTGGGACAAACAGTATTCACAGAAAACTAAAAATGGTTATCTATTACAAAAACTGTCCTGGCTTCATCCCATACTAACCTACACATTCTATAAAGTTAAATCTGTTTATTGTGCTCATTATGTTTCTGTAAGCAAGTTGAATTACACTGAATTGAAGTTAATTTTGCGAAGTGTTCCTGGTACCCTCTTACACTGCAGTAAATCTCTGAGGTCGAAGCTTTGTGAAAAACTGTAAGGAGGCGAACTGCTGGTGTGTAAGTGGTCCTGACAGCAGGGGTGGTTCTGGGGGAGAGGCAGTGTCTCTGTAGCAACATGCATGCCCCATCCCCAAGGCCCCCCTAGATACATATGGTACTTGGGTCTGAAATAAATGCATTATTAATTATTATTATTATTATTATTTACATTTATATACTTGGGCTAAAAAAGTAAAAAAAAAAAGTAATCAAGTTCATGGAAGCAAGACATTGGAGAAATTGTAGTGAGTTACACATTTGTAAAAATTGCAAAATGTAACTCTAAAGCTTTGTATAAATAACTTATCGGTTTTCAAAATTGTCTTTTGTTTCTTGATGCTAGCAATCTAATGTAAATAATACTTGGATGACATTGAGGTCAAATGCATCTGGCCCCCTAGCTGAACAACTGGCCCCAGTTTGGCCCCCAGCTGAAGTGGTCTAGAACCGCCACTGCCTGACACCTCACCAGTACCTTTGGTGGCACACTGAAGAATAGCCTGCAGGATCCCTATTGGTCTGATAGGATCCACTGGATCTCTGTGGATCCATAGCAGCCTGAGGGTAGCAGACCCCGCTGTACCAATGACAATTACCTGGCTTAGGTGCAGATCCTCACCAGTAACACGCCAGATGGACACGCATGCAGGAGTATAACAGCCCCTCCAGATGATAAAGACCGGATATCACATGCCTGAGTGCCCATGCGCCTATGGCATTTCAAACACTTCTGCATTTCTGTGTCAAGCAGGTTAGAGTCCGTCCTTCCCCACCAAATGCCCTGTGCAGAGTGTGTGGGGGTTTCAATGCAGGCAGGTATAATGTTTCCAAACTTGCAAAGGGAAGCACCACCAGTCAGCAGGAAACCACCATTTTTACGGAAGTCTCTGGCAGATTTCTCCTTCTTAAGATGAAAGGTAGACTTCAGGTTGTTTAGCTTTAATAAATGAAGTTGCTACATGGCTGGGAATGACGTCCAATTCTGACAAGAAACCATTTATGATCCTTTTTTTGCTCAACTGCAAGCAGCTCAATCATAATTACAAGAATCTTCAAAGCTTTTGTGAATCTTTGTATTCAGTAACTCCTGAGTCTGCAGGCGGCGTGTATGACTGCATCTGGCAGCAATGTTCTAATGTTATAAAGAAGACGGGAAAAGTTCAAAGCTGGGTGTTGGACAGGGAGATATCTAGCACTATTTCTGGGGCGGTATTTGTAAATCAGAGTTATGAGAGATACACTAACCATGTCCATTTTTTCTCAGTGTGTAAGAGTGGAATTGGCTCAAAGACTGTGTCATACTTCACTGTTTCAGTGAAATCAGGAAAAAGGCCATTTTAACACTATGCCAAATAAAACAAATTCACGCTGCTTAGGACTGTGGCACATGATGCACAGACTGTTCTTGATTAAACAGAAAGAAAAAGCGCCTTAAAATTGTCTAATTTCTCTCTCCATCCTTTTTCATGATGACGTGTATTCTGTCCTGTGGTATTACTGGTCTTGGAAATTTCCAGAAAACAAATGGATTTGTACAGATGATGCCTCTGTCTCCCTGCCACTCCATCTCCACCCCCCCCCCCCACTTCCAATCCCTCATTCTGCAATTATTGGGTAATTAATTCTACATGAATCAACCAGAAAATTGTAAAATTGGTCCTGTGAACCCAGACTGTGTACAGAGCTGTGAGAATTGTGATTCTTGTAAAACGGATAAAGGGCAATTCCTTCAGGCTACAGGGCACTGTTAAGCCAGAAGAAGAGTTTCACTACGCAGCATCAGTCATTGAAGAAGAAAAAAAAACACTGAACAGTACAGAACCACAAAAATATGAGAAATCTTCATCCTCACAGGTAAGGTTAGTTCTTACTGAAGCAAGCAGATGTTGGGGCCATAAACCTCGACAATACAGCTAATTGCTGGCAACAGTCAGTGTATGTCAGCTGAAATGTTTTTTTTTCAGCTGATGTTGATGTTGCCTTCCTCTGATGTGTTTAGCCTCTCACTATTTGAGCAATTGATTCCCACATTACGGAAGTCATCTGTCATCTGCTCAGGCATAACAGCCTCGATTAAACTCCAGCTACTGCGATAAATAACGAATGATTGATTCTCACTAATAACTAGCACAGCGAGGGGTTCGCTCCTGACTTTCATGTTCCAACTGACAGAAGAGGAGAATAAGCAATAATGCTATCTCTTATTAACCTTTAAGAGGGCTTTTTTCCAACTTGGTTGATTCCAGTAGTTCAAGTAATACTTAGGAAATACACCCTTTAAATCTGAGTGTAAAGTGCAATTCTTCCCCTATTAATTCCTGTGAAAGCAGACATCAGAGAGGTTTGTTATGACGAGTCAGATTACATTATACAGTAAGCTAACCTTCTGGCCATCTGATGAGCGGACCCTTTGAAATGCTAGACAGGTTTTGGTGGTAATTGATTCTGTGGCCACTGATCAGTTGTTCAAACCCTCCTGTGGTATTTTATTGACATTTATTAGCCTAGGGATGTATAGGATGTAGTGAAGAGAGATACGAAGCTCAAACTAACTGTGGGCCGTAGAAACACAATAAGAAATCCAGCTAAATCAGGGGTGCCAACTTTGGTCAACTGGCTGGAGTGAGATTTTCCAATTTGAAACAAGACTGCACACACACATGCATTTACATGGATGTAACAGTTTAAATGGCTTGTAAATCACCTGTAGGGTTTGCAAATGACCCATTTGATGTACCTATATTTAGGTTTATAATGGAATAATATCCTCCTGAGACCCCACCCATTCATTTATGTCCATTGTAGTGGACATTTTGTTTTTGCATCTGTCTTTTCACTGATGTAAGGAAACATATTTATCCCTGTTTTACACTAAAGAGAACATGCTGTCAAATTAAAAATAAAAATAAATTTGAAAAAAGATGTCATTTCCTCCAAAGACATAGAAAATCACATGTATAGGCTAAATTAACACTATGATAAAGCATGCATTGCACTCTGCAGTTCACGTCAATTAATGCCTATTGCACAAATCTGATTGGATGTGCAAATGAATTTTAAATTAAGCATCTGTGGTTTGGCTTTTTGGATTGGCTAGTGTTGCACTAAGCATTTGCCGACCCAAGACCCATTTATGTAGGATATTTCTAGTACTGGGACTGGGAAATCTGATCGTGGATCAGCATAAGAGCTTGCTAGTTTTAAAATATTTATATTTCTAACTCTGCCTCGCGACCCTTTCAGAACTTGCCGGAATCGAAATTTGGGTCGTGAACCACGGGTTGAGAATTGCTGTTTTAAAACATTAAACTGTTCACTGACTGCTGTGTCATTAAAGGTTTCTACCATCTGTCTGGTGCTAAAGGTGACTCATCATATTTTTAATAATAATAATAACTGATACTTTATTGATCCTCGTGGGGAAATTGTCTTTACTCCTCCCTCAACTTACTCTTCTAGAGTAAGCTGTCCATGAAGGGCAGCCACCCGTAGTGGTAGCCAGGGAGTTGGGGGTTAAGGGCCTTGCTCAAGGACCCACAGACATGCAGAGGTTACTTTGTAAAGTCTATATATATATATATATATATATATGACATGATGCTGCAGTGGTTAGCACTGTTACCTCACACCTCTGGGACCTGGGTTCCATGTGTGTGGAGTTTGCATGTTCTTCCCGTGTCATCGAAGGGTTTCCTCCAGGCACTCCGGTTTCCCCCACAGTCCAAAGACATGCTGAGGAGTTACTGAATCTCCCCTTGGAGTTACTGAATTGCCCATAGGTGTGCATGTGTGAGTGAATGGTGTGTGAGTGTGCCCTGCGATGGGCTGGCCCCCCGTCCAGGGTTGGTCTCTGCCTCGTGCCCGTAGCTTCTGGGATAGGCTCCGGACCCCCCGCGACCCAGAAAGATAAGCAGGTTGGATGATGGATATATATATTCAAGATTCAAGATTCTTTATTTGTCACGTGCAAGTTATACAGGTACAACAAGCAGTGAAATGTATCCTGATCCG
>JABFEB020000060.1:25377181-25389269 GCA_019775895.2 Stomatorhinus ivindoensis | reverse complement strand
ACCCGTCTCCATAGTCGCACACAAATATTGCAAATTCTGAATTTCCTGAGCAGACATGGACAGCACAACCGACCTTGTAACTCTTTGCCCACACGACCTGGGGATCAGAAATGTGTTAAAACAGGCTACATGTTTTTCAGACAACATTAAATCAATCTTTAAATGTAAGTGTTTCAAATCAGGACCACCCAGACTTTCCCTAGATGATCCTCAGCGATTCCATAGCCCTGCTTATGTTTCATAAAAGGCTTCATTATTAGTTAAAATGGAAGCTCCAATGGGGAAATGTTACCCTCAGTAGGCTTACCTGAGTGTAATGGCCACACACGTCAGTACATGCGTTCGTCTTGTAGGTGTAATGTCGCACCTCGTCAACCCACATCTGTACAGCTTGCTCCACGTTGAATATGGAGACCGGCCATCCCCGCCAGATATTTTCACCTACTGCTCTGAATGAAGGGTGCAGCTTGTATGATTTTTGCAGTGAGGGATTATGGTCGAAGATACATCTACTTGCCCAGTCCTTAGCAACTTTTGCTAAAGTCTCGTCCCAAGTCTGTGCAAGAAATGAAAACGTGAAAACTGGAGCATGAGCTACATACTGTATGGTAAAGTTGGGGCAGAAATGCGGTTTATTTATTGTTTCTTCGTGACATTAAAAGTCTTACAGACAAGAAAACAATTACGACTGGTGCTACAATTAAAGCAACAATTATTGCAGCATTTATCGCGAAGTACACCTAAGAAATTATACATTTCACATTTCTCCACACGTGAACAGTGCATCAGGAAACTCACCATGTACATCATGTCGCTCGCCCTCGGGGTCACCCTGGAGCGATGCATATTGTGAGCGCTGACACACATGTCGATGAAGGTTTCATTGGTGATATCCGTCAATGGTTGCGCATTCGTCCTATATGTTGTTACGATGACTGTACAAACTGCCAGGTACAGCGACTGGACCGCCATTGCTAACAACGATCTTCTTCCTGATTTCAGTTTCATCTGATTCTATCGGAACTGCCGCCAGAGTTGCACTTGACTGTGTTCGTGGAACATAAAGAAAGGGAGTGTAATATTCACCCAAAGGATGAAGTTCTAAAGTCCTTTAAGTTTAATTTGTCCTGCGTCGATTTAATTTAATTTAATTTCATTTAATGTTTGCTTAAATTATTCACCATGCTATTCCTACGTTATATCGACTGTTAAGATCGGTGCAATGGCATCGCATTACCAAAACTGGAGAAGTGTTTATGGCCTGTAATGGACTGGCCGTCCACGGCTGACCCTTTGGGATACGTTCGCCGGGATGATTGGACCATTCTGGGTTGTTCCTTGCCTCCGTGATAGGCTCCGGACCCACCGCAACCCTGAATTGGACTAGCGGTTTTGGAAAATGGACAGATGGATGGATGTAAAAGTGTGTGTGTGTGCGAATTAGGTTGATATTACAATGTGACCTGAAAACCTGAAAATTACTTTTGACGTTCGGTGTGAATGCAATTAGAAAAAATAAAAATGACCAAAGTATCTTATTTAGTTTTGCTGTTTATGGTTAAGGTTAGGGCTGGGTAGGGGTTTAAGGTCGTCGTGTTGGGATTAGGGTTTTCCCCATAGAAATGAATGGAGAGTCCTCACAAAGATATAATTGTGTGTGCGTGTAATAAATTGATCATTATAATAAATATTATATTCACCACAGTCGCCTGTGGGATGGAGGGTGGTGGAACAGGAAGGAAAAGCGGCAATTTATTGTGACGGAGTTTAATAGGACAAATAGCCACTAGGTGGCAGCATTGGTTAACTTTTTTTATCCTGAGCTATTGAATATACTTAAATGTGTTAGTCGTCATATTGAAAAAGAGATTCAGACGGCGAGGAACTGCTTTAATATTTAGCATGGATTTTTTTTCTAGGGCAAATGCAATAAGGAAGCATTTTCACGATTAAATGATTTTGCCAGCATCCGGCCCATTGCACTAACAGTGAGAATAAATGAGCGCTGAGTCCTGTCTGCTGCTGATTCTGACTTCTGTCAAGTATGCAGGTTTGACCAGCAAAAGCCTCTCTGCCTACACATGACTTTTGCACTCATGTTGGCATGTTTCAGTATTTCTGCTGCACTCCGAGGGCCTTTTGCTCATTCTGCATAGCCTTAAACTTTGAGTTTTTTTTTCAGGACACTGGACCTGTTCTTTGTTAGCTTATTATGTTTGCTTCTTATTTATAGATGCTGCCCTCTTTTCATCGACTCTGCTGCGAGTTGTTCCCTACACGGACCTGTTCTTGGACTTTCTGCAGAGCAGATTAGTCTGGATGTTTGGAAGCACTGAGCATTTGGTGGCCTTGTCTGATGAGTGAGTACAGTGTTAAAAGGTACCATGGTTTCTTTTTAAGCTAGTGTCCCACTGCTAAACCAGCACAAACCAGTGCCAATTGCCAGTGCCAGTGACTTTAAGCATTACAGGCTTCAACTAAGCTCCCTCATGATAAATGTACCAAGTATCATGTAATAGTGTAAAGGTTCATAGATTATTTTGAACATCCACTTTGGTACATCTTCATTTTAAATACATGTTTTAATGAGGAAAATAAATACATTTAGTTATGATGATTAAAACTGCACTGTTGGACAGGGCAACTTGCTGGTGCAGCGAATGGTAGTGTAGCAGCAGGAAGAGAGTCATTTCACTTTGGACGTTGAGAAAGCTTTCCTTGACTTGATGATGTGAGGGGGTTACACATTCCCACCTCTGTGTAGTTTCCCTCCAGTATTCAAATCTACAATTGAGCATGTATGAATTTATGTCTCACAGAAACAATAAAGAATTCCTGCTCATTGATTGCAACTAGTTTTTGTCCTGCTCAACTCATGAATGACTTAATTAGCACACTTATGATAACAAGGCATACGGATGACAATACTGTCCCTGTGGTTTGGATTTCCCCGTTCAATGGGCCCAGGGATTCTGCTTGACTTAATGGGGTTGTCCAGAAATAATTCTTGCACCTCTGCTCCACATCATTGCTCAATGTTGGTTGCAGGTTCTAAGAAGCCTTCCCCCTTCCAGCTATAAGGACGCGGAGACAGTGTAATGAAAATGCAAATCATTTTAATTAAAAAATGAGAATAGATAGAAATTCTGGCTGCTAGAGAGATTTAAATGAATATGACAACGAAATATGTACACTTAGCCAAAGCATGAAAGAATGCACCTAAGGAATGTTAAAATATTTATATAGTTTAACATGAATAGAAAAGCATGATACATTTTAAGTTGCCATCTATTGGAAAAATGAGATTTTTACCTGGTATTTTAATTAACTAAATGTTCCCTTAGTTAAAAGTGTGTGATGCTGAAGGTTTTTTCTGTAAACTGTGATTGCTTGCAAGGGCTCAGTTATCAGCATAGTACTTTTGCAAAATGTTTGTGGATTTGATTCCAGCTCCAGCATGTGTGCAGTTGGAACACTCTAGCGGGGCTTGTGTGAGTTTCCTGTCACATGACGAAGACCTGCAGTTCATGTGTCTCTAAACTGCCTTTAATATGTGAGGTACCTGTAGTGCCATCCTGATCCAGGTATACTGAGATTTCTGACTCCAGTATCACTCCAGTCCTGAACTGGATTTCAGGGTCTGGAAAAGTAAAAAAAGTTTCTGCCCAATTGCTTATATGTACAAGTAGCGGTCTGATATATTTTAAAGTACTAATTGAGTACTGGAGTTGGCGGGACTGTATCTACAGTACTTACATTGCATTTCAATGTTTTTGTTTTAATTAGTGTTTGAGTTATGTTTAAGGGTGACCCAGGAATCGCTGATCACCCTGCAGCATTAAGTGCGAGGTCGATGATGAAGACGCTCATAAAACAGCCAGCTGGAGACAAAGGGGGATGAGGAGAAAGCTTCATGTGAGGCCAGCAAGGTCACCTAAGAGAGGAATTGGGGCAAAGCACAGAGGAGATTGACTGAATGGGAAGCGTATTGCACTGAGAGTGCAAGAAACTGTACTGTGCTTCATTTGCCTTGTAAAAACAGCATTTAGCATCACAATAATAATGAAGTCCAACAGGGTGACTCTGCAGTGGTATTTTTTGTCTTTTTTTAACACTAGCTCCCATATTTAAGCAATGACTTCAACAGAGTGTAATAACTTATTGTTTACCTGTTTAAATGGTTTATTGAAGGACTTTTTCATATATAGGATGATGGAATTTTAATGTTTTCATGTCTTCTCAATTACAGCCTTACCAGGACAGTCAGAGTTTGGGTGGGTAACTCTGCTTCATCAAAACTTGTGTAAATTTTCTTCTACTTTATTTGTTATTTTTATTTTTGTCAGCTACACCTGTTATTTTCCCCACAAACCAGAGACCCACTGTAAGCTCCAAATTATCTATTGGATTACTGTCACCCTATCTGGTTAAAATGGTAATTATGGATCAATAATGGTCATGCATTGTTCGGCTCACAAGCTGAACATTTAAAAAGGTGCAAACCTTAAGTCTCCCGGGTTTTAAAAATCAATTCGTATGGCGAACCGAGTGAATCTATCTGCTGGTGAACGTGATCATGAGGTGGAGATGTTAAGATGCTGATGTTTGGAGCACCTCAAGCACGCTGTGCAAATCTGCCAGGCGCTGGAGACCTGGCCCCCTTGACGTAGGCGTGTGAGAGCGCTAAACGATCCGGCCGTGAAGTTTCCGGTCGAGCTGGTGGACATGCAGCGCCAGCAGCCAGACCTGCAGAAAGCCAGCTGGGAAAATGTGAGGAACATGGCAAGGAGATGAACGTGGTAGGGAGACGCTTAGCTGTAGGGAGACGTCTGTGTCCTAGCTGACCCTTGCCTGTCCACACAGCTTGCCATCCTCTCTTCTGAAAGCTAAAACAAGGGAAAAACACTTACTGGGAGCAAATTTGTCCTTCAACTGCATTCTGTGCTCAGATGGTTTTATTGCAGGATCAAATAATTACTTGGGATAAGCTGTCTTAACTGATAAATTGACACATTAAACGTGCTGTCTGATTAGGAGAGTCCCATTTTTTTGTGGGCAGTGACCCTTCATACAGAGTCAAATGCACAGTCATTAAACGCAGCTACTAAGGAAAGCTGCTCCCCCTCTCTGTTACCTCAGCCCTCTGAAAATAAACACTGGCTAGTTAACACAAGTAGAAACCGTGTTAAGGAAATGTATAAATTATGGGTATATTAGATTTTTTTCCCTGCATAAGTTAAAATTTACAGTTATTAAACCAAAGTTGAGCAAATCGATGTATGTGTGTATCTTCATATACTTTCGTATATAAACTAAAATCAGGGGCAGTCGCACTGTGGGGCAACAGAGAAAGTGCAGGTAGGAAGCAGAAGCCGCAATGCTGGCCCCGTGTGGCCAGATCAATGCTGTCATAGATTTTTCCAAAGTGGGCTGTTATAAATTTGCAATGAAAGGAGCTGGGATCAAAAAGAATCACGTTACTTGAAAGAGACACATCTTGACCCGTTATTTAGATAATAGCCTTCGCATTAGGTTCACGTGTAATCTTATTACAGCAGCATGACGGCTCAACAGCTGGTTCCTTGTCTACGCCCCGTGATTGACTGCATGTTCCCTTGCTTTATGCTTTATGAAGCCTGAATTAAGCAGCAGACTTTCCATAGCCCTGTACTAGAAATGCAGTTAGAAGATGGATGGGTGTATTCGTAATGTCTCACGCTTCCATATTATTAATATCCTAACTTAAAAGTTAAACCAGTGGAGTCAGACAGTGAAAAGTAACAGTCTTGCTCGGAGAATTTAACTTGGTCGGTCATAGAGCTACAAGCAAGGATACAAAGAGACAGAAAACGATGGATGGGTGGTAAAATTAGACTGGGTGAATGGGAAATAGACGCTATGGAAAAAAGGCTTTAGTGGGTGCCAAGTGTTCGATTTTAGCAACATACTGTATTTCCCAGCATCGAGACGGACTCATACTGAGAATTCTAACGTAACCTCAGGATAATAGCCAGCGGCTTCCGAAATGGACACTCCATGGTTTGAGGATCAGACATCACATTTGTCAAACTGATTTGCACGTATGCCCCAGCGGATTATGTAATCCAACCCCATGCAAGGCTAATAAATTATATAGTTTATATATATGTGACGTTAGAAGGAGCTTGTTGAAATTATAAGATGTTTATAATCTTCCAATTTATGCAAAATAGTAGCATGAATTCGCAATCGATATACCCCATTTCCCTTGAATTTTCTATAAAATGTTGTTTGGAGGGCACATAATATTCACGATTAAGTGATATCAGTAATTAGATTTGTCAGTGGATCTGAAACTGAACCTTAACAGTCTGTTTATAAAGACATCAGCCGACGCACCAGGAATAGTCCAGTCTGGTCGCATCGCAGACAAAAATAACAATCTTTACAGCTATTCTCTTAAGTTGTGTAACATTGATCGGATAAATTTTGCGATAAATGACTCATTTGCCTTTTTCGTTTTCACCATTTGCAGACTTGTAATTATTATGATTATAGGGAATGACTACAATTTTACTGTTTAAACTCACCTAATACTGGAGCTGTAAAACAAACTAAAACGCACTGACAGTTCGCCTTCCAGGCAGGTATTTGCGGTTATCTTATCAGCAGCACTCGTCTGAAACCCAGCCCAGCTTCATTATGTTATTTTCACTGACTTTACTAGTATGTCTCTTAAGGTCTTAAGAAGATCCTTCGTTGCTTATGAATCAATTTTTTTTAATCAAAAAACGTATTTTTTCTTGGGGATCGGTGAACCGCATCATAGTGTGAGACCATAAGTGCGCCAGACGCGCATCAGCTGAGTAAATCACAGGTAGCGAAGGTTTCCGACTCATATCTTACCACATTTCTCCGTGACCCACTGGCGGTGAGACATCTAATGCCCTCAGTATTCGCCTCTGTCCTTCAGATTGCCTGAAGTAAGACTGTTCAGCGCAGACGGCAAACAAACCACGTCCCACCTGGTAGTCTATCCTACTTATGCGTAACGCCAGGAAAACTTATTCCATTTAGCCGCTACTACTACGCGATCCAAATTCTCGTTCGCATCTTTATGATATAAGCTAACTGGGGAGCTAAGGTGGATTTGTCTGATATTTTCTAATACATTTTTCCGGTGTTCGTTAATAAACCAGCCGGATATCGGTATTATAAGATGAAATACCCTCCATTTTACGAAGTCGCAAAAAGCGCAAAGCCAGACCGTCTCAGGGAAGACCCGATTATGGGATTACACGTTATAACAATGGTGTAATTATCAGGTTTTTAAGAGAATTCCGTGTCCGTGCCGTGCGTGTCCCTGTAGTTAAACGTAGGAGCAGAACTGGATCTATTTGGTGCTGAAAGAACAGCTCCGCCAGATCCTCCGGGACGGAACTGGTTGTCTGCCCAAATGTCAACAAGACAGACGTATTGGAATGTAAAAAGGGTGGCTTCAAAACTGAAAACGAATGCAAGAAATATAAAATGCAAAACAAAACCAGGCTTTTAGATTCACATTTTATTTGGTGCCTTTGCCTGTTGCGAACGCGCTAGACGCGTAATTTAATGCATTGCACTGGGGTACAGAAAATAAAAACTTGAAATATAAAATATAAATTAAAAATATATAAAATAAAATAAAAAACAATGTGTAGGAAGAATTCTGTTGCGAATATTACGGAGCACCGGAATCAACAGCGCAAACCGGTAAGTAAATGAGGGATTTTTCCTTGACGCCGTTTCAAGTAAATAAGAATTTTTAAAAACTGTCGCGTAAAGAATGCGTTTAAATTAGGATAGTATTTTTATATCTGCGGTGGGTAAGACGGGATAAACAGATCAAGTTGGCAGATGAATAATCAGAAGGACTGTTTGTGTTATTCAATTCGACTTCTCCTGCCAGAATGGGAAACAGGAACCACAGAGACAGAGACTCATAAAGGCTACCAGCAACTGCACGCACGTCAATAGCCACTGCCTGATACCACTGGCACAAGGGCAAATCGAAGGAGGTCCGACTAGCAGCAAGCGATTTCTGTTATGAAATTACAAATCCGTATGCAATCGCAGTTAAAAAAAACAAAACTGGTGCATGCAGAACATTTACAAGGGATACCTTCGTTGGTTTCTTGGGCGGATAATCTTTCCTGGCTACTCTAGGTGGGCATTCTGATGTTACTTCGAAAACAAAATATTTGATACTTTAAAAAAAGTCTTAATCGAGTCATGTCTTATCCAGAGCGATGGGCAAGATCGACGACAATGAGAGGATAATCCTCAACGTGGGGGGAACCCGGCACGAGACGTACCGGAACACTCTGAGGACGCTGCCCGGCACGCGCCTCGCCCTGCTCGCTTGCGGCTCCGACGGGGATTCCGCGCCCGCGCGCCTGCAACAAGTATCCGGCTTCATTGAGTTCAACCCCAAAAGCAACGAGTATTTCTTCGACCGGCACCCCGGGGTTTTCGCCTACGTGCTCAACTACTACAGGACGGGGAAGCTCCACTGCCCGGCCGACGTCTGCGGTCCCCTCTTCGAGGAAGAGTTATCCTTCTGGGGTATAGATGAGACCGACGTGGAGCCGTGCTGCTGGATGACCTACCGGCAGCACCGGGACGCCGAGGAGGCTCTCGACGTGTTTGATATTAACGTGGAGAACTGCGATGGAGAAGAAGACGAGCTGGGCATCGAGGACGTTGAGACGGGCGAAGGCAGCTTGGGTCGCTGGAAAAAGTGGCAGCCCGTGATTTGGAATTTGTTTGAAGATCCTTATTCTTCCAGGGCTGCGAGGGTAAGGAGCCGCACCGCCGTGTCCCTGGGGCTGCAGCGCACAAGAGTTCGGGTCACAAGTTTTTGCAGTCCGCATTATAACAAAAACTACATGTGTAAAAACCATGCATATGAATAAGAAACATTAAGTGCACCAATGAATCAGTGTCATTCATTATTTAGTACGATCCCAAGAGCGTGCACTGGGGTACACGTGTGCAAAATGCGTCGGAAGGAACTGACAGTCACGGGTTGTATAGGTGTTTAAACAACAGACGAACGCTAAATGAGTCGTGCAGTTTAGGATTATCCAGACGAGTGTGTGACCGTTACCCTCAGTGACCTGTCACCACAACGTGTCCTTAGTTTGCTTTAAGTTGTCCGGATACAGGTGTGTGTCACTCACAGTGTCGCTGAGGGGAAAGCAATCGTGTATTTTCCAGTGGCACAACAGTACGCCCGCAAACATGCGATAATCAATGGATGATTTTCAGATCCCGAATCTGAGACATCAATGTTTCTATAAATAGAGGCTTACAGAAACTCAAACGAAGGTTGTTATGGAAACCGGTATCTGGGGGAGGGCGGTGGCGGCGGGGGGGTTCAAATAGAAAATGTGGCATATCGATATACTCGATATCTAAAGAATGATACATTCAAACATCATACAGTATTTCCGTATTGTCTGCCAAAACCCGTTTCGTCTTTAGGTTAACAATTTTTAAGTCGCACTTGGAAGATTCCAAACCTGTGTAAAGTCTACAGGTAACATTGTTAAATAAACTGTTAATTATCAATTATTATTACGACTTCAGGATTGCCTGCCGGGAACTTCTCTTGTGACCTTGAAGTGACTTTCACGTAGGCTCTGTAGTCAACTCTTGTGTGTAGAAGTACTATGAGGATGAGTGTTCGCTAGCAAAATCAATAACGATTTACATCTGACACTGGCACCAGCATAAATAATGCTGTTAATTTGTTAATATAGGTGCCGTGCAACTGACACAAGCCTTCAGTACTGCCGCTGTTTCATGACACCGATTAGCACTGTGCTTTTGCAGGGATTTTCATGTAACGGCAAAATGAATGTAAGGCCAGTGAGAATAAAATATCTTCATCCGCAGTGAGCAGATCACCAGACAGCAATAGTTGTGATGCTGAGTTTCCTCTCTTATTTCATGACATGCCACTTGGTGCTGTTGTATTTATATACTCTGTACATGAACTCCTGTCCCAACGGGGGGAGGGACTGTAAAATCTTATTACTGGAAATCCAGCACGTTGCTGATGTGAGTTCAACTCCAGACATCTTTGATAAGGTGGCTATTGTGGCATTGCTAAGCTGGCTTTCTCTGGTCATTTTTGGTGTAAATTCATGCCTTCCCAAGGAACTAGGACTTACTGACATGAGTGATGATTTCCATGTCTTGTCCGTAACAAGGCAGAGTGGTGGCTCTGAGGCTGGGGATCTATGCCACCAATCGGAAGGTTGCTGGCTTGAATCCCATGAATGCCAGCAGTGATTCTCCTCTGTTGGGCCCTTGAGCAAGGCCCTTAACCTGCAATTTCTACATCCCAGGTATGACGTTAATCTACATCCAGCCCTATATAGATATCCTCCAATTTACAGGGAAATCTGGGGATTGCTGGCAGGATTGGCACTCTAGCCACTGGGAAAAAAACTTCCCACTCATCCATTTGGACTAGTGTGGGGCTGAGGTATCACCTGCCTCTTGGCCGCCCTCAGGTTCTCATCCCTGAGGTGGTTTGTTGTGTGGTGGGTGTGGCAAAGTGCTGTAATCAGTGCCTGCTCCTTACCCCTCTCTTTTCAGTACCAAGGTATTTCATGTTTAGCTGATGTGGCTTTGAGGAACATCTTTGGGGTGAGGATGGTTCTCCATGATAGTCCATGATGGATTATTGTCTGATGAGGGATGAGCAGGGAGAACAGCGAGATTTTCCTTCCATCTGCTTTAAATTAATGGGGTTTGAGGGAGAAGTTATGGGATCGTGCTGTAGTTCATGTCGCTTATAACTGACTGAAGGTGCCAGTCTAGTTACTTGCGGTTTTATTGTGCTGTACTTTAGATTCCGAATCCGCCTTATTTTGGTGCACTCTTCCGTGCCTCTGAGATCACCTGTTATTCCAGGCATCTTTGCCAGGACAAGACACAGCAAATGTGAACCCCTGCTGTCAGGGCATTAAGGTGGAAGAAGCTGATGTCTCATATTTGGAAACAGGAAATCAGTTTTTTTTCTTTGAAATACATCAGGACTTCAGTACCAAGGGTTTTTTTTTTACTTCTTTCACTGTTTTTGATTGTTCCAAGGCAAAGTTGTCAATGACCTCCCCTTCTTCACCATTAATACTGCATCCTAGGGTCACAACTTTTGTTTTCCTCTAGCAGAGTAACACCAGTTTTTAAGTTGAGAAGCACCAATACTCCTGAGTACATTTTTAAAACGCCTGATCTGAGACGTCATGCCAGCCTCTAACACAGTTGAAGCCTTCAGATGTTGCGGAGTGACCTGCTCCTTCTCATGCATGTGTCTGTTTCACTCCCTTTCTCACATGCATGCCCTCTTTGTATTTCCATTTTACAATCTCTTCCACTGTCTAAATCAAAGCATTGTTTAATATCGCTCATGTTTTTCCCTGGACGTCAGTTTTAGGGTTGTGTTTATGGGTAATGGAAGTAATTTTAAGAGCCTTAAACTGTGGATATATATCACACAATTTTATCCAGTATGACCTCAAAGGGTCTTTCTTTTCTTTGAAGGCATAGAAGCTGAGTTTTCTGTCTTGCATTTTATGGGGGGGGAGTCATTGTGAAACACAACATGTTCACAGACCTAGTTTTCTGCTACTTGACATTCGCACGTGTTTTTCCATATTTATGCCCATGTTTCCTCTCATAGTACAAAGATACAACTGCGTTGAATCAGTGATTAATTAAACTGTGCGGTGGATTTTGCATTTTGCTTCTCAGGGTGTGCTCACATTAGGCAGTTGGAACCGTGCCAGAGTGTGTTTCACCACCAAAGCGCGCTTTGTTTGACCAGTGTGAGTGCTCCGAACCGTGCCAGAGTGTGTTTCACCACCAAAGCGCGCTTTGTTTGACCAGTGTGAGTGCTCCGAACCGTGCCCGGGCTGGGAAGAGGTGCGCCAGAGCACGGTTCAGTTGGACTCGGGCGCGGGTTTGCATACAGTGTGAGTGCTAACCGTGCTGGAGCAAGAAACAGGACGCGTGACGTCACATTTTTGCGATGCTCCAAGTGATAGTAAGTTACATG
>JABFEB020000060.1:25330912-25355693 GCA_019775895.2 Stomatorhinus ivindoensis | reverse complement strand
GCTAACAGCTAACGGTGCTATAATCGTTCCATTTGGATTGATAATAATAGTGATTTTTTTTTCTCCCATAACTGACAATCCTGCAGTATTTCTGAGCCAGACACAGATTAAATCGCGTTATTGAATTGTCAAATCACGCTAATGACTTTCATTCAACAGGAACACTGTAGGGTATCAAGACAAATGGCCTTTCCCAGCAACGTGATCTGTTCTCCTGCAGAACATGCGTCTCCTAACTCTCAAGCTACATGTGGCCAGGATTCCAGGCCAAGCTCTGCCAAGAATTGTGAGGATCCTGGCAACACCGGCAAACTCCTGCCTGTCGAGCTGCCGTTGTCCCGCGCCTTCAAGCGACAGGCGGGGTTTCAAAATGTGCATGGCGGATCAAAATTTTCACGTGGTCTCCCGCGATTCTTAAACAGCTGCGCACATCCAAATGCATGGGGCTTTATTTGTGACGTATGAAATATTTCCACAACACAGCATTTCTATACAAAATTGCATTGTAAATCAATGAGTTTTCATCGACAAGGATTCCAGTTATTCTTTAGCGCCGTTTGTACTCTGAACATTGCCGAACGCTCTAAGGTCTGGCGTGATGTAAACCTGAAGGACAGAGGCTTGTGGGAAAGCTTTCCAGTTGACCTGTCAATGTCACTTTTTAACCCTTCCTTTAACCCCAATTCCCAGTCCTCAAGGGGACCTTCCCCGTCTGTCAGCTACAAAAGCAAGAACCGCTGAACGATGAGCCCGTCGTCTCTCTATTAATAGACACGGAGGGTGTGAGTAGAGATTCTCTGCTGTGCAGAGAAGACACACGCCACGGCTTTCCTCGTCTCCCCGACTCTGAAGTTCTGAAGACGGCACAATTCTATGTCTGGCAAGAACTCCACTGTCTCGCCCTTTTGCAGCATCTTCTTTTTCTGAGGATTAAAGTAACAATGAATTATTGAAATTAGCGCGGCTCCATGTTGTTATGTGTTATTTTTAAGCAGGCATCTGGTTGGTTGGCAAACGCCTCGAATTTAAAAAGGGACCCCAGGCGGGTTTGTCATCCTGATGGGATGTATAATGAAGGAGATCAAGCCGTACATCCGTGGGCGGTGGGAGGGATTGCATTTTTTTTTAAGGTACTGTTTTGCTCCCAATTATACAAGTTTTCTTCCTGCACATAGAGGTTGAGAATTTTGAGCCGTTAGTCCTGGGGGGGGGATTGCCCATCATCATCCACCAGGGAAGGTTTCTCCCTTGTTTAGCTCTCCTTTATTTCCCCAATAGTACCAGCATGGCTTTGAGAAACATAATGGACATTTACTGTATGTGATGGTGTTGATGACTCCATGTGAATACAGTGAATTCAGTATTGCTGAATTTCCTTAGGGAAACCTATCCAATAGTAAGCGTCCTTATTTTACTTCCGATGGTGTAAAGAAGGGCGGAGAGATTATAACCAGATATATGTTGTGTTTTTGCAAAGAATACATTGACAGACAATTGTTTTTATTGTATAGTTTCATAGGAAAAACTATTCTTAACAAAATATATTTTAAATTGTATTAAGGAATGCTAAATGTAATGTGGGTTTGAAATCCCCAACAATGAAGGGAAGACCAATAATATGGAAAGGGCCAGGGATGACCTCTGGAAGGGGGCACGGCAGCAAGGTGTTATGGGATATGCAGTGCGTAAAGCAAAGCTGGTTAGACGTATGGCACGCGGCTGGTGTAAGGAGTGAAGCGCGCACCTGCTTAGCAGAGCCTTGAACAGGTGGCGGCTAATCGATTTGGCCGCGCGAACTATGCAGAAGCAGCTTGGAGGGGGATTTGGTTAAAAATATGCCACGCACTGACACATGGAACATTAGCGCTCACAGCACACGTCTGTCTAGCATGACATGAAACACAACAAACTTGATCCGAGGTGCATTACACGGAACACTGATAGAATAAACACAAAAATCACGAGTTTCAGACGGGAGGCTGCTTGTTTTCTTAATAGCGAGTCGTTGTAAGATGTTAGCATGGCAATAATCATCTCCAGAAGTATGTATTGCATTTATTTCTAAGACAATTAACAGTCACATTCCAGTATTTCATAAAACTTTTTTTCTGGATTTGATTTCTATACCTAATGGATCAATAAATCTGTCAACTACAGCTTATAATCGCAGTTCTGGGCCCACAGTGCCCCATCCACAGGACCAGTGCGAATACTCTGCACCCATTGTTATTCTGCAGCTGCACCCAATGCATATTGATGCTGTGGCTTATAGTTTACACGGTATGCGTGTCTGCTGTGTTGGTGGGCATGAGCACCCTACTGCAGGCCAATGTCAAGGACAGCCCTCTACAGTTTAAGTACCTTTACATTTGCATTTTATTTATTTGGCAGCTGTTTTTAACCAAAGTAATGTGCATTTTTGAGAGAAAACAGGATCAGACAATCCCTGGAGGCTGGGGGCAGCTGGGCAGCGAATACTGCACAGTTAAATAAACAGCTAATAAAATAGCACTGGGTTATTAGGCCTGATTGCATCTGTGTCTGTCTATGCTATGGTAACTATGCTGTGCTTTGAAGAGACAACATTTATAATGAATCTATGTTTATGCATTCATTAAGAAGGGAATTAGTCATTTAGTCAACATCAATCGCAGTCCATGCAGGTATGAACAGAACAGGAAGTCAGTTGCATGATTTACTGTATGTTATGTATTTAACATTCTACTATGTTTTTATACGTATTAATATTTATTTCAGGTAATATTTATTATTATGCGATGTTAATATACACAGGTTAGTTTTTATGCTACAGTGCCCCCTCTGGTAGGGTTAGGCAGGCACAGGTTTTGTCCTGAGACAAGACTACAAAAAACACACTGGTGAAAGAGGCTGAATTATTACAGATGAAAATTTGTGATGTGCCATTACTGTGACATGCAACAGGGGAACAAGGAAGGCTGCGGCACCTCGACTTCCCGCAGCCACACGAATCCGTCGTGCCATAATTGTAATAGTATGGTGAGTGTGACTATGAAAGGTGTCAGTCACAGAGAAAATAAAAACACTCTACATACGCAACAAGGAGCCAAAGAACTGTCGGTGAACGGATCGGTATTAGGAATGGGTATCCCGAAGGTTGGCCTATGTTCCTTCGAATGATGGTGATCACACCGCTGCTCCGTGGGCTGCTTGCTTCTGCAAAGTGCGAAAAGGGCCGCGGCTCGGAGGGATGTGCCTGCCACGCGGCTCGCTCGGTACCGCCGGGCAGAACGCCCGCGGCTATGCCGAGCGGGTCCTGCTGCTGACTGATGGCTCCCACGCGTTCCTTTGGTCTACCGTTTGATGGGGAGACCGGAACTGTTCTCCTCGTTCCCTCCGTGGGCCGCGCGACAGCAGCAGTAAGAATAGCACGGCGAAAAGCCCCCGGAATGTTTCTCACCTCATTCCCGAATGTTTCTGTTGCTGTGTACACAGTTCCTAAATCAAAGTTGTTCCAAAGGGGAAACAGACACTAAATTCTTATTGTGCCCTGGAAAGTATATTCGGTACAATGAGATTTAGGTAGAGTTTCATCCAACTTCTGATGCACCGAAATTCAACTACCTTTAGACTTGGCCCTCCTCTGTCACACTGAGTTTCAGCAGCCTGGTGATTCAGCTGGCCCTCTGATACACTGAGATTCAGGAACCTGGAGATTCAGCTGGCCCTCTGATACACTGAGATTCAGGAACCTGGAGATTCAGCCAGAGATTCAGATACCCAGAGCTTTGTTTAGCTTTCAGTTCTCTGAGATTCTAGCATCTCTAGATCCGGCCCACCTTCTGTTACACCAAGATCCAGGCATCTGGATGTTCTTCCAGCTTTCGAAACACATAAGGAATAAAACACGGCTTTCTAGGTCAGCGACTCGCTTTCTGCTTCTCACTTGGGACTCTTTGCTTACGTCCCTTTTTAGGACACGGAACGCCATACTTTGCACCGCCACAATGTGATAAAAAGCCATCGGGAAACAGGTGTGCGTTCCCCAAGTGTGACTGTAACCTGAATGGAACATCAGAATGTAAGAGTTTGAGGAAGCAGCCCCTGATGTGTGCATGTGGAGGGTGATCAAACACCTGGGAACATCTGTCCAGACAGCAGTTATTGGCTTTCATTTAAGGTCATAGGTCACGCTCTTTACTTAGACTGAAGCGAAGCAAGTGGAATTACAGCAGTGGAAAAAACTGATGATGATGTGTATATGTATTTGTGTATGTATGTAGCAGTGATTAATCTAAATCCAGAATAATTTTGCCACTTATAAATGGTAGTAACTGATTAATAATAAAAGAAACTGTGTTATTTGTTCTGCTTATTGATGATTGTCTATAAATGATATACAAAGTGTTACAACCTAATTAATAACCTGATTATAACCATTCATAAACCCTTTATGCGTAGTCTTATTGTAAAGTACCATTTTTATTTACATGTTGTTTTTCAGTTTCCTGTAGTGAATAATAGACTAACTGGTATTAATTTATTCTATCATTATAAACTGTATGAAAGATAATTATCTAAAAACCTCTTAGTAGAAGCTGTGAAGTGAAACACACGACTGTGTGGATACAGAGACAGAGGCGAAAGAAAAGCAGGTCACTGTCAGACAGAGTGCGGATAAATGTAAAGCTCATTGCTGGCAATGGCTGCGCTTTCTGTGCTGTTCTTCACTGACTTTTCTGTCTGTAATTGGGCAGTAATGTATCATTAGTTATTGTTTTATTCTTAGCTCAGAGACGTGACCCGCTGTGACGAGAGAGGAAATATATGGATAGATCATCTGGTTGGGGCGACATTAATATGCTCCATCCTGATGCTGTATTTGTCCTATGGATGGACAACCTGGAGCTCTGATGCTGTGTGATCTGATTACTGTTGCCTTACTGAATACGCCCGACAAGCAGCTCCTGTTCATTAAGACAGTCAGCACCTAATTCACACATCCGCGTCTGCTGGTAGATGCTAGTCGGATGAGATTAGAAGAACGCAACAGCAAGAAACGGAAATAGTGGTGAATCTTGGCTTCCATCCAGAGGCCCCTGGGCTATTTGAGTTGTCAGAGAGCCTCCTACTCTATTTTCTACAATGGAGCAACAGTTACATTTTCCAAGCTATGGAGTTGGGGGTGTGGGACAATAAATCTTCTTGAGGTTTAAAAACATTCCGGAATTTTAGGGGGAATCGGTCACGTGATCCAGCGTAAATTATATTTCGGTCTGGGCTCAAAAATATGAGACAAATCACAGCCCATATCAGATCAAAATGGGACACAGCGTTTTATTATTCAATACAGGATGGGTGGCAACTCCAGGTTACAAATTCTATCAAACAAGGGTAGCTGAGGCCTCATTTAAGTCGATGCCCCTGGGCTTCAGCCTGGGTAACCCCGAGCATTAAAGCGTCCCATCTCAATAAATATACGTCAGACGTAGGAGATATTTACTGTACTTTACTTAAATGCCTTTTGCAATTAACTGTGAGTTTTCCCTTAATCTTAACTCTGTAGACTTAGTTGGCTTCACTACGGCTTTTACTGCAATCGTCTTTTCCTATGTATAATTGTTCTGAACTGCTCCTTTATCTTCTGTTCTAGTTTATAGCCTTTGCATCTTTATTCTTCATCCTGGTGTCTATCACCACCTTCTGCCTGGAGACCCACGAGGCGTTCAACACGATAATCAACAAGACAGAACTAATAAAGAATGACAGCCAAGGGGACCACAGCCCGCAGATTGAGATCGAGACAGACCCGGCGTTGACATATGTGGAGGGCGTCTGCGTGCTGTGGTTCACCTTTGAGTTCCTGGTGCGCGTCATCTCATGCCCAGACAAGCTCGAGTTTGTCAAGAGCCTTCTGAACATTATAGACTTTGTGGCCATTCTGCCCTTCTACCTGGAGGTGGGCCTGAGTGGGCTCTCCTCCAAGGCCGCCAAGGACGTGCTGGGATTCCTGCGCGTGGTCCGCTTCGTGCGGATCCTCAGGATCTTTAAGCTGACCCGCCACTTTGTCGGCCTCCGGGTCCTGGGCCATACCCTGCGAGCCAGTGTCAACGAGTTCCTGCTGCTCATCATCTTCCTGGCGTTGGGTGTGCTCATCTTCGCAACCATGATCTACTACGCCGAGCGCATCGGCGCCCATCCCAATGACCTCACAGCCAGTGACCACACCCACTTCAAGAACATCCCCATTGGGTTCTGGTGGGCGGTGGTGACAATGACCACCCTCGGCTATGGCGACATGTACCCCCAGACGTGGTCGGGCATGTTGGTGGGCGCCCTCTGCGCTCTGGCGGGGGTGCTGACCATCGCCATGCCTGTGCCCGTCATCGTCAACAACTTTGGGATGTACTACTCGCTGGCCATGGCCAAGCAGAAGCTGCCCAGGAAGAGGAAGAAGCACATTCCTCAGACGATTCACGGCGGGTCACCCACGTGCTGCAAATCAGAGCACAACATGGCGTGCAACAGTACCCAGGGTGACCTCTGCCTCACCAAGATCAACAGGGCATTGGAGCACAACAGATCAGGTGAGTTGTTTGGACTCTGCTCTAATCAGAGGTTACGTGATGGCTGAGAGACGTCTGAGGGAAGCCCTCATTTTCATACCAGGATATCTCCTTTAAATATTCTGGAGAAAAAAAATTGTGATAATATAATTTTTACATTTGACTTTCAGGTTAGTTTTTAGACTGTGCTGAAAAATCCATTCACACGTATTTGACATATTGTAGCCCTGTAAACTTTCTGGCTTTTTAAGAAATTCTGCAAGGGATCAAGTTTTTTCTGCCAACCAGTTGATTATTCTATTACATGATTGAGAATTGTTATGCTCAGCTGGTTGGTAGAAACAAATGGAAGTGATTGTGGGCCCCAGGAAAGTATATTATATAGGGCTTCCAATCCAGATTCCAAATCACCCCCCCCCCCCATGGAATCTATGGGCTCTGTGCCTGTATGCCTATTAGATCTTCGCGTCTGACATTTCGTGTATGCTTTGGCCAGTCTTGTCGGGTGACTGCAGCGGGGAAAGTGACCTCGCCATGTCCCCAGAGGACAGCCACCCCACACGCAGGTCCAGTGCCCAGGACCGGCACGTCCACAGTGGAAGGGCCTGTTACTTGCTGGCCACCAGCGACTACACGTGCTCCAGTGATGGAGGGATCCGCAAATCAGGTGCGCAGGTTCCTCACGCGGTCCGTGGATGTGCTTTAGACCCGAGGTCTCACTGATCGCGCCGGCAGGCACTGTCCTCTCCGGCATCCCATCCCCACCTTAGGGACAGCTCAGTGTTCTTTTCTTCCCCATGAAGCAGCACCACATGCAAAGTTATATGTCAAACATGCATCACTGCACCTCAACTTCCTGCATCCTACATCCGTAATCACCCCAGCAAAGAAAACTCACTCACAAGAACCAGAACAGTGGTTAGTAATAGAACCATGTGGGACCGGGGGCGACACCAGGGGGCTGTCGAAGCCCCTCGGGACTGCATAATTAGCAGCCTCAGTACAGTTACTACACATCCGCATGACCTTTGTACTACATGTGATGTCATAATCTGGGGCTATAGAATAATCTGGGGCCTTATAGAATATGTACTATATTACTTGCAAATCAAGAGTGACTCCGAAGGACGTACAGCTAGCTGATTCAGTGCTTCCCAATCCAGTCCTCAGGGACCCCCCAGACAGTCCACGTTTTTGTTCCCTCCTAGTTGGAGGGAAACCGGGGACCATCTGGAGGTCCCAGAGGACCGAGTCGGGAAACACCACACTAATTATCATAGTCAGGATTACATCAGTACTTCACTTCCTGGAAAGCACCCTCCGCGGGTCACGTCACCTGTATATTCTGATATTTATAAAGTCATTGTGAATAAATGGGTTCATATAAAGAACTATGTAATGTTTTAATGCCTCAGTAGGCCAAACAAATCCTTCAAAGATAATGTTTAATTAGAGGGTGCTTCCTTGAGAGGTTTCATAATAAATTACTTACACTAAAAATCTAAAAGCCTCTGATGTCAGTGAGGCAGATCTAGCTGAGCAAATGTGAATTTCACATGCAGAAGGAAATATCAGACTCATTCAATTCTGCTTTACATTAAATTAACTAAAAAGAAGCGTCTAAAAATGTCTCCCAGATCCTTAAATGTTGCTGCATTGAACCCATCTGGCTCAGAGAGATTTAGGCTCTGTAGTTAGGTGGTCCTCATGTGCTGTACAGCGGGCGATCTGAACCAACATCCAGCCTCCTGAAACCACGCACCGTGGGTGACGAGGCCCCCCGCCCCCCACACTCCCCCTTCCCCCGAGACATCTCACCGGATGACCTCCGTGCGACATAATGACATGGAGCCACATCCTGCACAAAAAGCCGCAGATCACCATGCCTGTCTCTCCATCAGTCCATCTCCAACTGCCCTCATCTTTCAGTAGGCTGGATCTCGTACTGGAGGCGTAAAGGTCCCCTCAGTGTAACACTGCTGCTTGACATGGTATCATCTTTACCTTTTTAGGTAACTAGTTCAGTGTTGGTACCAAAACCAGCTCCCCTCTTGAAATGACTGCTTCAGAGCCCAAACTGTCCTACTGATGATATTCAAGAGGTCATCCTCATCCA
The DNA here is from genome assembly GCA_019775895.2 of Stomatorhinus ivindoensis. Taxonomy (NCBI): domain Eukaryota; kingdom Metazoa; phylum Chordata; class Actinopteri; order Osteoglossiformes; family Mormyridae; genus Stomatorhinus; species Stomatorhinus ivindoensis. The sequence goes on along the minus strand of JABFEB020000060.1, from coordinate 25,347,032 downwards.
AGCTGACAAGAGACACAGACTTGAGTGACAACGATAGCGTGTGTGGGTGTACAGTCAATACCCTGAGTAATGTGTGAATATTAATTGCTGTACTGCCAATAGAACATGTAAAATGATAGAAATTAATATTTTTGAGTCAAAATGTGATTATTTTATTAATGTAATTTTCATCATTTACTGTAAGTGTGTAAATTCTGGCTATGTTTGGATTTGACTTGAAGTGGATAATATGTAGCATTCATAACGCTTAAACAAGCCTAAATATGTATTATATACAATGTTTCCAATCACGTGAAATGCAAAACCATTGAGTCTAGTGGATGTGCTGTGAATGCTACAGTACGTAGTTTTTTTCTGGTTTGATTTTGTTTTCACCACCGAGTTGGACTAATGCAAATGAATCACAATACCGTCGGACTTCTGGACGAAATGTCATCTAATTGCTATGTAAAAAAGCTGAATCAAGTTTTAAATGATCATTGATGAACATGTAAAATGATGTGTCATATGGAAATCCGACTGAAAAGTCCTGCTTTACATCATGTATGCCAGTCATAAATAATTAATGTTAATTAATGGATATTTGCCTGTCAAACCACAGTTGCACAGTTTATGCATGACGTCTGTAGCATTACAGTTTGTGTGCCCGTCCCGTTCTCCTACCTTCTGTGTGTCATGTGCGTTCTTTTGCATTAAGGGTGTGGAAAGTCCGAAGCTTAAACAACGTAGCTGCTGTAATAGGCAATGCGCCCGAGACCGTCTGCCCAATGAGGTGCTCGCGCTCTCCCATCCCATTCATCTTCTGAGGCTACTGCCCATCCCAGCCCTGGAAACTGAATGGAGATCTGTTCTCTAACACTAGGACTAGGCACCGACAGGCTAATTGGAACTTTGCATGGTGTTAGCTGTAAAAAAAAACCCAACTATAAATAGGAGCTAATTCTGCTTTTTAAATGGAGGGGTTCCCCCATATTTGCGCAGTGATACAATAGCCTTTCAGTAGTGCTATACAGTAGTGCTCTTTACACCTGTATTATTGTACTTAATGCAATAAAACTACTCTGAATGGTTCTGGATGGAGCCATAGAAACTGAATAGCAATGTGAATAATCAGGGAGGTTATGTATATAATTAGTATTTAGGTACTGAAATGTGCTTCCAAAGGTAATATCTCCATTGGACCTCACATCTGTGATTTTTGTCCTTTATTAATTACATTTTATTTGTTTACTTTTTTGGAGGGGGGGGGGGGGGTATTAGCCTTATGTTGCCAGCCCATTCAGAAAGCAGGGCTCCATCACTGTTGCATGAATCTTCACGTGTTTCTGTCTAAATGCAGCATGGCGGTTCTGAGCCACTGGGATGTGGAACACGCCCAGGACACGCACATACATGTACTGTACGTGCATGCGTGTGCTGTCCGTTCATGCAACTGTAAGGAACAAGGAGTGCAAATATTTATGCATTATTTTTGTATGTGGTCCGCGTTTGTGTATTTTTTCAGATTTTCCTTTTTGGGGGGGGGAGGGGGCAAATTGGAGAACTGAGGTGTCTCCGGCTGTACATGTGCAGAAAACTGCAAAGGGATTATCGTTATTGGTCACAAACGAGCAGTGAACTGGGAGACAGACTGGACAAAAAAAGGTTACACTGTTACTTAGATTGTTTCATGAGCACAATACAGCACACCTCATGTACCTTTGCAGTTATTTGTTTATTATTATTGTTATATTTTTACATGCAGTGGGAGTAATTCAACAGCATTGTATAACACAGATATGCTCACTATATATGCAGTTTTAATCAACAGTCCCTATCCGAGTGATTAAAAAAAATGTGAATATGAATGGATGAGCACATGGTACTTATCTGCACTAAATTTATTTACAAGGTCAATCGCTTTGGTTTTCTCAACATAAAAGATATACAGACACATTTGTGAACATTTAATTTTTATCAGATCAGAAGTGTAAATACATCAACACTTTAACATGTTAATGAAATATTGTTGTAAAAAGTAAAAAGATTTCATTGTTCCTGAACGTCCCCAAGTGTACTGCAAGGGACTGAAGAGTGAGATGTCTACTGATGTAACCCAGTAGTACGACCCTGCATGCCGGTTCTTGTACAGTACACTCCACTGTCCTGCAGGGGGCATCTGTCACATTTAAAGGATAAACACTGTTTTGTGTCATTCAGATACAGTTCCTCCCAAAAATGGAATTTAATGGAACTTCATCTTCAGTGGAACGGATGGAGCGATGGGTGGTACTGCGTATTGTTACTCGTGGGACTCAAACGGAGTTGGGACATCGCAGGTGTCCCCATTTTCCAGCGGGGACCCCTTACCCTTATGGCATGGAGAATGAAGGGGACTGGCCTTTGGATATGAACTTTGACTCAACCTCAGCAGTACACACATATAAAAAATGGGGGAGAGGTAGACCTCCATATCTCTGTTGGCTAACAAGTCTCTGAGCAAATAGCAGAGTCCTCACTGAAGCTCATTTACTCACCTGATGATTAATGCTCAACACTACTCATGCAATATCTGCAATGATTGAGTTAGCATCTGCAGCAAAGGTACATTGTTTAGACTGAAGAATATACAGTATAAATATAGAAATATATAGACAAAAAAATGCTTAAAAAATAAATGTGACATATGGTCATCAACTGTTTATTTTACTTTAGTATTTTGGTGAATTTCTTCTTCTGGTGTCTAGTTTTAATGTGTGATGTCTACACTCTGTGTTGGGGACAGAGGGGAATTTCAGTTTTATAACCACTAAGAGATTAATGCTCAGGAACTGTGTCACTCCTTTGGGTGCAACCGTATCGATAACAAATATGATACAGTGCAGGTCTCTGCCTGGAACAGCTCAGCGTTGGGTGCTGTCTTTTGTTATGTGTGTCATTCAACCGAAGAACCTCCTGTGCACCGAGTTCATTAACACCGGCTACCTGGGATGGTTGTAGGCGCAGATAAAATCCTAATTATCCAGTCTATTTGGATGCTAGGCAACCACAAAGACGCTCTACTCACATACAGCAAGGTCGTTTGTGAACAAACCATGTATTTGCACAAGTCATGTAAGCTTGTGATTCCTATTCTTTAAAAGATTTCAGTTGCATTTGATTATTATTCTCCTTCCGTCGAGTCGCCCCAATGCACGTACAGTGAACGCATTTGTCCTTACACAGATAATGGGAGGCAACCAATATGTATTGTGCTTTAATTACAGATTAATTACATGATATTAAATTGTTCATTTTCTCCTCAGTCTGAGACTGTGACACTCTATCTTCTTAGAGGAGAATTACAAGTTTTCACATCACTTCATGCTGGAGTGATTTGCATGATGGCTGTACCTAATTACTGACGGTGCATGTTCTCTGTCTGCCTGTCACTCACTAAGACAAAAAAAGTAATTTCATAAAGAATTATGCGTTGGTGCTTTGACCTTTGGAAATTCAGAGGATGTTATCCAAAATGCCTGGATTCCAAATACTATATTTTAAGGGGAAAAATGTATGTGCATTTTTGTGTCTGTTTAGGGCAGCATTTTCCAACTGGTGACCGTCGAAAAACACTGCCTTGTCATGGCAGAGCAAAAGGGCAGTAAAGACTGGTTTAGGAGTCAGCATACTGAAGATTAGCCCAGTGATATCATTTTACAAATTGTCTTCAGTTATCTATCTGTTCTCCCCAGAGTGCAGATTTTCACTTTATGTTGGACAATTAATCATTTAAACCTAAGTTGAAAAGCCAGTTTTGGCATTGCGAAGCTCGTGAAGCAGTGTAAGGAATTAAGCACACCCACACTTGGTTAAACCATTTTGACAACAGATGTACAGATCACACATTTATATAATTTAGACATGAGGTTTCCTCTTTTCACTCCCAGTACAAAATCTGTTTGAATATTTACTGACAACTCGCTTACGCATCCGGTAATGTTGTTCTTACTTGGTGCAGCTCTGTTACTATTATTATAAGGTAACAATGAATGTTGTATTCTTATAACTTTGCATTTGTATTGTAACCCATGATGACTATAGTACAAAATACAGAGAGTGTGCATTGATGTCACTTTCCCGCCGAGACATGCACACTCAGACAGACTGAGCAGCAAAGCATGACACGGCATGGTTGATTTTAGTTGGGGAAACTGCAAAACAAACGACTACCTTAATTTAAGGCAGGTGGATTTGATAGGGATCCGTCCAAGTTCCCAAAGGACCATTGGACCATGGGCTTTGATATATTACCAGCTTTGGGGTTTGCTAACAACACATTTCGTAGAAACTCTTCAAGTTATCTGGCTAACTATCTAAACTTGCTTTAAACCTGGGTTAGTCTTGGATAGTTAACACTATCTACCTATCTCCCGCTTTGTCTCTGCGATACAAGTATCATCATTATGGATGTTTTTTTAATAAATGCTGACAGAAACTCTACAGTTACGCAGACTATACATGTACGATGCTAAATATTTCATTGATAATTAGTCAGTACAGTATATAACTAAATGTTTTATTTTACCCAAAAATCCAACATAACTAGCATGAAATGACAATGGCATATCCACATTACGGGGCTTGGATTCCAGTTTCTGAGGATTGCAGCAATCAATTTGCTTCTCCTTTCTTTAGTTAGTGGATAGCTCTTAATTTCTTATTAAATCAATTTATACAATCAATCGCACAACGGCTCTTTACCATTTTAGGTGTGTTTTCCGGACACCCAAACTGAACACTAATGCTGACACTCACTGGGTGTGACCGCAGTGACCTCCACCTTCGGTGACATCATGTGCCTACCCTCTATTCAAAGTAAACCTCCAAACATTCACCTAGCCTTCAAAATTAAACAACAGCTTAGATTTTTGGACCTTTTTATCTGGTATTTAAAAAAAAAATCTCTCATTTGAGTATCTCATAATAATAACCCAGTGTCTTTGTTTACTCATACTTGCCAGCCCGAAATCCAAATGGCTGCCATTTTTTCCGACATCTTGCCTTTGCAGCCCACTACCTTCTGTTCGATTACCATGGAAACAGTCCCCAAGTTGAGAAGATGTAAACAGCCGAGTATGAAGCGTTTTTACCAGGGAGACGACCTTACGCTTGCTCTACATGAACCTGTACTGAAGGACTCAAGGGGGGAAAATGCTTCGTGCCAACAGAACGTGAAACAATATCAGAGAGACGACTGCTGCGTTATCCCCTAACAGAGAGGCGACTGTGCTGTGTTATCCCCCTAACAGTGAGGGACTGTGCAGTGTTACCCCCTAACAGGGAGGTGACTGTGCTGTGTTACCGCCTAACAGAGAGGCAACTGTGCTGTGTTACCCCCTAACAGGGAGGCGACTGTGCTGCCTTATCCCCTAACAGTGAGGCGACTGTGCTGTGTTACCCCCTAACAGAGAGGGACTGTGCTGTGTTACCCCCTAACAGAGAGGGACTGTGCTGTGTTACCCCCTATCAGAGAGGCGACTGTGCTGCGTTGTCCCCTAACAGAGAGGGACTTGCTGTGTTACCCCCTATCAGAGAGGCGACTGTGCTGTGTTGTCCCCTAACAGAGAGGGACTGTGCTGCGTTACCCCCTAACAGAGAGGCGACTGTGCTGCGTTATCCCCTAACAGAGAGGAACTGTGCTGCGTAATCCCCTAACAGGGAGGCGACTGTGCTGCGTTATCCCCCTAACAGAGAGGCGACTGTGCTGCGTAATCCCCTAACAGAGAGGGACTGTGCTGTGTTACCCCCTATCAGAGAGGCGACTGTGCTGCGTTGTCCCCTAACAGAGAGAGAGACTGTGCTGTGTTACCCCCTAATAGAGAGGCGACTGTGCTGCGTTATCCCCCTAACAGAGAGGAACTGTGCTGCATAATCCCCTAACAAAGAGGGACTGTGCTGTGTTACCCCCTATCAGAGAGGCGACTGTGCTGCGTTGTCCCGTAACAGAGAGGGACTGTGCTGTGTTACCCCCTAACAGAGAGGAACTGTGCTGCGTTATCCCCCTAACAGAGAGGCGACTGTGCTGCGTTATCCCCCTAACAGAGAGGCGACTGTGCTGCGTTATCCCCCTAACAAACGGCATTCAGCTTCAAAGGCAGCCTCTCATCTTCTCTGTGTAGCAGGAGATTTTCCGATGAGCCGGCTTTCATGATATCTTCATGTGGAACGCCTTCTTATCATGGTCACATGGACAGGCCTAGGCTGGGTTTGCACAGGGGCAACAGGCTTTGCTTTTTATGTCCTTTTTCTGGGTCATGTAACTGAATACTCTAGCAAGATTAATATATATAAATGACTCAAGTGTGAAGTGTTGAGCTGTTTATTATGCCATAAATCCGTTCCTGTCTTTACATCCAGCTGCTGTATCAAAGAAGAGCTGCTTTTTGAAAGAAAGTGTGGCCCATCACACTTTGCTGCATGTCAGAATACGATAAGGTCCATCTTAGACACCAGTGATTAATTCTAAATGAATAGGCTGCCTCATCTGAGAGGGCTTCGTCAAGGAACCTCTAGTGTTCTTCAGGTTTAAGTGTCCCATTAGCAGGTCTTAGAAGTGCATTCCTCTCACGCAATGCTAGATATACATTTTCACTCAGTAAAAACCATATCTGATCGAACTCATACAATGCCGAACGCAGTATCGCGGCATTAGACTTGCATTGGATCAATAACGAGGTGGTCGAAACTTGCAAAGCTTGAATGTAGAGCTGAGCCCTCTGATGTGCATGCATGATGTTTTAGCCACAAAAGGGCTCATTAAGCTGACATACTGGTGGAGAATGGCACCTGGTAGCCTGTTATTATGTGTTGCTGCAAATGTTGTCAGAACATGCAAGGCCACTGCGAGTTAAGAATGTTGAAGAGTCATAGTATTGCACTCCCAAGATTTTTATGCCACCCTGAAATTAAAATAGCAGAGTAATGAGCATGACATTTCCACGCAACAGATATACGACATTTTACACTCAGAGGACCCGTCATTAAGTTCTGAGCTCCTTTTCACCACATGTGGTACCAACAACCGTATCATGTTTAAAATACATTTGGCCATGTCTTGGTTGCTTAGCCATTCTGGTGTTTACTCAAACAGTAACTAAACCCCTTGACCCTGTCTGTGTACTGAATGTATTCGATTACAACCACATGATTTACTGCAGGACTTTGCTGGTTGCATTAGTAAGCAGGTGTACCAATTAAAGGGGTTTTGGTGATATGACATGATGTTTGATATCCTAGAAATATATGATTTTAATGTGTTTCACAGCAATGAACGCAGTATGAACTGATTACTCTGTGTAATCGAAGAATCTTGCTGCGACATGCAGGCTGTACAAATGGATCCAGAAGATGGTCATATATAAGTGCATCTAGGTACGGTCCAATTCATATGTGTGGTAGATCCCTTTTACAAATAGCACAGCAGTGTGTCTACACAACCTTAAAAACCCTCAAAGCCTAAAGCTAGGTCAGGTTGTAGGAAAACAGCAGTCTGGGGAGTGCTGAGGTGATATGGGGCATGTCTCTGTGGGGCAACTAGGGCCTTAAGCGTGCGATTAATTAGATGGTGACGGTATCTTACTACAAGAGACGAAACAGAACGGCAGCCGGCGGCAGGACAAGCGGTGACAGAAGCCTCACTGACATCTGCTACACGACGGAGAGTCTGACACCTTCAAAGTAACCATCTGTCTAGTGCAGCCGACTCCAACGGAGCGTCTTCGGTTTGCTCGGCACAAGCCCCGAGATGTTTTTTGCATTCGCACCCAGGACATCATCAATGCAGCGCAACTGCAAAAATCAGTGCATCAATGCAGTGCAGCTACAAAAATCAGTGCATCAATGCAGTGCAGCTACAAGTCTGGTTCAAAAATCAGTGTAGTTTAATATTTGTCGTGAATATTGTACCTTTCGCAGTTACCAGGAGGCTAAGATTTAGAGTAGCCATGAATTAACATTACTATTATCATTGAAGTCCTGTATATCATCATTTCATTTAATATTTTAGCTACATTTGTAAAATAAGGCTCCATTAATTTGCTGCAAAAGAGCAAATAAAAGCTGTCAATCACAATTAATAATTACCTTAATTATTTGTAAAGATTTAAACCGGAAGTCATGGTGAAGAAGGAGTTTATCTTTGTCCATGGCAGGTAAGTGATGTCCTGCCGGCTTGAAATGGCTGATGTTGCTAACAAGGCCTTCTGGGACACTCATCTGAGGGGAGGCGATATTCGGTATTGTTCAGTCCCACCAGAGAGGCATACATAATCACATAGGTTATTCAGGAGGTCCAGCACTTTACAGACACCCCCTAATACAAAAGGATTACAATTCATATGGTCAGGGAATATTTTATTTATGTTCTCAGTACATTCCCAGCCCCACTTTAGGTATATTTTTCCCAAGGTGACATTTTATTGGCGGGGGGGGGCAGAATTTCTAGCTACACACCTGCCCCTGATATAACCAAAATGTCCCTCTGACATTCCCAGAAACAAAAACAATTCCATGCCATCTTTTCCTTCAATGATGCCTTCAGTTTTATATGCCCTTTAATAGAAGACATCCTACAGTGCTGCTTGATAATATATGTAGTAAAGAATTTATATAAAATTGTTTTAAAAATTAGAAGATTAATTTACTAGAATTATTTAGATAGCATTTTGTTTTAGGGTCCTTATTATACTACTGCTGGTGAGTAAGTGACCCAGCCTTACAGATTAAATTATGAAATGGTGTCAAACATAAAAAATGTGTTTTAGAAAGCTTAAAAATATCTTTAAAATTTTTACAGCACCTACATTTTGAGGTAAAATAATACCATAGAACGCTTCACTTTTTTTCAGCTGGATTTTCTATTTTGTTTTAAATGTAACAAATTTTGTATAGCCAAGTGAAATAGGCTTGACCCATATTAGGTTTTTAAAAGGGAAATTTATTTAAAGACCATAACACAGATTTGTACATTAGTGTGGTTTTTCATTCAGGGACTCTTCACAGCTAAAACACAGTGCATTTCATAATTATTGGCATCCTTGACAAAATGATAAATTTTATTCACTAAATATTATTCTCTAAACCGGTCATCAAAAAAATCTAACTGTAGAAGTCTGGGTGATATAGCCTTCTCATATATTTTTAAAAATCATCATAAAACATAATTATTGGCACTCCTAAACATTCTCACGAACATAATCTAATTAACATATATTCACATTCCCTTTTCACCTTTCACAAGCTTGCCTGAGTTTTTTCCGAACTTTTAAGTGATACAATTATGAGGTATCACACAGGCCAAACCCCTTCCATTAACCATGAACATAAGCAAACCTAGAGAATACTCAAATGATGCAAAAGATTGTTGATTCACACAAATCAGATAATTGCTATAAAAAGTAACAAGCTTGAAAACCTCCACTTTCACTATTCGAGCAATATTTAATCTGATATGCATCTGTGCAATTTTATCCGTGATGCATCTGCTTCACGTGGACACAGACCTGCTTTTCCTTCACACACAGAGAAGGTTTCAATAAGCAAAATATTCCCCAAAAATCAAACTTGGACAAGTTATCAAGGCTCCAAAATGACAATTACACATCTCCTCCACACCAGCAAAATATTTCAGAGACATATCAGAAGAAAGCTTCTGCTGATGTCAGACCACAAAGATTTTGTATGGAGGGGTAGTGCTAGAGAAGACTCAGCACTGTTTTCTTGTCACAAAATATTAAATGCTGAGGTGTGAATAGTTGTGACACAATTGTGAGAAAAATGACTGATTTTCTTGTATTTCTTTGAGCAAATTTACCTCAGTGAGAGAGTATATTTCTCCAATTGTGTGTAAGATCAAGCCAATGAACAATAAAGATATTTTGGTAACGCTTAAGGTTGTGTTTTTAATTTATAAACACATTAATAGCAAATAATAATGCATTCATAAAACATTATAAGCATGGCTATAAGTATTTATCAAAAGGTGTAACACATTTGCATCATGAATGCTTTTTACTAAGTGTGCCTAAGTGTGCATTTCGTGGACATTCTCCACTGTGTCTTGGCCTTGCATACTTACCAGCATTGGATACTTACCAGTATTGGATACTTAGAAAACAATCAGGCAGGAAGGACCAGTAAAGGCACAGCTAAAGGATTTATGCTGCACAACCGGGAAAAACTGCTTTAGCACCACATTCTCGGAAGAATCATCTATGAACTTACTTCCTCTGAAGTGCGTGACTCTCGTGTTCTTTCCTAAAGTACACATCCTGCACATCTTTTTCTTTCTGACTGACCCCGTGTCATCAAAAGGCATCCAAGTGTGGACTCAGATAAACCGAATCATACAACAGGAAATGTATACTAAAGCAAAACATATTGAATTGCAAGAATGCAGCAAACTATTTGCTTATCAATAGTAACGAAAGTGGTGTTTTAGAAAGGGAAATTATATAAAGTCAGGTAGTGAGCCTCTACAATCACGGGCTAAGCTGATCAGATGGAATGCTATAAGGAGGGAAGTCATGCATACAGTAGGTATACGAAAAGGATGACAGAGTCCATTTCCGATCGCAGGGTTTCAAGTTGGAGATGTGAGAGAATCAGAAAATGTGATTACTATAGAAGTGAGCATGAGTGCCTGCAGTGATTCTGGTGGATTAGTGACTGAAATAAACTGAAACATAGTCATTGGTTCCCTGGTGGAAATGCCGTAACATCCATGTGAAACTCAGGCCGTGCCGAAAAGTGTGAAATGTGGGAAGATTCATCTTTAGCCGAAAATTGCGAGTCTTAATTTTCCAGGTTCGGTTTTCAGCATCTGTTGTGCGTTCAGTAATTACTGGGTGAATTAGATTTGTAGGCATTCACCGAGATCATTTGGATTCACTCCAACAAAGAACCTCATTTATTGCTAATATTATTCATGACTCCTCCTCTTGTATGTGATTAATAATTTATGGTATGATCTCCACAGGGCAGTGCAGTAATGTCGTCTGACATGTCTAGGACCAGGGTTTGAGTCTCTGCCATGGCTCCATTTATGTGGAGTTTGCATGTTCTCCCTCTATCGTCGTGGGGTTTCCTCTGGGTGCTCTGCCCTGGCTGCCTTGCACGTCTGGGATAGGCTCTGGACCCCCCAACAACCCAGACAAACAGTGCCTCCCTCTCTGTAGTAGTGCTGGTCCCCTAGATTTCAACACCAGGAAGTAAGACCTATCCAGCAAAGACTCAATCTCCAATAGCAGTGCAGTAGAGGGCAAAACCGTTATGCTCCAGTTCTCACTTACCAGCATTTTACATGCTCGTGTCAAAGATGAATATAAAAGACTATTAAGCAGGAGAATCACATACCATTTTTGTTCAGGAGTTCAGCCAAAGAACACAATCTGTCCTGATTGAAACTGGATAGACTGCATGCCAATTTTACTTGACTAGATTGAATGGCTCTAATGAGTTTCTTTTCAGCTCTTAACAGTTGTTAAATGATTACTCAGAAAACTGAGTTTTAAACTGCAGTCTGGTAATGTCAAATATAAGTCACAAAGAGGATTTGCATAGTGACACTAGTACTGCTCATGAGGGAGAGCTACAAAATCAAATACCAAAGACTATAACTGCACCCTTTTAATTAATTGGATCTAAAATTGGAACTATATACTTATTAAATTCAAATTATTGCTGGCTCTTCATCATGTAAATGACTTTTTTCATATTGCTCTCTAAGTTTCTGCAGGAAATTGCTGTCACTTAGTATGGATTTCTGAAAGACTTGGATATTTCCTGGTTTACTGTTTTAAAAGAGAAATATCTGCAATCACTGGAGGTTTATATTATATGTATATCTCATCATTTTTTCAGTTGCCAGCATGTAATTTCCAGGTTGCTGTATAAATAAGAGTTGTACATGAGAGCCTTGTTCCAGACAGCATTTCCTTACTGTGTCCTAGTTTTTTGGGGATTTTGAGTTAACCCTTTCCATCTGGGTAAACTTTAACGAACTCTGACCTTGTTTGAGCATCCGAGCCTTGATAACTGGGATCTGTTTCAGCCAATTCACAAATTTAAACCATGAATTGTCTGTGGCTAAGCCGTAAAAGACCCTTACATACATACTGCTGTTATGTCTTCTCCGGTTGGGAAACACTCCAGGTCGGCCTGGAATCTTCCCCTAGAAAAGCCTTCAAAATTTCTGCGTCCTGAAAGCTTCCACTTGGGTTATGAAAACCTCTTACCTCAAACCTGTCGTCATTCAGGGTCAATTATAAACTTGATATCGAATTGGTTGGACATTTAGGGCTGCTAAGAAAAAAATTACTTTCTCTATACATTTTATCCTCGGAGGAAAAGCTAAAGGGATCTGGGAGGGTCTACTTGGTACTCTACTTGGTACTCTACTTGATGCTCTCTTGATACTCTAGAGGGTTTTACAGGAGACAACCTGTTTTTTTAGTTGCAAAGACTTACCATAACCTGATTGACTTAACCTGACTTGGCTTCAGGGCGCAGAGACATTGAGTCTGAAGCTCCCTTACACTTCTTAACAGCCATACTTACCTCCTCTCAATAGAGTCTCAGACTGTGATGGAGTATAATCAAAAATATAATTGAAAACCTCACCAGTGGGAATGGGATTGTTCTTAATAGGTGATGAAGATGGGGCTTCTGGTCTTACATTGACTAGAAGGTGCTTCACCTTTATGAACAGAAACCTTTATACTGCTAATTCTAAGACACAGTGACCAGGTTTCATCAGCTAATGTATCTATGGTTAGATATTCAGAGTACATCCATCATAAAGTCAAAGTAGGGGTTCTGTGGAAGGCATTCTCACTTACCAGCCATGGACATTTTAAATATCTAGTCATGCCCTTTGGCTTAATCAGTGCCTCAGGAACATGTTTGTCATTGTCTCAGTTATATCCAGTGTGCATTAAAATCTTATACTGGCTTCTAGAAAACAGCCTAAATCCTACATCACGGAAGTAATCGTTTTTGTTCCAGGTCATCTAATTTTGCAGGTGCATCCTGATTTGATTGTGTCTTAATGGACTAAAAAATGTCATCTCAAATACTAACCATGACATTCCAGATCAGCTAGATAAGCATCTGCTTAACCCTGAACTTGACACCATAGTATGATAGGCATCATTGATTGTACTCAAATTGTAGCTCCCAGAGGAATAACCTCAGGCAGGACTGCTAATAAAGCCTTTTTTTCACGTCAGTAAGATGTTTGACACCTGAGTGCCTTAATCTGGTTTTAGACTGGTGCTTCAGATTATTTTTAGATCATCTGGGACATTAAAATTAGTTCTGATTTTGGTTCACGAAGGTAAGAAAATTTTGTATTATTTGTCATCAGTCTTTTCAATTTCTGTATACAGTAAACCTACCAGACAACTAGTTTACTGCAGCCCATTCTCTCATGGTAGATCGATTATCTACAGCAGTTATGATATTTGTTACTGTGTCTGTTAATTCTGTAAACCTTTGTGAACTATTGGAGGAACTACTAAGGAACTACTGAAGTTATTACTGAAGGACAAGTCATGAAGAATTCACAGCCACTCCCTGGTCTCAGGGCAGGCCACGCTAACACTGTTGGCAGTCGTTGGCATAACAACATCTGACTCATGGACAACTTGTGCTTAAGAGCAGGCTGCCATAAAACACATTATATTAAAAACTCATGCTACTTTGCTGATGGTCATGGGTTTGTTGGCTTAAGGTACAGTACAGTTCTGTATGTACTTTTGTTTTATTATTATTATTATAATTTAAGTTGTATTACATTTGTGTTAGATGTATTAGTGTATTTGAAAGTGTTTTTAAGCGTTTTATATGCATAGAAAGGTAAGATATATAGTATATAACTAAGACAAACATTTGGCTAACTGACATTAAATAAGAACTATAGTCTTCTGACTAACCCATAAATTTGACTTAAAGATAGATCAAGGGAACAGATCTCATCTGTAAATGGGGGACTGGCTGTGTATCAATTCTGGTTTAAGCTCACTAGAGTTTTACTTACACAAAAATGTTCCGAGGGCAGAAAGAAGAATGATCCAGGCAACTAGAGGAGGGGGTACTGAGACATTTGATTGGTTCTCTTCTAGTTCCTTGGACCCACCTCCTCTATAATCTGATTGGTTATCTCTCTGAACCAATTCATCATTTTTCTTTCTGCCCTCAGAAAACAAGGAAAACTCCCCTGAGCTTGCTTTAACATCCTGAAGTGGGTGTATCAGGCTTCAATCCATATTCATATGATTAAACCATACAGCTCAGTTTGTCTCAATTCAGCCTGTTTCCAGAGTGAGGAATGCTCTCTTCTCTTGGCTTAATTTCAGCCGATCTAGAAAGTTCGCCTCTTTATTGTCTGCTGCTCAGCCTGGTGACTGTCTTGTTCCTTAGTGTTCAGTCAACAGAAACATAACTCCTGCAGGTGAATAACCCTGATATGTAGGTATCAAAAGTCCCAACGTGTGTCTCTGTGAAGTCATGGATGATAACTTGAATCTGCACCCTTGTGCGTAACAATGCAAATCGAAATTCAAATTCGCACTCTGTGGGTCTTACTGGTTCTTGTGGTACCAAGACGTATTAATTCTGAAACAAAACAACCAAATTATTGTCTGTGTCATCTTCAGGTCTGGTATCTTTAGGATACAAGCTCCTGGGAGCAGTGGGCCTACGTTTGATCTGCCCTGCTTTGGCCTGCCTTTCTCCCTCAGTCCTCTCCTCATCTATTTTTGGGTACTCAGGCAATTTCTGAGATCCGCTGCACTGAGGTTGCTTGTATAAATAAGCAATCCCCGGATACTAATATACATCAGTATCTGTGGTTCAAACTGGTGGTCTTTGTCACCTTTGTCCTCTGACCAATTATCACACGACCGCTAATTTTGTGCTGCAGTCTGCCATGTGAGAGGGCCGGAGCCCCCTTTCAGGTGTTCTGTTAAAAAACAGAGCCGATATTCTTAACGTGAAGGAATCGTGGTCTCAGTATATTCATCCGAATAGGAAAATTGGATGAAATCGAGTCATGCAGAATTCATGACCACCCTAATCGTATATTCATTGCATAGTGGCTGGCTGGGGAAAGCATATAGCTAAGCTGTACACCTTCCTGTGTGCAGGTGGGGGCACCTGAGTACGTCGCGACACCCAGTCTCAGGTGTAGGAAACATTGCAGACTATCGACATGGCTCACTGGTGCCAGGGACAGGATGGGGGTGGGGGCCAGGGTCTGTTATTCAATCAGCTTGCGCCAACTTCAAGCTCAAATATTTCTCTGTGCTCAAAATACCATTAACTAAAACAAAACTTTTGTTTGCAGTTGATTCATTACATAAAAAAAAAATCCATAAACACTTCCGAATAATAACTCATAATAATACTCTGGGATAAAAAGGAATACAGTGTAACGTCTGAGTCAATCTTCCACCTGTTTATCCGGAAGAGGGTTGCAGGGGAGTCTGGAACTCATCCCAGACAGCATCGGGCAGAAGGCTGGGGCTCGCCCTGGACAGCAGGCTGGCCAATGCAGGGCACACATATGCACATACTTAACCCCTACAGGCAATTTAGAGATGACAATTAGCCTAAATGTGTGGCATAGGACTGCAGGAGAAGCATAGACGGAGCACACATGGGGAAAAGGCTTTACACACGGGGGAAAAGGCCTTACATGCAGGGAAAGGCCGTACACACGGGGAAAAGTCCATACATACAGGGAAAGGCCGTACATACGGGGAAAAGGCCGTACATACAGGGAAAGGCTGTACACACGGGGAAAGGCCTTACACACGGGGAAAGGCCTTACATACAGGGAAAGGCCGTACACATGGGGAAAGGCCATACACACGGGGAAAGGCCTTACACACGGGGAAAGGCCTTACATACAGGGAAAGGTCGTACACACGGGGAAAGGCCATACACACGAGGAAAGGCCGTACACACGAGGAAAGGCCTTACATACAGGGAAAGGCCATACACACGAGGAAAGGCCATACACACGGGGAAAGGCCATACACACGAGGAAAGGCCTTACACACAAGGAAAGGCCTTACACACGAGGAAAGGCCATACACGC
>JABFEB020000060.1:25279569-25305354 GCA_019775895.2 Stomatorhinus ivindoensis | reverse complement strand
TCTGCGTACGATTTCTGATCTCAAACCGATCCCTGAATAGAGTTTGCCGACGGGGGGTGTGTCTCTGCTGAAAGACCTCATCATCCTCCTGGGACGTCCTGGCGTAGTGGCCTGTCGCCATGGCATCAGCACCTGTGTGCACCAAAGGGAGTCACATTAATTACACCTGAATTTATCAGCTTCCAAAGAGAAAGTAAGGATGGGTTATTATAACAATACAGTTGAAGAGCACTAATTTTCGAGGCAGGTAGATGACAGGATGTCAGCTCCACCTACCCAAGTTGTCGATGGCGTATTGGAAGAAGTGACTGAACTTAATGTGCTTGTTGCATAATATGTCAGGATTGGGTGTCCTGCCATTCTGGTACTCTTTTAAAAGGTTACTGCAAACAGAGATAAAATGAGATATTCTTAAAAAGCTTATTGTATTAATATATCAAACTAGTGCTAGCCAATGGTTCATGGAGCTTCATTTGGCCATAACTATATGAAACGACAAACATGGGATACTGACACTATTATTATATCAAGTGTTTACAACCAAAACACATTTTAACATCCAAAGCAAACACCTGCCATTGTAATTAAACAATCTTTTGACATTATTGTTGTCTCTACAGCTGTAAAAAAATAATAATAATAAGCAAGTACCGTCTAACATGTGCTTCACTGAGCCTTTTTACGGAACTGGCATATAATCGTGGAAGTAACTTGTGGCTCTGAACATTAAGACTCGTCACCTGAAGACTTCATTCCAGTATTCCTTGACAAAAGACACTTGATGAAAAGGCATGTCTAGTATCTGACACACTTTGTAGGCATCTTCACAGTCCTGCTCGGAGCTACAGACGCCTCTCTCCTCAAGGTAATCCCAGTTTTTCATGAACACTCCTGTTACATGGTACCCTAAAAACAATGTCAGTCATCCCTAATGTCAGTGCTGTTAGATCACGCTGTATTAATTTCAGTACTGCTAAAAGCATGCATATTTCAGTTGTTTCCTTGACGTCAACAAAAATTGCCTGTAAATAACAAACCGGTCGTAGGCAATGTCCGGTGTTATGAGACCAAACTACCTGTGCGTTTGAGCAGAAGAGCCGCTACGGCACTGTCCACGCCTCCTGACAAGGCACACACGACGTGTCTCACAACGCCCATGGTTGTCACAGCCACTCGAAAAGCACGAATCTAGCTACACGTGCTCATGTCAACAGTGAATCAATGCTGCACGACACCCTTGATGGAGGCCGCCATGTTTAAGCGTCCGCGTGACTATACCGTCCCTCCCGCAACACGGCCCGCGCTGCAGGACCGTCCTGCGTTCCGCTGCACTTTCACTTACCTGTCAAGTGATTCGCCAGGTGTAGAACTTCTATTTATGAAAAGTATGTTTGTAAAAATATGGAAAAGGCCTCTAATGGCCTTTATAAATGGCTGATACGCCAAGAGTTGCTTTTTTGTTGCATTTATTTTCTTTTTATAGAAGGGTTTATCGAGCAAGAAACAAATAATTCTTATACGGACAAGAGCTAAGGAATAAGCTTCAAATTCAAAAAGGGAAGTTTTTCCCCCCCAAATACAGCGTGCATATACACAGGGGGCTGGTAACGGTAGAGAACAGATTAGTACTGCGTTACAAATGCTGAAGAGGGTGCGTGGCAGTATTATCGTTCAGCTGTAAGTTAACACCAGTGGTTCATTCGAACCAGAACAAACTGCCCGTTGTCTGTTTATACATTATTCAGAAGAAACTGAAATATGTATGACTTCCTTACAGTGTGTCTGACCTTACAGCAAGATTAACTGTGCTACAAATGTCAATGTGTCACTTTCAAGCCAAACTTCTGATCAGGAGTATTATTAAAAACTGATGCTCCTCTTGCCCAACTCAGAGCAAGCTGAAATGTGTATTTGGACAAAAGTTCCTTGTTAGACCAAATTATGAATTTTAGAATTTACAATGTTGGGGATGTATTACAAATTTTATCCTCTGTCTTATACCATCTTGATACAGTAAGACTGTATATTGTCTCATTGAAATAAATGAGCACATACAACCGTTTCCTTGTATCTGACCCAGGAAGCACGCTGGCCCTGCAGATGGTTTGTGGAGCACATGCTAATAGCCGACACACTGCAGGCATAGGCACCTCTGAAATTACCACCTTCACCACCCCCCCGGGAGGGAACAGAACCATTAAGGTGAAGTTTGACCCCCCCCCCCTTTTCATAAGTTCAGAATAAAATCACTGTCACACTGTTTTAAATTGAATCAGCATTTATTTGTAAATAATTTTCAAAGGAAGAAAAATCTAGACAACATATATAATACAGGTATGCAACATCAGACATGAAGTAAGGGATTTAGACACATTCCACTCATCATTCAAAATGACACGTAATTGTTAAAATATGACATTACTACTACATGTTCTCACAGAAATCTTCTAGCCTTCAGAATTTCTTTAACACATTGTTACAGTATCTTTCATTTATTTTAACATTGAAACAGAAATGTTACAGACACATCCATTAAAATGACAGGTTGATTAGAGGACTGCTGTCCACATTTTCCTTCCTGTCCACTGGACTCCAGGTTATTAACGGAGAACTCAGATCGATTAACTGGAGGAAGAAAACCCATTTACACACACACTGGAGTACCGAGCACAATTTTTACATTAAAAATGAATAATAAAAGCAATACTCTTACCTGTCCACTAGGGGGCTTAATTGGTGCTGTCTTAATAAGGTCTGGGGTGTTTGAGAGGTCAATAAGAAGTCGCTCTTCCATTTTCAACCCAGGGGCTGGAGCATCCACAAGCAAAACCTGGGAAAGCAGTCGCACCACCCGATTAACCGAGAATATACTACCAACAGCGAATGGCCACGCCTGCTTAGCCCACCATCATTGTCTAGCTGGCCTGGGGCATTACCTCATCGCTTTCAGGCGTCTTTTCAGCATCAACCTGAGGCACCTCTCTGCTCCCCTCTGGGCTGGCGGGGTCTGTGTCCCGGGGACTGAGCTTGGCGGGACACTCCGCCATCGGCTCAGAAGCGCATTCTGGGGAGTTTGGGGCGGGCACAGCACCCGGGGCCTTGTCCTCCAGGGAGAAGGACAGGGAATAGGGCTGCAGCTGGGCCGAGTCAAAGGTTTCTTTGCTGGGAAGACAATCTGGCTCCTGGGAGCTCAACCTCTGAATCATCTGTGGCACTGGGCTAGTGTCAGAAAAGGATTGTGGGAAAACAACTGTGATGCAGAAATGAAACAATGTCTGTTTCTCAGGGTCAACACAAGTTAAATTTAGAAATGATAAAATATCAACTAGCAGCACAGTCAAACACCAATATTAATGTACAGCAACCCCATCACATTTGAGAGGGTTGGGGTTGGAAAATGAAATTTCATGAATAATACTTGGACACCCCTAATCCTAACCCAGAACAGTCTGCTAGCCTGAAGGATAAAATAAAATGATTTATTATTACCAATTTCTAGACAAAACAGTAGGCTACTAGTGTACACATTGCATACCATTGCTGCCTTATCGCTGACGTGTCACATCCGCTGTTTACCAGCATCTAGCAGGACTTTAAGATGTCTAGGAGACTAGAGACGTGCAATTTAACAAAATTAGATCACGGATGATTAAAATGTCTCCACAATTTGCCTTTATGGAGCGATCATTAGCATTGTGCTACAGTGCACATTCAGTTGCTGTTCTATGGCTCATACACGCATCTAAAGCTGTTTTGTCAGCCAAAGTTTTGACACACCAATGACAGTAGTAGCAAACAGTGGACAGTGCCTTGGATTTTTTCCTCTCTGCCATTCATGCTCTTGTCCCAACATACAACATGCAACACGTTCAGTAATTGCCAACATAATGACATGGATATCGTGGAGGAGTTGGTCCCTTATAAGAATTTGACATCATTAATATGGAATTTGTTTCAATTATCGAAAACAGACAATGCAAACAGCTGCTGGCAGAATTTGCAAAGACACGGTTTGCACATCGGAGGCCAACATGACAAACCTTTTTAACCGCATCAAAAGAAAACACCGTAAAGACTATGCCGTTATTTTGTTTTAGGTTTTATTACTATATAGGGCTATTTAAAGAAGGGGAATTAGTTTGGTTGTACTGTTAAGTAAGTCTTAAAAATGAACATGAAAAAGAATTGTGATAAGATCAAGATCCCGCTTGAAAAAAAATATATTTCTCACAAATTTTCCTTCCATGGGAGAGAGCCTCCTGTGGCCTTGTCTCACCTCTCCCGGCTAACCCTCCCCACAGAGGCGGGAAGCTCTCTCTCACTGGCCTGGCTGAGCCTGCCAGGCCGTGTCAGGCTTTTGGGGGTCAGCGTAGGGATCCCCGAGACCCGTCGATTCACTGGAGTGGGCAGCGCAGAGACTCGCCTCAACTTGGACCGCGCAGGCCCGAGTCCTCCAGGAGACTGGGGCACTTCTGGAGCTCCTGGATTCTGATTAAGGCTGAAAAAGATTACACTGTTAGCACCTAAGGATAGCACAGCTAGGGTTACAAAATTCTGGGAATTTTAACTCCCATATATTTCCGTTGAAGAATTTCCAAAATTCCTCATCTTAATTTCCCATGGAGTGGAAATTTTCTATAATAGCATCTGGAAGAACCTTACACAGCACGGTACTTCATCAGATCAATTTCATTCCCTTACCTTTCAAGACTGTACGCTGACATCAACTTTCCTGGCTTCACAGTTTTTGATGGATCAGGGCATGGAACTACCATAGATTAAGACAAAGACCTTTTTTTAAAAAATGTTTTTAGACTATTTTGCTGTAAAAATAAAAGCTTTGTGATTTAAATTTAATGTTACTTTGTGGACAGCATCATGTGATATGATTGTAATTCATCAGATCAGTGTTCATGTGTATTTTCAGAGTCAAGTATTGGGACTGCTGGCTAATTAGACAATCCTCACCTTCTGACCTCTGTGGTCCCTTGAACTGACCCGTTGGAGTTGGGGGAACAATGCATTTAGGTTTGGGGTTGACTTTGACAGCACTGCTGGTCCGGGTGGAGGTCCCGGGGATGCTGGGAAGCGAGGCGGACCTCTCTGAAAGGCGCCTGGACATCGGGTGCTGAGGGGTGTTCTCCAGTCTCTTCACTGGGGTAGCCTTGGCCTGCCGAGGCTGCAGCTCCACAGCCTTCTTGACCACGACGGGTGAAGTCTTGCTCTTGCCCAGCACCCCAGAGCTCAGCAGTCTGCTGACACCTGAAGGCATTCGGGCCCTTGTGCCATTCACACTCAAGTTCAAGGATGTGTTGAGCTTGCCTGCAGAAATCAAGGAGAACATTTCACCTTTGAGGCTATTCGGACTTGTGAAAAATGAACCCCCCCCCCCCAACCGCAGTATTCTCCAGAGATACATTACCTTTGCCCATGGGAGAGGCAGACAGACTGGAATTCAAACTGGAGACTGAGGAGGAGGATGACGAGGTCTTCCTGCCATCTTCAATATTGCTGTACAGCACTTGAGCCTTCATAGGAACTTGTCTCTGGTGTCCAGACTTAATAGGGAAGTAGCATTTACAAACAAAATGTCTTCATTTCCATGCTAGCTATTCAATGCTCTTCAAGAATAAGACCTCCCAATGCTTACGTAACACAAAAACAATTCTTCATGTAGTGCATACTAAATGCTTATCTACAGACTAATAAGAGTTTAAGTAGAAAAGCTTTTAGAAAACGGCCATAGAGTCTCAAACCATAGCTACAAAACCTGCCTACTTTAGCGTATTAGGCAGCAAGCTCTTTGAACGACCCCTCCGTACCTTCCTCAGAGCTGGAAAGGTCCTTTTTGCCGGCTGGCAGATGTTGAAAGAGCAGTCACTGACATCAGAGGCTACGCTGGCGGAGTCAGACAGCAGGTCCTCAGAGGAGCTGGCCGCACTAAGGGGTCGGCTGCGGGGGCTCCGCTGCAGTCCCAGCTTAGCCTAGAAAAGCAGCTCAGCACTAAGCTTTTCACAGATGCCTCGGTTTTCACGTTACAAAATGCATTGGTTAAGGAAGCGTTTCTCAATCCAGTCCTCAGGGACTCCCACGTTTGTGGATCATCTGGGGTCCCCAAAGAATGGTTTGAGAAAGACTGGGTTAGGCCATGCAGAGTAAAATGACTCATGTCTAAGGACACAGGATCAGAGAGAATCAATACACTGTATAATTTTGTTGTGTAATGTCACCTCAACTACTGTACCTTCCATTTACTTTTAAATTTCTAACATGGGGATATTGCATGGCTGCAACCTCATAGACTAGAGTCGTCAACAGAAGAAACACTCAAGGATAGTTCATACATCAGGAAACGCTGCCAAGGCATTAATGTAAAATGTTAAACAACAGGAAGAAATTAACACCTTCACCAGGGGTGCAAGTCTGTTCTTGTCTGAAGGTGGAGGTTTTGTTTTCATAGATATCAGTGTTCTTCCTGGAGCTGCCAGTTTGCTGGGAAGCACGCCAGTTTGGGGTAAGGCTGCTTTCATTCTCAGAGTGCTCCTGGGCTGGACTTTGCACATCTTCACCGGGCTGGAGGTGCTGACCGATGTCCCAGTAGGGCTAGCAGTTCTTCCTGCCTTCAGGAGGCGATGCTGAACGGCCGGGGGCAGCTTTTTCATGGGACTATCCCGGACGCAGAAGGTTTCTCGCTTGATAGGACTGAGTGCAGGATCTGCCTTGCCAAAGAGGCCAAGTTTTTCTCGGGAGTCTTCCACAAACGTTTCTTTCGCCAATTGCTGGCCGTCAGCAGTTTTAGAGGCGTCTTCCTCTGCTGCCAGCCTGACCAAACTACTCGTCTCAATTTGCTGAGCCAGCAGATGGGCCTCCTTCGAGATCTCCATGAAGTTATTCTCCGCCAGGGGACTCCAGCTTGGCTCCTCGCCCAGTGAATGTCCGCTGCTGGTGTCCTTTTGCGTGCGTGTTTCAATCCCGACAGAGACGCATTTCTCCCTGTGTTTGACCGGACCCAGGAAAACCTCGTCTTCATCATCCTCCTCACCGCTATAAGCAAAGATGGCTTACAATTACATCTCACAGGCTGTTGACCTACACAAGTCAAATCCTAAGAACAAGCATACAGTAAGAATACAAAGAAATGCATGCTATGAGGTGGAAGAGAATCACAGAAAGATTTAACAGACTCAACACTGAACAAACCAAACCTTGAAGCGGAAAGCAAAACGTCGAAGTCAAACTGCTCCTCGGACAGTGGAATAAAATCTGCAACGACAGAAAAGGCCATTCTAATTTACATCCAAATATTACAATTATCCACCTATACGCCTTCTAGTTAGTTTTGTCACGCCTCTGAAAGGGAGAAATAAGTGCAGGTTTACCAGTGTTATTTTGGGACGCCATGCCACAGATTCGACTGTGTCGAGGACCGCAGTCTGCAAAAAAACAAAAAACACATGTCCATTAATACACATACCAAAAAAGTCACTATCTGGTGAACCTCTCCATTTATCCGTCGTGAAAAGGGGGCACACCTTTCAGTTAAATATTCCCTCAGCTTTTCATTCAGTGCTACTCCTAATTATTTAAGGGAAGAAGGGCTCTTAGCTAATCTTACCGGTTATGTAAAAAATACGTATAAAACACATCACCAAACAGGCATTAACTAATACAAAACGCATCTCACTCCGCTAAGTCAGGAAAGGTTATAGGAGTCCATTTTTTCAGGAGAGCCTACATGTTCTCATCGATACACCTTATATGAACCTTTCATATAAATAAATTATAAAGTTCAAATGGCTAACTTTGACCACGTAGTCAGAAATTCTATTTATGAAACCTACAATTAACTTACATTTAAAGGAACGTTAACTGTATCCTTCTAAAATAGTAACACACAAAGATTAAACCCCAATCAATGCATTCGTTATTATTCTTGTATTAACTTGCTTCCTCTTCAAAAAAACATAGTCCAATGCATTTCAAACTACGAGAACGACCGCTTGAAGGGTCATGTGACTTTCTGCTTACTTTTGATTGGCTCTAACGTCCCCCGGAAGAAAATGTGACGGATTCCGTCGCGGTTAAACTTTTGATGGTACGTGTAGTTTTTAATGCCTTTAGTAGAAATTTTACATAGTAACATTTAAAACTGTAATATAATTACCAGTTTAATTTTATGTGCTTGTGTTATTCATTCCATATTAAAATAATATTGGTATTTCATAATGTTTATACTATTTAAGTGTTTTACAATAGTGTTGAAACTGTAGGCTAGGCCTATATGTATTTCCACCTGAGGTCAGTATCCTTTCAAAATGTTTTTTCAAGTGATCTTCGTGGGTAAGGAGA
Source organism: Stomatorhinus ivindoensis (assembly GCA_019775895.2). Classification (NCBI taxonomy): domain Eukaryota; kingdom Metazoa; phylum Chordata; class Actinopteri; order Osteoglossiformes; family Mormyridae; genus Stomatorhinus; species Stomatorhinus ivindoensis. Next base: position 25,297,005 of record JABFEB020000060.1, on the reverse strand, counting down.
AAAGGTTTTTCAAGAAGAACCTATCTCATCTAATTGATAAAGGTACGTTAATACTTCACTGATTCACTTTAACAAGTAATACAACTTTTTAGGGGACCTTCGGGAACTATGAGGAATCATTATCGTTTGCTACACGGAAGTTTTAATAAACGGACACACCATCTGTCAAAATAAAATCTGGAATTCTTCCTTTCATCTGAATTTGCAGGAGCCTTTTAACGCATCGCTAAGAATGTGATGAACTCTATGAATTGTTTCAGAGCAATACTTTGAGGTTTAGAAGGATGGAGAGATTTGAAGTTTACATTTTTACTGCTCTGTGCACCATGAACTTTCTTATTGCTTGCTTGCTGTTTTCGAAAATAACACGAGAACAAAGGGAGCCTTACATGGATGAAATATTTCACGTACCGCAAGCTCAGAAATATTGTGTAGGGAATTTCAACGAGGTACGTAAATTACCATTTCTCATTGAATCGTAAGGTAGCATTTGCGTAGATGGCGATTTAGTTGTAATCTATTATTATTATTAGTAGTAGTAGTAGTAGTAGTAGTAGTAGTAGTAGTAGTAGTAGTAGTTGTTGTTGTTGTTGTTGTTTGTGGCTCAATTACTGGTGTGTTTCAACCTTAAATTAACCGAGGTATATACTATTAGAATTATATTAATTGTATTCATGTAACTGATGAATTACATAAGGAGTACTGCTTATGCATTACTTTGTTTTCTTATGTTGACGTTTGTTTATACATAGTGGGACCCCATGATCACCACCCTCCCCGGCCTTTACCTCGTATCTGTCGGCTTAATTAAGCCCCTGGTATGGCTGGTTGGCTGGACGGGAGATGTGGTCTGTTCCACAGGGATGCTCCGTTTTATCAACTTGCTCTTCAATTGTGGAAATCTCTACCTGCTTTCACTCATCATATGCAAATTGCACGTGAAAGATAAGGTGAGACCTTATGTATAGTTTAATACCTCTAAAAAGGAATTTGGATAAACTGTATGTCGATATTAGTTATACAATAGAATGCGGAGTATATATTTTACTTCTAAATCCTGCTGAATAAAACTAACGTTTAAAGGAAGTGGATAAAATATGTTTATAGTAACTCCAAAACGTGTTCTACTTGAAAGGAAGGAAATAAGGTACTCAGGGCCAGCATAGCTAGCAATGACAAAATAGAAATTAAATCTGAAATGATATTCAATGAAAATAATAAGGTAAAAAGAAATAAAGAATATAAATAAAACCATAAATGCTGAATTCAGGATCCAAGTTTAATTGTAAAACACCTCAGTATATACAATAGTGACATTCTTTAAAATATTACTTTTTCTGTTCTAGGCTCACACAACATCTCGGAGAATGCTATTAGCCTTATCCCTGTCAAGCTTCCCAGTACTGTATTTTTTCACATTTCTTTACTACACTGACGCTGGCTCCACCTTCTTCACCCTCTTCACTTACCTCATGTCCTTGTATGGGAGCCACAAAACCGCTGCCCTTTTTGGCATCGGAGCTATCCTGTTCCGGCAGACCAACGTCATCTGGGTGGCATTTAGCGCCGGCTCTGCGGTGGCCCAGAAACTGGACGAGGCTTGGAGGATCGAAGGCTCAAAGAAAAAGGAGGAAAAGTCACCCACCCCAATTCCACTCTCTGTTGGCGGTGTAGGGAGAGCGATCATCTTCCTGTTTCGGTATATGATGTCACCAAGCAACATAAAGACTTTACTTTTGACGCTGTGGCCCTACATCGCCGTGGTGATTGGGTTCCTTGGGTTTGTTGTAGCAAATGGTGGGATCGTAGTTGGTGACAGGGGCAGCCATAAAGCTTGTCTGCACTTCCCTCAGCTCTTTTACTTCTTCTCATTTACTCTAATGTTCTCAATCCCTGCTTCCATATCCTATGGACAAATTGTGAGCTTTCTACACTCCCTGAAAAGGAAGCCAGTGTTGCACATCTTTACTGCTGCTGTTGTTTTGCTCCTAGTGTGGAAATTCACGTTTGTTCACAAGTATCTGGTTTCAGATAACAGGCACTATACATTTTATGTATGGAAGAAGATCTTTCAGAGACATAAGTTAGTTCCCTACCTGCTGGTTCCAGGCTACATCTTCGCCGCATGGAACTTTATGGAGACTCTGAAATCAAGGTCTGCATTCTGGAACCTGGTCTTCTTCGTGTGTCTCACTCTGGCAACAGTGCCCCAGAAGCTTCTGGAGTTCCGCTACTTCATCTTTCCGTACCTGATGTTCCGCCTCCATGCACCGCTGGCCTCTGTGCTCAGACTGCTGCTAGAGTTTGGCCTGTACACTGCAGTCAATGCAGTGACACTCTACATCTTTGTTGCAAAGACTTTCCATTGGCCTGACAGTTCAGAGGTGGAAAGGTTCATGTGGTGAAGTTGAAAATTGTTACTCAGCAATCTGTTTTAAACAGGAGGGCTGATTCGAAGCACAATATGTTTCAATAAAGACAGAAAATTATTTTCTTAAGCAATGTCAAACATTAAATCAGTATCAAAGCCATATGACAGAAGTAAATAGTCTCTTGCATAGTTATAAAATATATTATTCTTTAAAATTAATGAAATCAGATACTTGTGATAATTCTATTTCATATATACTTGTATAATATATATACTTGTTAAGGACCAAAGAGAAGTCGTGTGGTTCTCATATTGATTAAAAAATGTCAGGGGCAAAGTTTGAGTAAAATGAGTGTTTACGTCCTTGGGTGCTGGGTTACTCTGAAGAAGTGTAAATGTTGGATGTGGCATAGTGTAGTGTCTGGTGTCGTATTTCCTTTCTGCTCAGTGTAATTTTTTTCATGGCCATGTTAGTCCTGCCGATCTGTATTGTGCATTATGTAATTGTGCTTAGTGACGCAGTTAGAAATGTTAAGAGTATTTAGAGCAAATTATGCTAGCCTACTGAGGTAAAGTATGGAGTACTTGCTGATGTTTGTGTAGGTTCCTTGTGTTGTACTCTATTATTTTATTTGTTCAGTCTTAGTTATGTGTTTTTCAGTCAAGTAAGCAAAATTAATTCAATTCCAGGACCTACTGAGTGTTAAACTACAGCCTGTCTGTGCATTTGGAGATGAGTATGAGCTGATAGAATGGAGACTTTATGTGGTTAATATTTCATGATTTTCATGCTTAGTAAAAATGTGAAGTACTTCTTTCTGATAGTGAAGCTGATTTTGTTGCAGTAGCACAGTGGTTAGCACTGTTGTCTTGCACGTCTGGGAGCAGGGTTTCAGTCTCTGTCCTTGCTCAGTTTGTCTGTTTGCTCTCCCTATGTTGTCAAAGGTATTCTGTTTTTCCCCCAGAATGCAAAAACATACTAATACCCCTGTGGCCTTGCATAGGACAAGTGGGTATAGAAAAGGGACAGATGGATTAAGAACCTTCTCAGCACGCGTTCAGGTCTTCAGCGATCCCTGGGGCACTGCTTCAGCAGTGTGTCAGTGAATGTCGACCTTGTCGAGAGGTTCGTTTACCTCGGCAGCGATGTTCATGTCTCTGGTGACTCTGCCTATGAAGTCCGTAGGTTTATTGGGAGAGCGTGGGGGGGTCATGAGGTCACTGGAAAGGGGTGTGTGGTGCTTCTGATATCTTTATAAGAGGATGAAGGTCCAAGTCTTTAGAATCCTGGTGTTCCCTGACCTGCTGTGAGACTTGGACGCTATCGGGCGAGCTGAGATGAAGACTGGAACCGTGTCTCTTTGGAGAATCCTTGGGTAGCGCTGGTTCGACTTTGTGTAGAGCGAGCAGTAGAGCTAATGAGGCGCAGTACCTGCATTGTGAGGGAGTATCAGTTAAGGCACTACGGCCATGTGCAGCGTTTCCCGAGTGGTCGGACCAGGCCAAGGGGATGTAACACCTGGCTGCAACAGAGAGATGGCCTTTCTGGAGGGTGGGACTGGACCGTATGTTTGCCTGGGGGGTGGCCAACTGGCATCCTAAGGTGTTTCGTCGTGTGCTGGGTGTGCCGGTGCGCTGTAGCAGACCTGAGCACACGAACGTAATATCTGCTGAGAGGCCGCTGCATGAGGTTGTCGCAGTGATTCAGCTGACCACTAGGTGTCACTGTGCGCCTATTCATTCCATGCAAAATATGCTGTTCGGTCACACTGGTCATTTAAAGTTTTGCTCATACTATTAATGTATAAGTCAAGTAACAAACCTATGATGTATATAATGACTATACACTCTCCATGTCTGTCATGTAATATTAATAGTTCAGCTTCCTCTTTTTAGGAGTGTCGTGCAGATCATATTTAATCAGTACAAGCAAGCAGTGTGTATGTCGTCCCCCCCAATCTGATTCACGGCAGGTTCTATTTCTCTCAGACATGGAGTTATATGCTGCAGCACAGAGACAGCTGCCTGAAACTTTGCACAGGTTCAGGAAAGACCCGTGAGCAAACGGACAGCTGCGGGCAGCCATGATGCCGTTACGCATACACTATGAAGCAACATGCAGGAACGACATCGCACAGCTACAGACAAAAACAGCACACCAACACTGAACTGTGTGATGTATAATGTCAGCCAAATGGGCTTGTATGACATTTTAATATCACTCAGTTTATTCAGCCGAAGGTTGCCAATACCCTATGTTTTATGAAACTGGATATTAGTAATAAATTGAAAGAACATTTCTCTCACTGTAGCAGAAATAAATTGCTTTTTGTTTCAGTTATGAATCACCCAGGGTAATTTAAAGAAGGTTAATCAAACGGGGACATTGTATTAAAAAGCTTGTTCTATAATTATAATAATTATTGTTTGCAACACCAGGAGCAATAATGTAATGAAACGTTTGTCGAGCGGTGCAGCCCTACACTTAGTGAAGTTTGGCAGCCATGCTTTCACTGAGCGGTCCACCTGTGATATGATTGAAAAAATTACCATGATGGGTTAATTATTTTATCTATGTATGCAGTAAGAGGAACGGCCTCATCTTGCCAGAACTGGCCAGACTGACTCAGCTTTCCAGACCCAGAGATAGCTTTCGCCAGTCTTAGATTTAGCCACTAGATGAACACAAGGTCCTCTGTTTCTGAGGAGACATTGATGTATTTATGCAGTAAATATTTCATGAGGTCATATTTCGCAGATATACCCTGGGATAACCCTCTAAATGTCTCATACCCTCCCTCATGGATGGCTTTGAAAAGATACTCCATGGCTGAATCTTTTAGCCAACCTTGTTGAGCCAAGTTCGCAGCTTAAATAGTAGGTGCAATGTTTTTCAGTCCCAATCACTATGTCAGTTAAGCAATGCAGACTTCAAGACAGCCTGAAATAAAAAGACACTTGGCATTGTACTCAAACATTACCGATAATACTTAGCGTGTTACCGCAAAATTGACGTACTCATCATTCAGGGGGTGGTTGATTCACAGTGACTGCATAACTATTTTGGCCCTTCAACAGACGTAAATAATACTGATTGTGTTATGGTCATGTAATCAGCTAATTCAAATAAACTGCCTACATTTCAATTTCACCCTTAGAGCCCCACGACCAACGCTAAGCACGTGACTTGCGTACCGGAAGGTCCTGTGGCTCCCACAAATCAAATTTCAATGCTCATGGGCTGAAAATGAGTACCAAAATCATTTATTAAGATTTTTGCTCGAGAGTGTCAGTCATCCTGATAGTGTCAAAATTGAGAAATTTCAACAGTGTTGTGCCTCGCGGTGCTTCTCAGGCAGAAATCCCTTTGGAACCAAGGTGTCCAGACCTCCTCATGGTGACGCTGAACCCCAGGGTGACAATCCCAGATATGCAGGTAACTCAAGTGTCAATTAATGTCATTCTTCATGAGTGGTGATAGGAAAACCAAAAGAGGAGACTCTGCTGTTCTCCAAAATATGCACTGATGCCCATCGTAGGTTTTCCAAAGCTGTTGGTTTAAACAACTAATTGGAAACACTAGCTAGCTTGAACTTCCAGCAACCTAAGGAAGTGCAATTCTTTTACCAAAGACTTTGAATGCCAGATCAATGCGTTCAATAAAGACAATCTTTGAAAGAAAAAGACCTTTTCCGAGGCAACATAATAATGCAAAATAATGCAAGAAGGAAGAGCTCTTTATGTGCTTAAGTGTGACCATCGATTGCATTGCTACTGCACTTCAATAGGTAACAATGGTTGTGCTCCCTTTACTTTTCAACAATGAAGACATTTTTTATACTAGGTTGTCAATATTTTAGTATTTTTCAACAATAATGTATTAGTGCACAATTCAGAACACAGAAAATCAATTTAAGCTGTTAGAAAAGTGTCTCTGCTGTTTTTTCTGGGGTACTGCTTTTCAAAGGCTGGACGAATAGAGGCAGACGCAATCTGATAATGACTGAAAATGAAAGCAGAAGGAGCGCACCCACCCTGCGGTCAAGAAAACGGCCCGTCCAGCCTCAGATATGGCTGTAAAAGCGACGAGGCTCCCCTTAATGATGCGGAAGGTCATCCACGGCTCGGAAATAAGCGGTATGTGTGCCAGGTAGGATGAAAACGCCATCCAAAGTCTGGAGAAGGGGCTGCGGTGCAATGAGAGAGCACCGTGACCCATTAGCATTCGGGCTAGTATGAATGACACAGAATGAGAAACATTTGTATTGCCAAGAATAATGTAAATATATTGAGAGTAATGGAGAGGCAGGTGGGTGGGTCTATGAATCACATAAACACAGCAAAGTATTTGTCAGAGTCTCTACTGATGTTTCATCAATAACCTACCATGGCTGCTGAACGGATCCATCCAATGCATCCTTCATTCAGGAACTGAGTCATGTTTTTCCTTTGCTACACAGTAATAGTCATTAAGTTTTTGTTCATTATCTGTGCCTTTCAGTCTGTGTCAATGTACCATACACAATAAATATATACAGTTCTTCACAGTATTTAAATGCCTTAATTATAGTGCCATGAAAATTGAATAAACCTTTTATCTTAATTTGTGATGATGCCATCTCTCCTACTATTGTATACAATTTAGCTACATATCCACAAAACATACATTGTGAGGGATAAAGGTTTTAGCTATACAGAGCAAACCACATTTTAAATCCTATTTTGTGGAGAATTGAATTACATCAAAATAAAATATCTTCCAGTATATGTTGCATGAAATTCTCAGTGTTTGTTTTCAGTTACTTTGATCAATGAACTTTGGTCAATGCCATCAGATATGCCTGATTGATTATCCTTCCTCAAAGACCTGCCACTCCACTGCGAACCATCATGGCCGTAAAAGTGCACCCCACTTTTTTTTTGTTCTGCACGGCTAATCGTCCCACGAGAGATTGAGTTGAAAGGCCAAGACCAGCAGCTTGGCGTGCAGCTCAGGAATGTTCCGGACTTTTCCGAGTGGCACACCGCAGTCGGGCCTGAGCTCTCTCCCCAGATACTGTGCAGATACTGTGACGTTAAGATCCATGCAGACTGCAGCAGTGGCGGGCCTGGGGGGTTGCAGGAACCTCCCCCAACCCCCAAGGTAAAACAAGCATCCAATTAACACTTTAGCATCATAGTAAAATGTGGAAATGACATCTAAGCCATCATCAGCTCAACAGTGTAGCCTGAACAATTCTCAACATACCACACATTGTTTTTTCTTTAATGCATGGTTATAAAAATTTTTTTTTCATTCTTATTCACCTCTTATTTAGTATATTTTACAGTGTGCACTGTGACATTTTTAGTGCCTTTTAGCAGAGAGGAGGCTTGTCTGAGGGAAGACCTTGGCCGATTCTCCTGCCTGACTCTCTCTCTCTCTCTCTCTCTCTCTCTCTCTCTCTCTCTCTATCTGACTCGTCCTTGAGAAGAAATTCTGGGGTTTTTTTTTTTTTACTAGGGCACAAAATAGGCAGTGTTTTTCATTTTTCTTCATCCCGAGTTAAATATGACCAGTCATTTTCTTGAAATGGCGAACACTAAATATTATTCAACCAAACCACCTAGTTTTACCAAATGATTTATACACTCTTCTTGCAAACCTGCAAGAGATCTTAGATGGCAGCCTATTGCTGAATAGACATATTACATAATATGATGATATGCTTGGTAAGTCTCTTTTTCAAGGAATGAACAATTATCTGAAATCCACCAGTACATTGTATTGTAAAGGTTTTGCACTACTGGCCATCCAGGAAAAATGTGACAGCAATACAGCTATCCCATGTACTAATACCCTCTGGCATTATCCTTAAATGTGAGAACAAAAAAAATCTGCAAGGCTTTAAAAGGAACTTCAAAAGGAATATAATATTTATCTAGAATAAGAAAGTCCCACGCTTACGTAAAGAGGTGTTGCAGAAGTCAAAATCACTTGGCGGAATGGCATTGCCTAATTTTTTATTTCATTTTATTGGGCAGCTAATTTGCGGTCAGTTCTCTATTGGCTGCAGGTTGATCCTGCTGTGTCACCAGTCTAGTGTTTAATGGAATCATCGTCTTGTGCTCCTGTTTCACTCTCTGCCTTAATCTCCTGTCCTCCTGACTTCAATGTATCCAGGTTCTGTAAAAATATTGTAGTTATTTTGGTCACAAAGAGGTATCGTGACTATTACAGCTTTATTTGTTGAGGGTCTTTTTGCGTCTTTTCAACAGCTAGCTGACGGGTTTGGTCTTCCAACCTCCCATTTATTCCGATATTTTCCGGTGAGGAACTTTTACAGGAAAGTCTTTAATAGCTTTCCAAATATCCCACCAGGCACGCCTTTTGACAACATCCTTAAGAAACCCTCTACCCTAAAGGGTACTATTTCCACAATCTATAATTTAATATCTTCTCTTTGTTCTACCTCAAACCGAACGTTAGAGGCCCTCTGGGCTCAGGATTTAGGTGAGAATCCCACTGATTTGCGGGGATCTATTCTTGAACGTGTGCATTCTTCCTCTATATGTGCTAGGCACGGTGTTATTCAGTGGAAACCCACACACAGAGTTTACTAGACTAAGTCTAGATTAACCTGTGTATATCCTAATATTGACCCTGTGTGTGATAGATGTCGGAAAAATCATGGTGCACTGATTCATATGTTTTGGTTATGTTTGTTGAATATATGTAAGAAAAATCCTTAAATAAACCATGGAAAAAAAGGAATATTTAGTGACAAACTGTAAAAATATAATGTCATTGATTTATTAAAAGCTTGTAGAGGTTCCTTATTGCAGCATATTAATAGTTAAATATTCGCCCTTCAGTTTGCTTTATGACAGAATACTGTTGTGGCAACAGGGAACGATAGAAGGGCAATGCACAGTGCAGCTTGTAATGAAAGGGGATTTTATTATAAACAGACTAAACAAGCAAGAAACAAAGGGACTGTCATGACCTGCTTGTCTGGTCCTCCCGTGTGCCACACCCCCTCATTAACCTCACATGCAATCCCGATTGTTATCAGCTGTTTCTTCATATTCCCATGGAGTCCAGTGTATTTCAGTCCAAGTTCGAGTACGTTTCCCCAGTACTGTAATTTCTGTACTTTTCCACCTGCCTGACCCTGATTCCCTGCTCGCTCGCCCTGCGCACGGTCTGATAGGGATCATAAGGGATCAGACCAAAGGAAAGTAAGAAAATAACTAGCCAGGCTAAAACTAAAGTTAGGGATATTTGGGAAAACATAAATAAGTGACACATGCAGGAAACAAACACAATGCAGCACATACAACCTCAACAAAGACCACACAGAAACAAAGCACTGAAGCTAGGGGCAATGAGGAACAGGTGAGGGCAATAGACAAATACTAAGGGTACAAACACACGAAGATGCTAGAACGTGGGAACAGAACACACTATAAAACTACAATCAGGGTTACCTAAGGTACAAAACAAGCGTCCAAACAGAGATACTAGAAAACATAATCAACAACATTATTTACAACAGAATCCAGGGCACAAGATCAAAATATCCATCAGGGAGAGTTGGACTCTTGCCAGCCTTAAACCCATGATGGAAGGGTTGCTTGGTGTGAGACCAGTTAGTCATACAGTGGCCTGGGGAGAAGGGGAACACACTAGGAACAGAACAAACTTGGAAAACATCAGGAAAATGGGATGGCCAGCGACACCTGCTGGCCAAAGTGGGAGATGACGGACTAAATGGGACAAGACAGGGACCAATCCTGACAGAATACTCTCACCACCCACAGTGTATTTAGTAGGAATGTTTATTTTAAAATGTATTACAGAAATAGTTATTTCATACATATTGCCAGACATATTTTTTTACTTTTTAACACACTATATTTGACTGGCCACATTTTTTTTCCAAAAAGTACAACAGATTATTTTTCCTAATGTGTTAGGTTGTGCAGAGAAATAATATATTACAAAGCAAATGAACACCGACAAAAAATATAGATATTAAACATTTGAGCATATATAAGAAAAAATCAGTGAGAAATTAAGGCCGTTGTCATTTTACCAAACAGATAACTGAGAAAACATCAACCAAAGCCTCTTGGAAAAACCAAACATGCAGATAGATTGTTGGTTATAGTAAAATATAACAACATCATAACATACATTATTTGGATATTTTCAGTAAACATATCTTAATCAGAATGCTGTAATGCATCCTTCTGATTGGCTTGCACATGCCCATATGTAGCAGGGATTGGTCGGATGGTACCCAGGCTGGGACGAAGGAAGATAATGGAAACACACAGGCTGGAGAGTTCCTCATAAGTCCCGCCCACAGCTACATCGTAATAGGTAAACTGAGGCAGAAACAGCCAGTGCTAATATAATCTGGTCCAATGAGGAGTCGCACACTAAATCACCCTCTGAGAATGCACATGAAAAGTCCACAGTGGGAACAGGAAGACTGTGAATGAGAGCCAATTCATAAGAATGTGTATCTGTCAGTATAAGAGTGGGAGCATTCAATATAAAGGAAATTAAGTATCCACATCAAATTAAGAGTCCTGTTAGCCACTTTAATCTATTAGTGATGATATCGTTTGGATGCACGTACCTCAGTCTCTTCTAGCCGTAGCGTAAAGCAATGTTCTCTGTAACCCTGATGGTTTACGGTGCAATGTCCTCTGTGGATCCTGAATTGTTTCCACCAGCACAGCGATTAGGAAAACATTACAAATTTAGTATGTGATATGCACTCAGGCCCAGAAAAACCAAGTCAAAAAACTGAAAAAAAAGCACAGTAGGAAGAGTGTTGGATCATTAGGAAAACAGTTGAGATATCCTGAGAAGATGTTTGTTCTGAGACTGCTAACTACAAGAGTGTGGCAACAGGCTAAGCATCCAAAATTTGACTACAATGGAATTCGTTGTATAAAACTGGTTTTGATTTCAGTTTCACTTTGTTGGCTGACGGACCTCAGCGTAGGACTTCCAGCTGTGCATAGTTAGACGAGGACCATCACGCTGCAGTTAACACTGCAATTAACAACGAGTTATAGTGAAACACTTCAAATTCAGTTTACAAGACGTTTGGCAAATTAGTTCTTGTACCATAAAGCTTGCAAACACATTAAAACCAGTCTACTTCAATCAAGATAAATTAGCACAATGTACCAGTGATGCAATATTTCAAAGCATGACAACACAGCAGAATGACACAAGTTAAAATCACTCTTTTTGACAGTTGGGCTTGCTGCTTCCAATTCTGCTTGCTACTGTTCATAAATAAGGCTAGTTTCAGTCGATCACGTTTTCGTTTTTGTGCAAACGAGTCGCCATTAGGTCAAGGTGGCGGCATCAGTAAACAATAGCAAACAGTAAATAATGCTGCACGCTCTGCTCTTGATGCCTGCTCTGTACTCAACTGATGCCTGTGACTCTGCCACCCAATAGCTGCTGCAAATTCAATACATCAGGAGTAGAAACATTGGAAAAGTTGTGCTGAAGCTTATAAAAGTATTCAATGGTAAAATCCACCATTAGTTAACATGTAAACATTGATAGTGAGATAGAGAGAAAATCCATTCAGGCTTTTATATACAACAGTCTAGGGATTGTGGGTCCACAGATGATTGGACCCTCTTCTTTACAGAGGTCCTAGAAAGGTCACTCCCACAGGTGGCCTCCTCGCAGGCTGTGGCAGGTCCACAAGATGTCCTCCATGACCTGCACAAGCCCACGAGATGCTTCGGAATAGAAGTAAACATGCCTTTAGCGCCTTAATCCACCGCAAGTGGCACCACCTGGCCCAGATTTCCCGTCTCCATAGTGCAGCAGTGTGGGGGGGGGGGGGTTTCCCCACAAAGTGTGCGAATATTGGAATGGTATCCATCAGATCTGTGTCTGTATGGAGTGTCCTGGAGGGGTGTATGGAGGGGGAGCCGGAGAGGGCTTGATACCCCGCGTCCTCATGTAGGATAGGAACTGATCAGGGATCTCAGCCAGGACATCCTTGGCCAGTCGGGCCATGCTCAGGATGTGGTTCCCAGTCGGGTCGATGTAGTCTCGGAACGGGACAAACTAGTCAGCAGGAAAGGAGAACACAGGGGTCGGGTTTAGGGATGGGTTTTGCTTGAGTAGTTTTAGCCTCTCTATGTCTAACGCCCTGTTTGCATTCTCAGAGGCAGGAGAATACCCACTCTCTGGGGTAAAACTCAAGGATAAAACTAGTTTGCCTAAAATAACCTATAAAATTTTCTATTTTCAGCCTCTACTTCCAACACTGTGAGAGAAATGACACAAAGGACATCCCAAGCACACCTGAGGATCGCAGCAGCACGAAACCCAAGGCTAACGGTAATGATGTCCTCATCGTGTTAACAAGGCTGCCTAACGAGCTAATGAGCACCGCCGAGCCCGGTCGGATAACAGCTCGCCTCTGGCCAAGACGGGGCAGGCCAGGGCTGTAATGAGGGGCAGGTTCACCAGGCACAGGATCAGGAAAAGCTCAACACCCCCCATCTGGCCAGACGAGAGCAGAGATGATCTGAGGCCTGAGCCGGGTTCAATCAGATGCCTTTCCTTAGGATTGTGAGGGTGACCGGGGGTTGGAGACACATTGCTGTGTCAGCAAGCCCAGGCAGAGTTTCGTACCACTGTCCGGTCACTCCGGCCAATGAATCGACTAAAGCTGCCCAGTATCAGAGACCCCCTACTCATCCATCTGAAGAATATATCCCTGTGTCTCTAACCTTTTCCTGGAATCGCCCAGAATAACTTAAATCACTATGCTGTCAAACTACAGAGGAATATTGTTGGGTTTCACACGACTGTCAGAAGTGATTGGCTGGTACTTGGAAACACAGGTATTTTTCTCCATATTTAGATGGATAATTATTTTAATTGCAGGTCAAATACAGACCCAAGAAGATCAACAGCACCTCACTTGCTGTCCATATAACCATGGACGTCTCTAAATCCCTCACTGACAACAGCGGAAAGACAGCTAGAGCTAAGGATACCTGAACAATGTCTCTCTCTGCATATCTTCCTCTCGATGAGATACGGACCTCATCCCCGTCCAATTCTTCCATGGCTGAGGAGACAGACAAATCAGCTTTTTCCATCATGAGAGAAGATGGAACACAAAGTAATATCATCTCTGTGTCAGCATGCGTAGGCTGCAAGCTAAATAAATATGCTTATGCATAAATATACTCTATTAGGCACTGGATAATGATACTGTAATATTATAGAAACACAACAGCAATGACTGCTCAGAACTGCCATTGTTCACAGGAAATAAATATGTTCACAGAGTGTAAAAAAAAAAACAGATCTTTCAAAAGCACTTTTGTATGAATCAGACAGAGCATGAAATTAGTTAAAAGCCAAACAATGAAAATGAGAAAAAGAGGGGTAGTCAGTGAGTTGAAGGAATTTATTGACTGGCAGCAGAGAAGACATTGTGAAAAGAGGCATGAGCTATATGTCTTGCATGCTACCTTACCATCAAATTCTGCAGGCCCAACGCCCACGATAATAATCGACATTGGCAAACAGGAGGCCTAAGGACAGGGGTAGAAAAAAGTTGAATGAATTCTGCTATTAGCAAATCCTCACTCCTTGAGCTGTTGCTCTTTTCATGATTCCTAGACCTGTTTGTATCCGTATGTATAACAGAAGACACTGGACTAACATCAACCAGGAACCCTGAAATGAGATTTGAGATGGATCTTTGTTCCAGTCTGTTGAGTTATCAATCACCTTGTGGTTTGTAGCTGTAGCATTACTGCAGCGATACTAGGTGGGCGTGTTCACCTCTTTTCTGTAGCCACAAGCACGGACATCATCTAAATGGAGATGATACTGTACTGCGGAGGTTTGCCGCTTGTCTCGTAGGGGCACGTGCTGCTCTCGATGTTTCAGGACAAAGTTAATGCCTGGAAATCCCTCTGCATTCCAGCAAACACCCTTAATTACACTGATTACCATGTGTTAAGTTGGATATTTACCAGAGCACCTCAAATGAAGGATTTTCCACAAAAGTACAACAGCATTAGCCCCATAAAATAAAACGTATATAAGGTGAAGGTGTCAGCAACTGGAAATCCCACTCTTTCATTGGAAATTGAGGGTCCTTACGTTGACGATAGATTCCTTGGTCTGGGCCATGTCTGAGATGACTCCGTCAGTAATGATGAGGAGGACAAAGTACTGTGAGCCGTCCTTCACTGATGATGCGTATCTGGGTTTGGATGAAAGTAGACCAACACAGTACAGGTACTTCAGGGGTCGTAGGAGATCTGCTGTTCTCACACTGCATTCTGTGCACATCATAAAGGTGAGAGGCGTAGCATGGACAGGTGTGGTACTGTGTGTGGGTCTCAAGAAATGTTTTAAGGTATTTATCTGGGTAGTAAGTGCACTTTTGCTCAGAACAAAAAACACAATTAAACATTAGAACACATGCAGATCAAGAGTTACACAATAAAAATTTTCCAAAGTTACTGATATCTTGTTGGATGATCAGATGAACCCAGTTCGCAAACCTCTCTTTTAGGGCAGCTCAGCTATTCCAAGTATTTATTAAATGTCACTACTAGCTCAATTAATTAATCAATTAATCAATCCAATCAATCAATTAATTAGTTAATCGATTGATTGGTTAATTAATTAATTAACTGGGCCGACCCTGTGCCTATAGGTTACACCGAGAGACCGTTTCTGGAGCCTCCTGGATGTTGGACTTCAGTGAGAAGCAAAACGACCAGAGTGAGAGGCAGTAATGAAATTGTGCCACTTAGAGGCTAGTGGGGAAGATATTGAACTGTGTGGGTGTGAAGCAAACGCAGAGAGGCATGGAAGAGAGGATTAGAGGGGAATTAGATTAGAGGAAGGGTGGAATGACAGCAATGACAGCCAGGAGATGGCTGATTGGTATTAATGGCGGTGACTCCGATCAGCATAACCTGCCCCCTTGTTAAAGTCTGCAAACTAGCAACAGCTTCGTTTCATGTAAGATGGATATCAAAAGCATTAGCATACATCACAGCTGTTCTAAGCTGTATTTTAGTTCGTAGGTGTACATAAAAAAAAACGAACATTTATGCAAATTTGTGCTATCTTTTATGCTAATTGAGTAATTTGCCATTTTGTTTGACTAGTGCACATCATCGGCTGTGCATGTAAATTGGCATTGAGCATGCTGGTGTGATGGCTTAATGTTCACATTCAACCTGGCAGAAGTTTGAAATCAGGAGTTATAATGCTAGATGGCAATCCAGTTTAAAGCACAGTTTCAGCACCTTGTGCTGGTGTAATGCCGGACCTTGTGCGTGTGTTTCTGGGGGAGTGGGCATTTCTGGAGCTTACCTGGCCACATGGTTGATGACGGGGGAGAAGTTGGTGGGACCGTACAGGTGCACAGATTTGAGGCTCTGGTAGTACGCCTCCATCACGCCGTCAACCCCATGGCAGTAGGGGTTCTGCGGATTGCCATTCTGCAGAGGAGCGAAGGCGATTTTCCGTCACACGCTCAGGTTAACAGTGTCCTTTGTTCGTGCTCATCTACGAGCCGCAGCGGCTTCCCTGCGACCAAGGACCCTCCGAACCCAAGTGGCCCACAGATCAGTCACACGCGCAGAAATGGTCCTATTGCCGGGTTCCACAAAGCGTGTAATCAAGCCGTTTTCATCAAAACATATCCTGACAGTAATTAGCTGCTTGGATGCAGCAATCCCAGGTGTAAATGCCTTTGACAAGTCGTCCCAGAGGCTTTTTGTGTTTTCCTTGAAAGGTACCAAGATCAGCATGCAAAATGCAGATGGGTTTGGGTATATCATTAGTTGAGGACGTGGCGTGGTATTCGCTGTCCATGATGTCATTTATATCTGTCCTCGGGTGAGAGGCAGGGGCTGAGAGGGTCGCAATATGAGAAGGAGTGATTACATAATAACAAAGAACGGTATAGCTAACAAGGGCAGTCAAAATGCAGGTTTGAGACAGCTGAAGATAAAGAGCCATGTTACTCTGATTTACAATGAGAGGTAGCAGGTAAGTTGATTGGCTCACATTGTTTATGGAGGGTTCATTTCTCACCTGGCTTTCCACAACAGAGCAGGTCTGTGGTGCTATGACAGATACCACACCAAAATGTTACTCAAGCAAACGCAAAAGTCACCTAGTAAAATAAGATTAGAGTAAAAGTAAACCATATGGTTATAAAAAAATCAAGATTTATATTCTACAAGGAATGGTGCAGTGCTCAGGTGGACCAAGTATAATGGTATTTTTTTTTTATTGGGTAAGTAATAAGTAAGTAATGATGGTCATGCAGAATGATGTTAATCTTAAAACACTATGACTCAGAAAGATAGCAAATGATACAACAATTTAAAATACTCAAGTAAACCCTCAACTCGGAAAAAAACCCACGTAACTGTAGTAACGAAATATTTGTACTTTGTTAGTTTACACCTCTGCTACGGCTAATTCTCTTTACCTTGCGAAATACTGACACCAGTATACATTCCAGCCTTCACTGAAATACACTGAGGAAAAGTGAAACACTCTGTAAGAATTGCTAAAAAAAATATTAAACAAATTTAAAATTCAAACTTCCCAGCCATTAAGGAAAAAAATAATCAACACCTAAACAAAATCCATATAATTCCAAACTAATTTGCCAAAGAGGAAAAAAGCCTCATTTACACAGTTATTCCTGCTCCCCAGAACCATTTGAGGTCACTGGAGTCTGTAAGTCTCTTATTTAGTTGTAATTAGCACATCTGATTCTTCGCAGCCTTTGGCCTGCAACCTCAGGTTAAACATCTGCACTAGACTGTACCAATAAGGTCACAGCACAGGGTATTGCAGGGATAGCCTGGAGGATTCTGGGTACAGGATATACAGTATAAGTGTACATGACCAGGACATGTGTAATCTGGCCTAGAGAAGGGGTTTTTAACCTTTGGTTTATGACCTCCAGAAATATTACTAGTTTTTAGTTTCTAATGTGAACTCTTATTGGTGGTAGGGGGTCCCTAGC
>JABFEB020000060.1:25248738-25260630 GCA_019775895.2 Stomatorhinus ivindoensis | reverse complement strand
GGAGAATTCCTGCCTGCTATCGTCTTCCCTGCTCCACGCTGCACTCATCCAGGCACGCATCGAACCCGATCGTGACAATGTCTCTCATACACACACACACATATATATATATTTTACAGCTGGGTCAGAGCTTTAAAGATTTAAATTAATGTTCAGTACTAATTTGCTTTTTGTTTCACAAATGATCGAATAAAGTAAATGTAATTTATGAGAGACGTGTACATACTCATTACTTTGAATAATTACTGATTAAGAAAGTAATGAATGCTGCAAGCTATAATTTAGTTTGTGTCGAAACAAAATATTATATTACTCCTTTATCTTTCGCAGTTACGAGAATTCTTATTTTCTTTTCATGTGCATTTCAAAATACTCTTCAACTACGCATTAATTTTGATAGTGCTTGAATCCATTAATTCATCAGCTCAATCAAGACTAATTAAATGAAAGCTTAGAGGTGACTTGTCAAGTATCACCATTATGAAATCCTCGTCTAGATAATGACATTTTTTAATGGCTTGTTTATCAGCATATTTCATATGTTGTATGTCTCTTCACTTTCATTCTAAGAGCTAAAGGTAATCACTATGAACGGTTGGAAAGAATTTTTAAATAGGCAATATATTCTTCAAACAAGTACTTTGAATACTCGTTGTTTCAAATTTTTGCCTATGAATCTATGAAAACAAACCTAAACAATGACGCATAATATACAGATGTAAGTAAACGTGCAGTGGTTTCAGAGCTTGATTACTTAAATTACTTAAAATACAGCTCTGGGAAAAAATGAGACCACAGGACAACTTTCTGTTTCACTCATTTCTCAATTTATGGGTGTGCGTCTCTGAATAATATATATATATATCTCTCCTTCCTTTATGGGTCTTCAGTTGTGATTCTAGGAGCCTGACATGAACTGTCCTATCAGTGCACTTCACACCACTTAATGTTTCCCATTCCTTTTGAAGGTCACTTGATGTCATCCTCCGATTCATGAGGCACTGCCAGATAATTTGACGGTCATCTCTGCCATTAGAAAGTTGCTTCTGCCCTCTAACTGGCGAGTTTCTAGTCGTTTCCAGTGTCTCCTGCGTCACTTCATTCTTGTGTGCTGCTATCTGAGAAACGTTGAGCCTGGAGGCAGCCTGCCTCACAGTGTAGCCTTCTGCCAGCAGAACCAGGATGAAACAAGGACTTAAAAATACAGATTTGTTTAATAATATAGGGTGCTCTCTCAGTTTTTTCTAGAGCTGCATAGGTCTGGATGCTGTTCAGCCAAATGATTTCAATATTAGTTTAAATACTAGAATTCATGGTCATAGGCGTAAATTAGCAGGGGAACATTATAATGGATTTGAGAAAACATTTCTTTACACAGCGTGTAGTTAGAGTATGGAATATTCTTCCTGCTAGTGTAGCGGAAGCTAAAACCCTGGGTCCCTTTAAATCAGAGCAAGATCAGGTTTAACAACCCTGAGCTATTAGTTAAGTTCTCCCCAAATGAGCTTGATGGGCCGAATGGCCTCCTCTCATTTGTAAATTGTTATGTTCTTATTAACATTTATTCATAGCACTTTCATGTAAAGCCACAAACCTGAAATGAATAAGAATTTAGGGTCATTATAGTTTATAACAGCACATCCCTTGACCCCAGAGCTGCAACAATGCTGCTGTGAAATACTACTGAATATCTGGGACAGAGGAACCCGTCCATCCCAGAAGGCGCCAGCTGTGTGTGTGCCTAGATGTACAGTATACTGGGCTATACCATCTAGTAATTGTGTAAATACACTCTATGACATTTACACAACAACGAAATCACCTAACGATGTGTTTCTCATTAAGTGTAAAGGGTAAGTGTACCTTTTAAGATACAGAAATGGATTCTGAGGAACATTTCTGTACCTTTGGGGGGTACATTAATGTTGCATGTACCGTGGGAATGTTCCTCAGAGTCCATTTCTGCATCTTAAAAAGCACATTAACTTACAGCTAGTGTACGACTGGCAGACCCTTGAGGGTACAGTCCCAGTGACAAGCAAAGGTACAAATTAGTACCTTCTTCTGACATTGCATGATGGATTAAAACTGGACATCCAGATGTTCAGTTTCTTACAGCAGTGCTTTTTTCCATTGTGGTAGGAAATAGCATGAGGTACATTTCTAGTTCACAAAAGTGAAGCTGTGAGGAAGATGTTACGTACAGTAAGGGTTTCTCCACACGGCTCCCCAAGGATCCCACCACCTCCCCCAAGGTGCAGAAAGCCTGGCCCAAGAAGTCCTGCATGGACAGAGACACCAGTCAGAGATCTGCTTTCGCACCTCGTTCCTTAGTCTTGATCTTTCGTTTGAGGTTCTGCTTGAGCGCAATTCAATGGTTAAACACCAAAATGCAAAAGTCCTTTCCGTGAAGAGGACGTCACTGACACCCACAGCTGCAGATCCGACGGAGGCCAGCTGTTCCTGCAATAAGACCAGAAGGTCTACGACTAAACTTCACCAATCAGCAGCCTCACGCAACAAAACATCACAACCTTTTGAATCAATTTTCTGGCTTTGGATTTATCAGTCAGGATATTTATAATGCAGTAGGCAGTCATGTCAGCAATTTCACCAGGCAAAAAAAAAAAAACCTTAAATTATGCACTAGGGAAAATGCATCAAGAGACGCAAGAGACTGGCCTTTTTAGCCACGAATCGAAATCGTTTCCTGCCAGTCAATAAGCTGTAAGTGAGTTTGAGCAGCACTGCAGTTGTTGTCTAACAGTAATAAGATAGGAAATGGGAGCCATTCTAGCTGGAAAGGCAGAGAGCAGAGCTCAGCATAACTCGACTTCACAGCACCGTGTCTGAGCAGGACAGTGTTGGTAAATAGCATCTCTGCATTAATACATCTCACCTGTGCTGCACAGCTAACTCATACAAACACCGAGCCTCCCAGCTCGCTTGTGACCATATTCACATTTTTATGGAAAACCACAGGAAAATAGCAGTAAATGGCTCCAGGTATTTTGTGAAGCTATGTGATCCACACTCTCATTTTCTGGGGTTGCCTGACGCACAAAGGCGATCGTGGCATTTCTAAAATCATTGCCTGTTTTTACCGTTGATGTTCACAGTCAACGATGGGAGCTCCCTCTGTACCGTCAGTGACAGATTCCCAGGTAATTGGTAGGAAATGGGGCAAATCGGACTTCAAGACAGGGAAATATATTTTATCCATTTCTGGGAATGATAATATCATGATAAACTATAACTGCCAACTTGCTCATGGGAGTTTTACCATTTGTTAGATTATATTAGATTAGATTAGATTAGATTAGATTCTGGGAGTTTTTTTTTCACCCAAAATGTTCTGAGGGCAGAACGAAAAATGAGAGTTCATCCTAGCAACTAGAGGAGGCCGGACCAAGACATCTGATTGGTTGGTCTTGCCTCTAGTTGCTTGGATCCCCCTCCACTATAATGTGAACCAATCATTTTTCATGCTGCCCTCAGAACACTTTTGTGTAAAATAAGCTCCCAAAAACAGGTTTGTTGAGGCACCTGGGGTCGCGGATGGCTCACACCAGCGAGCTGGAAGAAAACTCACGTGTTTTGATAGGTTGGCACTTTTCGAGTCCACGTCGTACCTGAGGTAAGAGAAAACCAACAGCTGGTGTTAGTGGACGTGCCGCCTCGCTTCCTACACCCAATCCGACGCCCCCCTCCCCAGATAGGCCCTCGTCCACTGTCGGAAGCATACCACCACCTCATGGAGAGACTCTGCCTTACCTGTCACCCTGAATTTTATCACTGGTGCCGGAGAGCACGTTACGTGACACATCAGTCTGGGCACAACCGATCCTTCCATCAGATTCGGGGCCACTGAATCCATTCACTCGCCTTCATAAATATTTCCTTTCCCTGATGGTCACGTACGCGAAAACCAAGAGGGGCAAATTATGGCAGATAGTTTGGATGTCTGGGGCACAGGTTGGGAGGAGACGGGCTGTGATGTCACAGGAAGTGGGCAGGCACAGACGCCTGGACAAATCCATCCCCAGCCACAGGGAGCTGCTCCTTCACAATACTTCTCACTTTAGAAGTATTACTAGAGTACAAACACTAGTATTACCAATAAAATCATACTTTCATAGATTCATTCCAGTTCATACTAATATTGTGAGGTGGGAGCACAAATCATAAAAGCACCAGGGCCATAAATGTAGGTCACACTTTACATGAGGGGCCGCAATTAACTACAATTAAGTATAAATGATGAACAAATATAACAACTGCATGAAATACGTGAACCGTTATGACTGAACAATACGTAACTAACAATGAGTTTCTGGTTAATTAATACATTAAGTTAGAGTATACTGCGACATTATCTGTACCCTCTCAAGTAAAGTGTTACTGAAATGCACAACGTTTTATTTATTCAGGGTGAATGCAAGTGTCTTAAAGGCAAGTTAGACGTTTTTCTTTGCTTGTTTCACCTTTATAGCCATGGAGGAATAATACAATGTCTTTCAGGGGAATAGTCTGACTAAGACTGGTACACAAATTAAAATTAGTTGCTGTTTAAATTTCATTATCCATGTTGTCACAGTGACCAGACAGACCCAGGAGATGGTAAATTAGGAAAGTCTAGCAGCAGGTTGTCCTTTTGTGCCTTGCATGTAAACCGAATCCGTGACACGCACCAAACGTTTAACTCCTTATACCCCGCACACACTCTGACCCCCGGGAAACATCGGGAAAGACAGCTTGGCCTTATGATAGAATGGATTTGGGAGTGAGAGAGAGAGAGAGAGAGACAGACAGACAGAGAGAGAATGAGACAGAGAGAAGAAAATATACACTCAGAGCTATACCCACAGATAAGCACGTTCCCGCTGACTAAAACTAGCCGTCACCGTGGGATGTAATTTGGGCAGAAGCTAGCCCCCACACATAGTCAGGGCCTGGGGGAAGTTCGCTACCCAGCACAAAGCCATTTACACTCCCTCTGCCTCACTGGACAACATTAAGGGATCTGAGCTATTTATAGGCTGCGTTTTATTCACGCATTTCTGTCACCATCCGCCTGTGACCGAACGGGGCTCCATCTATTCAGTGAGTCCGCAGCAGGTAAAGGCGCAGGGCGTGGTGGCGTCTGCCTCATTTCGGCAGCCTAACAAGTAACAATCTTCATATTGTCATCACCTGCTGTTCCGTCAAAGCGCTCGTAATATTTGTTCCTAATATTTTTTACAGGGTATATTAATTTACCTACAGCATTCTTTTAATTACCCATGAGAGCACAGTTTTAATGAGGCTGCCAGTAGTATATGCATTTTGAAATGCATCATTAAATACGATAAATTAGTACAAAGCTACTGGTCAGGTGTGTCTCAGGAGAGGGCAGTGAATTCACTTGAATCCACAAGGACGTTTCTTAATGGGATCACACCTTTCCGCCAGAGTCAACTGCTGAGCCTTAAACTGCGTGGCTGGCCCCCACCTCACCATCACAAGGAGCCATGCTGCCCCCTTCTTCAGGGGACTGGGGCCACACACACCCCCAACCAATCTGTGTGAGACTCAAACACTGGCTATAAAATCCAAACACACACATGAAAACACGTCTGTTTTTCACGAAATCTGTCGGCGTACTGGAAACTTCGTAATTCATTTGCGTTACGTTTACTTGCTCGCATTATGCGTCCTGTCGTTCAGCCTTGTCTGTTCCGTCCTACTGCCAGTCCCTGTGCTAAGAATGTCCGACTTACAGACAACTCACACTTACAAACAGATTGCCGTAAAGTCTACATAAAGTCTATTATATTAAAAATTCAGGTTAAATACAGTGGTTCGTAATAACGAACGGACACTATTTTATGACGCTCGTGAAAACATTGCGCAGCTTTAGTAGTCCGTCGACTTGACGTGCAGTACAGTACAGTATGTAGTTACTTTTATTATTACTCTGTAATTATTACTATGTACTGTATCATTATTTTTCCAATTTACCTACAAATTCGGCTTAAAGACAGACTTAGGGAGCGGTTCTCATTCATAACCTGGGGATGGCCTGTAAATGCGTGTTTGTTGGTGCTTTGCATGCACAAGAATTTCTTCCTGGGATCATTATCTAATCTAATGTAATCTAAACTCATCTCATCTGTTACTCACAGGTCAAACCGCAGGTTCTGACGCTCTTCAAAGAAATAATCCAAGATGAATTTGCGTACAAACTCTGGGTTCAGGGTATTGTCGATGACTTCTGTCCTCCCAGCCTGTAAAATGAGGAATAAGACAGAAACTGAGAACATGGGAAGGATTTTTCACAAATACTTGCAATCCCATCGCCTGAGTTATCTATCACCCCTGCCACTGATGCTATACTTAATCTATTTCCAAATCCCCAGTGAGCCAAACATCAAAGAAATCTTGGTTTAGTTCTCGGGGTCAATCTGTGTCGGCCGGGCATTATATGAAGATGAACTGGGCATAGATGCGCTTACTGTAACCCAGGGACAGCAGATCCAATACTCACTTCTTTCCATTCTTTGTTGCTCTGTATGCTCTGTGTGTACAGAATACAAACTGCAAAAGAAAGAAGACATAAACCATGTTATAAACCTCGCCTGAAGTGCCCCGAGCCTGGAACCCACTGTTACCTCCATCCCAGTACTAGACACCCTCATCATACATCATAAAGCGTAGGATTCTTACCAAAGTACGAAAACCACAGAGACAAGAATGTGACATCTGGGTGTGTGATGAACAGTGTTGGGCAGTTCAGGTCCAGAAGCTACAAATCCAGACCAAGATTTTGTTTGTACCAACCAGTTGAGTACTCTGTGACAGTAACTCTTTATACTACACTGGGTGGTAGAAACAAATTCTTGGTCTGGATTTTTAGCTTCTGGACCTTCTGGACCTGAAATGGCCAACTTCGGCAATGAAGGAAACACATACTTACAGAGGGTCGTGCAAGGCTACCGGAGAGCATGAAGATAAAATAGAGAAGAAAGCAAGCCCTAATCCACGGGGGATGATGCTGACACGTCACCTACGAAGGCATGCTGATTAACTGCACCGGAATGCCTAATCAGTCTGTACTGCTCTCTGTATTAAACCTTTGGTTCTGCTGTTGTTGGAGGACCAGCTGCCTCGCCCTCAGCTGCAGATCACCAAAGCCGGAGAAATCTGGGAATATCATTTATGAAGGGGAAGTGAAATTGGCAGAGTGGTCAAGACCACACAACTAGATGATGATGCCGCCAAACAGTGCGGAAATGCAGCAGGGAGATAATAACGGCTCTGTGTATTATCTATGGTTTCGTAAGAAGCTGTGCCTTCACTTGTTGATGGTATAAAATAATAATTACAGTCTGGGTCTTAATAATTCATTGTGTAAGCTGTATCAATTCATTTGAAAATCTGTTAGTAGTCTTATATCATAGTTTAGTTTTATCACACAATATTTGTACTTATATTAAATTGTATTATTACCACTCAACGATGTATTTATACCTTTGTTATACTGAACTATTGCCACACAGTGATGCATTTGTACCCCTGTTATACTGTATTACCATGCCATAATGAATTTGTACCCCTGTTATACTGTATTACCATGCCATAATGTATTTATACCTGTTAAACTGTATTATCATGCTATAATGTATTTATACCTCTGTTATACTGTATTACCATGCAGTAATGTATTTGTACTGTATACCCCTGTTATACTGTATTACCATGCAGTAATGTATTTGTATACCCGTTATACTGTATTACCATACCATAATGTATTTATACCTGGTAAACTGTATTATCATGCAGTAACAAATTGTACCTGTTATATTGTGGTATTACCATGCAGTAATGTATTTGTATACCCGTTATACTGTATTACCATACCATAATGTATTTATACCTGGTAAACTGTATTATCATGCAGTAACAAATTGTACCTGTTATATTGTGGTATTACCATGCAGTAATGTATTTGTACCTGTTATACTGTATTATCATGCAGTAAGGTATTTATTACTCAGTTATACTGCAGTATTACCATGCAGTAACAAATTGTACCTGTTATATTGTGATATTACCATGCAGTAATGTATTTTCTACCTCTGTTATACTGTAGCATTACCATGCAGTAAGGTATTTATACTTCTTATAGGTAATTACACTATACCAGGCTTCCTAATCTTGCCAATGATGTGATTGTGTTTAGTCACTTTGCTCATGCAGATAAATGAAAACTTTCATATGTCACAGACTGAGTGCCAGAGATTACAAGCTAACACTGGATTTAAGAGTAGATTCCTGGTACAAATCCTTTAGGTCACTCTGTCACCCTTCATGCAAAACAATCCCGTTTCCTCCTGTTTTTCTTTTGTTCTGCTGGTGTGTTTCAGCAGTGGTGACACTAAGACAGAGATATTCACAGGGGTCTGCTGTCCATGCACAGAGAAAAGTGGTAATCCCACAACCCAATATTACGAAAGTCAGATATAATTTCACGGCAAATATACCCCAAAGAAATGACATGCTGAAGCAAAAGTCCCACCGAATATGGAACCCCAGCAAAAAACCCTACCATTACATGAACAAAACATGCACCACTTTCAGTTCTAAATCTATATTTTTGCCTCTTTTCATGGAGATAACCATTAGATGCCATATATTATCTCATTTCCATCCTCATGGCACATGAACAACAGCTTGTAAAGGCAGTTTTCAACTGAATTTAAATATCTTTTGAAGATCTCAGTTTTTCCCACGTATAAATGGGAATTAGTCACATTGGCTGCAGGCAAACTTGAAGCAATCAGAGTGAAAAAAACGCCAGGGATGAGTTGCAGTGACTCATATTTTTTATTTGGAGCGTGCACATGTTGCTCTCTGCAGTCACATGGGAGAGGGCAGCACGGGTGAGGATTCTGTCAAGGCCACACCATGATTGGTTAAAAGGCAACCATGTGACTCCTCCTCATAGCCCATGGCTCACCTGCAGACTTTGTAGAAGATGTAAAACCATCCAGTGAGGGATGAAGGAGTCAACAATGCAGGAATGAGTGTTTGCAAGACAACCAGAGCCATGTTCTCCTATAGCACGTTAAAAGGCTTCATTGTAACATGAACACCACAATAAATGGAAAACTTACCTGGGTCAGATTTGGAAAATGTGTCTCTGTCCAGGAGGTTTCTGCAACAAAAACATAGCAAGTGAATTTGTTATATCCATGACTCATATTGGCCTCAGCTTTTGCACTCTGGGACTATCATTGGCATTAATTTTCATCCATCCATCTTAAAACCATTCATCCTGGTCAGGGTTATGGGGTGACATTCATTTGTCTTTTTCAATTTAATGATAAGCCTCAGTTGCACTTCCAAGGAGCATGTCTTCCGCGTTCTGAAGATTTTCAAAGGTGCGTCAACACAACAGAGCAATTTTTTCAACTGTGTGCATTCCACAAGAGTGGAAAGTATACTGCATGATGAACTTGTAACAGAAATGCAAGGATTGGGGTTACACCTCCTCTAGTGCCAGTGTTTTGCTCTTACACACACACACACACACATGTCAGGTAAACATATCTTTATGGGGACCACTCATTCACTTCTATAGGAAAAATGCTAATGCTAACTAAGACAACCTTAATCCCTACACAGCCCTAACCATAACCGTAAGTAACCAAGAAAAATACAATACGAGTTTTTGCATTTTTTTGTTTTTTCATTGCAGTCACAGATTTTTATCAAAATAAGTTTTTCCTTATGTGTCTCCATAAGGTAAGGTATACCTGCTCACACACACACACACACACGTGCATACACACCAGGCTTTAAGTCTTTACCTTTACACTTTAAGTCTTTACCTTTAAATTCTATCCACCAGGCTTTCCAAATTCATTTGTCAATTAGCAGATCAATTTAAGATCCTTCAGCAACATATCAACAAGCCCTTTGCTTCTTAGCTGTTTAAAAACAGCTGGTTCTGGGGCTGAAGACCCAGCCAGAGACAACAGTCCAAGACTTATGCTGGATGTATTCATGTTGCACTATAATTAACATGTTATCCATGTATCTGTTACAAATTCCTTTGTAGCAACTAAAATGGACGTCCTAAATTGAACAGTGTAATATGAGACACATTTTGCAAACTCAAGGACTCATGTGGCTCTCCTGAGAGCTCTAACTCCTAGCTTTTTGTTCGAGCCACCTCAGATTTTCCCAGAATGCCAGATCGAGTGCCTAATGTAAAACAAAGCACTTGGCACAGCCAATAGGGAAATGGCATTTTGCTCGGACGCCAATGGTCTCAGATTGCTTGTTAGAGGGCGGGAATTGATTCATCAGGTATAAAGAAGGTTACGGACCACGGGATGCCTGGGCAGTAAAACAAGCTTTTTTTTTGTAAAGGACAGAACATGGAGGGATTCTGCAAATAGTTGGTGTGACACACAGGCCCATGAAAAGCAGGCCTGACGTTAACTGAGCATCACGCAGGGCTGACGTTAACTGAGCATCACGCAGGCCTGACGTTAACTGAGCATCAGGAGAGACTTGCCTGCTCCCTGTGGACGGACATGAAGCAGATTCATCAGTCACCAATTTGCCTGTCCAGAGTTACCGGCGCTTTTTAAACAGAGAGAACTATGCAGAAACGTCTCCCGTCCTTTGCTGATATCTTGTATAATTATGCTCTCTCACTAACTAAGAGTTGCATCTCTTGGCTAGATGCAGCATGTAAAACCTGTTAGAAACTTATGACAATACCATTCTCAGCAAGAAGCTTCAAATAGTTTTTTAATAGCCAAAGGATGGCAAAAAGGACAGATGGGGGATCAATACATGACAAACACAGATGCTTTTGTCAGTAACTTTGTTGGATTGACAGATTGATGTTATCCAACGTGGAGTGGAGTGACACCATCTAATTAGTTAGATCTGGGATGCCAGTGTGTCACTTAGAGGTCTAGGTCACCAGCCCTGACAGAACACAAACAGTCCACCTGAAGGTTTTAATAACAGTTACCCCGGCAACCATCAGCCAATGGAGGTACAGCTAACTTTCCTGACATTTTCTCTCCCCCCACCCCGTACAGTCACTGGTATTTCTCCCTACATAGATTCAGCAGTGTGCCATTAATGTGCAGCCGCAATTTCTCAAGAACAGCATTATATTAAACGGCATATATGATGAGACTGTGTTTGAAGGAGAGTCTGTGAGTCAAATGTGGGTAAAACACACGTTTGTCATAAAAGAAGTTTTACGCCAGGGGGGATGCAGATTCCTAATTAGTTACCATAAATAATCATACATCCTCTTCCTGCCTTTTAACTTATGTAAGGTATGATGTGTCACTGATTCTGGTTCTTGATTGTCTTTAGAACTCTTTCACATGCTTGGGTAACACTTTAGTTAAAGCACTTATGTACAATGCATTAAATATACCTTTATAATGCATTATGATGCCTTTGTAAAGTATTATAGACACAGCTATTATTATTTAAGGCATAACACA
This sequence comes from Stomatorhinus ivindoensis, assembly GCA_019775895.2. Lineage (NCBI taxonomy): Eukaryota > Metazoa > Chordata > Actinopteri > Osteoglossiformes > Mormyridae > Stomatorhinus > Stomatorhinus ivindoensis. The sequence goes on along the minus strand of JABFEB020000060.1, from coordinate 25,249,108 downwards.
TTATAGCCATGTTTATTATGCATTATGTATGCTATATGAAGTATAATGCACTATCCATACCTTCATAAAGCATTATAATGTCTTATACTGAGCATCATAATGAATTATGATGAGTCTATAATTCATTATGATGACTGCCTTAAGTAAAGTGTTAACACTGCTTGATTCCATCTCTGAACTCTGCAGTTGGATTATATCTTATTATCCGTTTGCATCCCTGACTCAGATCCCTACTTTCTGGATTCTGCCTCCTATTGTGGTGGGTGGGTTGCATCATCAGTTGGATCCAGTGCCCCTCATCTTTTAAAGGTTTTAAAAGACCTTTGTCCCTTTCAGATACTCTCTCTCATTCTGGTTTGCTTTCCTTCAG
>JABFEB020000060.1:25210885-25233996 GCA_019775895.2 Stomatorhinus ivindoensis | reverse complement strand
ATAAGGTTTCTCCATGTAAAAAGAAAATACACCGTTATTAACTTTGGGTGGGTGGGGGTAGAGGTCTTCATCCATTTAAGGGGGTCCAGGGGTTTGTTTTGGCTGGTTTTGACTTTCATTAACTCCCCACTATATCAAGTATAGGTTTAAGCATACAGTGCACCCCACAGTTTACGCCAATCAAGGCATATCGCACAAATCTGATTGGATGTGCCAGTGAATTTTAAATGAGGTGTCTGTGGTTTGGCTTCTTGGATTGCCTGAGTGTTCACTAGTTTTGCGCTAAGCATTTGCCGACCCGTGGGTTAAGAATCACTGTTTTAAAGGAGCACTTGCTCCCTCTGCTGGGTGTCACTATAACCGATATCATGCTGCATTCATACAAATACAGGTGTTATTTTGAGGCATGTTAGACCTTTTCTGTTTTCCAACAGATGCATCTTTACTACTGTTGCTGGGTTTCTGGGAGACTATCTTCAAGTTTCCAGAGGAATATGCAATTTTCCAAATTGCTGCTTCTTTGTTTCACCCCGGAGACCATAAACATAACATGCAATAGTCATGCGGAAATCACAAACGCACAGGTAGCCGTTGGCTGGAAGCTGTTGATCACCAGAATATTACGGAGGGTGTTGGCCCCTCCGTTTGTGGATTTGTGGCTCCTTACCTGGTCATGTGAGCAAAACATCCCAATAGTAGTGGCCTCAGAGATGAGGCGTTTTGAGACAGTCACAGATTGGGCTTGTTAGGAACCTTTTCTCTCATTCATCATGGGATAATCAACCATTTTATATTTTGCTTTCTCGGTTACACCTGTTAGGCTATGAAGAATTGGCCTCACGTTATATTATGACCTTGCAGGCCTCACAGCACCGACTCCTCTTCTCCCTCACAGGCTGCCCAGTGACTTGCTCTTCCATTACAGAGATGCTTATTCAATGCTTGGCTGCATTTCGCACTGATTGATGGCCAAATTCGGATGCTGCAATTTGCAGACATATTGAGTTGATGCAGCCAGGAGGACCAGTGGGCATTTGTCCAGCATCACATAGCGGCAGGGATTTTAGGGCGATCATTCCCGTTTGTTTATCTCAATTATCTCTGCAGCCACAGCTTTGTACATTTCAGATGGAAATCAAATGAAAAAATATGGTGAAATGTTGGTGAAGCAGGTCTGTTATCCTGGATATGAAATTGAATTGATTTGCTTTCTATCCATCCATCCATCATCGACAACCACTTCTCCAATTCAGGGTCGCTAAGGGTCTGGAGCCTACAGGCGCAAGGCAGCGAACAGCTGAGGATAGGGCACTGACCCACCGCAGGGATCCCTCACACCATTCATTCACTGAATTGATTTTGTTTTCGACTGATTAATTGGTGGGTTCGTTGAGTGACAAATTAATTAACGAATGCCTACTACCCTGTACTGGATAAGTGATTGGAAGATGGTTGGAAGTAAAGAAATTCAAGCTATAGCTTATAGTTCCTCAGAACCAAACATTAAAATGGATCTGATCAATGCAACAGGAAGTCCTTGGAGATGGGCTTCCAGCTGCAAACACGGCAGACGTCAATAAAGATGGAGCCGTACAATTTGCTGAAATGTCACTAAAACTTTTTAATACCCGCTGAGTAATTATGCTGCCCGTAAACGCGACATATTTTGAGGAGGGAGACTCCAAACAACAGCAGCCGCTTCATTGATATTTGACCTATTTCCGGCTGTCTGCATTGCTTTGAAAAGCGATATAGGACAAACTCAGTCAGCGCAGGTGTTATGGTCCATGAAGGCTTTGTTGGTGGCCCATTTTTTTGGCCCCATTTTCATGTTTCCCAGTAAGACTACTAGTACAGAATACCACCATCTGGCAAACATATGACTGCAACTTCCTGTCAGTTCCATCCGTAGGCGGTACGGAATTTATCAGATGTCATTTATTCCATTATCACTGAAATCTTTATCATTGTTTAATTGTCTCAATGTTAAGGCAGGGCATGATAGAGGAATGATCGATGCTTTGGCTAAAGCATAGACGGTGATTTTAGTGATAACTGAACTCACAAAAACTAGAAAAAAAGAGACCAGAAGGGGTCAAACAAAGGTAAGACAAGAACAAACAAGAGATAGCTAAACACAAAATAAAACTAACATCAACAGGTACAGAAAATCTAGGCAAGAAACACAATCAGGAAACACAATGGAACAAACACAATGACTGACTTAGAAACAGAGAAAGGGCAGGCATTTAAATACACAGATAATGAAGAAAAAACACGGGACAGGAACCAATCAAGCAAACACTATATGGACTAGGAGCAACAAGGAACAAGTCTGGGTCATTAACAATCGACAAGTGCTAAAGACTAGGAAACACCAACACAGGAGATAGATGACAACTGCGAAACTGATCACAGGCAGGGAAAACCTGGAACTAAAACACAAGAAGATCCAATAGTAAAATGGCAAAACACAAGAAAACACTTAACATGTGGAATACAAAAATAATCACTAGAATGTTAAACACAACTGAGGCTGGTCGAAACCCACAAAATTAGGATCGCACAGTTCTTAGCCACACGTTCAGCCCATTCAGCCACATGGCAGCCCAGGGAGCAGGGAAATACTGGGGTGCTAAACCAAGAGACACTAAGGGAACATAGAATGGGATGACCAGTGACACCTGCTGGGAAAACAGGAAAATGACAGGCAAGGCCAAGACTGATACGCTAACCATTCCTGCAGAAATATATCAGGATGAAGGAGAAGGTCTCTTTATAAAATAAATGAATAATATTTAATATGAAAAATATTTATAAAAAATGCTTGTTTCAATGAACTCCATCTCAAGACTCACAGAGAAATAGTCTAGTGTGAAGGACAGCAGCCTTAGTGAAAGTCATTACGGATGCGCATAACAGATAATTTGATATTTCTTCAGTTGTTCTAAGACAACATTGCAGATTGATTTTGGTCTCTGAATCACGAGTCCTGCTGCTGGAATTCATTGATGAAATTCATTAATCGAAATGTATTCATTTAGGAGGCTGTGTTTGAGATGACGCAATCTCTAGTGTAGATGAGGATATTCGTACTATTAGACAAATCTTTCTTTGAAAGGAATATTTTCTGATGAAAACTGTGGATATGTCACTCACAGGGGACCTGATTCAGCAGAATAGAAAACAGGCCATAAACTTGTTTATTTTTATCTCTCATCTCCTTACAATGGCTCTATTAGCTTGATAAGCTTCCCAATATAATACCCATGAATCCCTCAATTACTGTGCAAAATCAGCCAATTGTGGCATTTGTAGGGCAGGGAGGGGACGTCCTCACCAGTGTCAAGGACAGAATAGTCAGTGCTGCAGGAATCTGGGAGAACTGATCATTCTTCATTGCCAAGGAAAGGATGAGGAGATTTTTATCACATCCATAGGTGCTATTGAGGACAGGTATGCAATGCAACAGGACATGCTGTAGGTCATCCTGGAAGCCCCTGGGCTAGCAACACCAACACTGTCATGTTTAACGGGAGATGGCAATGAGAACTTGATGGTTAAAGAACATGAGCTCCTAAGGGGAACATGAGGCGACTGCTTCTTAACACAGACCTTGTCCACACACTGCTCTTAAATAGGAGGCAGCTCTCTATAAATCTCAGGTGGCTCTCAGAATAGCACATACATTTTATCCAAATGCACTACAAATCGGGTTTGGGGTAAAGTGATCAGAATAGCTGTTTTAAGTCAGTCTTTGTCTCACCTCGATATTCCGATAATATCATCCCCGTTTAATATTATTATAAGTCTTTAGTCTTGGTTCATGCAAATAGTGACGTAAACAGGTGAGCCTTCTCCACCACTAAACAGGCGGCAGCAAAGCAGGTGCAGGATCTCAGGGAGGGTAGGTAGGCGTGGAGAAGACTCTATGGAGGCTTTGGAAGATCTTCATGATGGTGGAAAAGGAGGAGAACCTGCTGGAGATACAGCAAGAGTGGCTCTTTGACGTGTTTTTTCATACGTATGTACCATATGTACAAGAACCAGAAAATATTATGAAATAATCTCAAGAGGAATCTAGTTGCAGCTGCAAGATCCCCAGTTTTTATAAAACCAGAGTGAGTGACAGGAGGTGGCTTGGTGGTGCAGTGGTGAGTATTGTTGTCTCACATTCTGGAACCTGCTTTTGACTCTCCCCCGTGGCTCCATGCCTGTGGAGTGTGCTTGTTGAGGTTAGCTGACATGACCAAACTGTCAATGGTGTGTGAGTGTGCCCTGCGATGGGTTGGCGCCCCATCCTGATTTGTTCCCTGCATTGCACCCATAGTCTCTGGGATAGGCTCTGGTCCCCCCCCACAACCCTGAACAGGATAAATGGTTACTGTCTGTGACAAAAAAAGCTATATGACTAATGTCTTTAGATGTAAGCGGGTGTTACACTTAAGTGTTTAAAAAGTCTACTAGTGTATGGTTAGGGTAAGTAGCTGGATATCAGCCGTGCTTTGTAAATAGAGGAATTTGCATTTCTAAGAGTGGGGAAGGAGAAACGTATTGTTTCCCAGTTGGTGAGCACCTCTGGGATGACAGCTACAATGGCGTGAGCTTGACTCAAGCGGTTTCATGACCGTCTTTGTTAGTATTCAACATGTGTCCCACTGCAGAGTTCTGTTGTGGAAAACCGCACTGTTTAGCTCTCTAAACTCACAGAGGCCGCAAAGTTTTTCCTGCGTTTCTGCATAATAAACCCACCGGAGCTAGTCTGTTTTGTTTCTCCCTGGAATATTTTACGGATTGGAGAAGGTCTTTATGATAATTTAACATGACTAATAACACTGTACCAAAGATGTGCTATGCTTTTAATTTCCATGGAATCTAAACCAAGAAAAAGGGGGAAAAACACTTTATCTTCAGTACAAATTAGAGCCGGTAATGCTTGCTGACATATCCAGGTCATGTTGTGTTGGGCAGTAATGATTCGACGTCCTGGAACAAGCCAGAGGCGGGATTTCTCAACCAGGCAGAACGATCTTGGATTTTAGTCATAACACAATGTGAGTTGTACATTTTTCCAACTAACTTCACTTCCACCAAGTATTTCCATGTCTTCACCAGAACCAAACACCTTAAACTAACCTTCAGTATTAACAAAAACTGCAAGACATCCCACTGAAATGCACCATATTTTGATCTCTGTCCTTGTCACTTTAACAGTTCATTTTTGATTAATATGTCATTCCTAAAGCCATTTTCACTATATGATAAGCGTAATGACCAAAATAGACTATCTTACAATGAACCTTTCAGTTACCTAATTAGAATTGGGTCACCTACTCTGGTGACGTAATCATTAAGAAGGCATCTTATTACAGCTTGCAGCTGTATGAGGGAACTGTAGCTCAGTTATGCACGTGGTGTAAAGGAAACAGATTACGTTCACAGTGGTTGCATCCAACAAAGCTTGTGCTCATTATGTATCTTCAACACATGTCACACACTGCTGTCATTTTCTGCCAATACTTATCTTTTTAAGCAAGAATTTAAATATAAAATATAAAATAAAACTGGGAAAAGTAAAAACATTTACAGTGAGTGCAGATTGTTGGATGAGCATTTTATGGTGTGATTATTGCTTTTATATTTACTTCTGGCTGCAGGATAGCATTATGCCGTCAGCTTCTTGTGCTGAAATGCACTTACCAAGCCAGTTAATGGAATATCCAGTAATTGTAGTTATAAGGCCACAGTGTCATACACTGCCTTTCCTCACACTGCCTTTCCTCACACTCTGTAAGATTCAAGAGTTTATTATTTACAGTAAACAGTCAGTTACTCTATAAAATGAATAACTCATTCTGTGTATCCTTCTGGCCACTGGAAAATTGAATGACAACAAATATGAGTACAGCTCTGGCAATAAATGAAGTGCATCATTCAGATATTGCATTATATGTTTACATATTTATCACCTCATCGAAGCAACTTATTTTGGTTTTTTTTGCATTTTCTGGGGTCCGGAAAGTATGTAAACTAAGATGGCGAAATCACTCTGCAGACCACAGGATTTGAACCTTCTGATCAGACAGACAGCATCCTAACCTGCACTGCCCTAATGGGCTCCTGGAACCACTGGGGTTTAATCCCAGGATCACCTGTTTACTGGGCAGGCACTTTCGCCACCAAAGCCACAATTCCCCTGTCACTGCTGCCCTCACCACGTGGTTTTCCTCCTGGGACTCCAAGTTTCTGTCACAGTCTAAAGATATGTAGCCAGGCACACTGATGTCTCTAAATTGACCAAAGTGTATAAGCTTCAGCGTGTCTGTGCCCTGAACTGAACTGAGCTAACATCCCATCCTCGATGTTACCCCAGCCTCATGCCCTCAGTGTACCCCATCCTCAGTGTACCCCATCCTCGGTGTACCCCATCCTCGGTGTACCTCATCCTCAATGTACCCCATCCTCAGTGTACCCCATCCTCAGTGTACCCCATCCTCAGTGTACCTCATCCTCAGTGTACCCCATCCTCGGTGTACCCCATCCTCGGTGTACCTCATCCTCAGTGTACCCCATCCTCAATGTACCCCATCCTCAGTGTACCCCATCCTCGGTGTACCTCATCCTCAATGTACCCCATCCTCAGTGTACCCCATCCTCAGTGTACCCCATTCTCGGTGTACCCCATCCTCAGTGTACCTCATCCTCAGTGTACCCCATCCTCGGTGTACCCCATCCTCGGTGTACCCCATCCTCAGTGAACCCCATCCTCGGTGTACCCCATCCTCAGTGTACCTCATCTTCGGTGTACCCCGTCCTCGGTGTACCCCGTCCTTGGTGTACCTCATCCTCGGTGTACCTCATCCTCTGTGTACCCCGTCCTTGGTGTTACCCCTGCTTCGTGCCCTCAGTATACCCCATTCTCGGTGTACCCCATGCTTGGTGTACCTCGTCCTCAGTGTACTCCATCCTAAGTGTACCCCATTCTCGGTGTACCCCATCCTCGGTGTACCCCGTCCTTGGTGTTACCCCTACTTCGTGCCCTCGGTGTACCCCATCCTCTGTGTACCCCGTCCTTGGTGTTACCCCTGCTTCGTGCCCTCGGTGTACCCCATTGTTTTTGTATTAGTGTGTGCTGCTTTTAAATTTTGTTGCCCACCTGCTCCGGACTGAAGGCAAAGTGAAACTGACATAATCTTTAAAATGTACGCTCCCCCACTTGCCCTGAGAGCATACTCTAGCTAATGACCTTCTTTGATTTCTTTTATTCTCTCTGTTTCGGTCTCTTTTATTCCTCTTAATCAGAGTCACTCAGATACTCTACCAGAGGAAAAGATACAGAGAAATCAAAGCAGTGTAATTGACCATAATGAGGGGAAAGGTATCTTCTTGTGTGGCATGGTGGTGCAGTGGTTAGTACTGTCACCTGGCACCTCTAGGACCAGCGTTTGAGTCCCCAGCATAGCTCCATGCTTGCACGTTCTCCCCTTCTTGTTCTGTGGTTTCTTCAGGGTCCTCTGATTCTCTCCCACCGCAGTCCAGACCTACTAAGTGGAGTTACTAAATGGCCTGTAGGTATGTGTGCGAGTGTGCCCAGTGATGGGTTGGTGCCCTAACTTGGGTTGTTCCCCACCTTGTTTGTAGCCTCTGGGATAGGCTCCAGTCCCCCCATGACCCTGAACGGGACAAGTGGTTATGGATGATGGATGGCATTGTGGACTTGATGTATGAGACACTGACAGGGTATTTAACTGGGGAGCCAATTTACCTTGTATTGTTAAGCCTTTCTTTGCAAAATGGTTCTCTTCTACAAACACTTAAAAACTATTTCAAACTTTAGGCTAATTAGCCTGCAGTTACAGAGCTAGCTGGACAATGGGTTTCACAGAGGTGTCTCATTCAGTACATTAAGGATGATGTGCATGTACCTTTAACTTTCTTCTCGGTACGACTGATTGGGAACAGCAGACTTGTTCCTCTTCTGTTACAAACTTATGGATTGATTGAGAGAGTGTTGTTCATCATTGTTCATCATTGTAATGATGCATAATAAGAATTAAATGGACCGTCCCTGAAGCTGGACAGGAAAAATATACATATTTATAAAAACTGCTCTTTTTGAAATAAGGAAACTGCAATAAAGGGAATGTTTGCTTTTATTTGGTCCCTTTTATTTTTCATGTACCTTCCCTTTGCTACCATACAGCACATGCTGGTATTCTTGTGAAATAGCTGGATGACTGGGAACTGAACTTGCCCAAAGTCTTCCGCTTATATCCCCTTATTACCTTCATGTAGTTCCTTATATAACTGAAGCAGTTCCAGCTAAATGTCTGACTCCAGTTTGAATCAGCAGGAACCCTCCTGGGCCCTGCTGATTGGTCAAAAATCCAGTTTCATAACCCAGTGTTTGAATATATTAACTGAGATATTTGGTTCCTCTTTTGGTGTCTCCGTAGGGGAATCTAGTTTGTCTATGCCTGGCTTTTACAGATATATTGTTCTGCGACAGTCAGGGGTGGGTCTGTCATTTCTGGGAACCCACTCAAAAAGTCGCTTCAGGTGTAGTGACTATTTGCAGCCAACAGGGGGCCCCCACAAAAACACGCAGTTTGAGAGGTAATAAATACCGCCACTGCGTACCATAATCTTTTCACCCTGGTTAAAAAAAATCCCTGGCTGCTTCTTCACACATGCAAATCTGACACTCACTGCTGTGAATTCATAGGTGCTGTTCCTAATTTGTGATACTTAATGCGAAACTGGATGTGAAATCTTAAGACCTTGTTGTGTTTTCCCTTTTCTTGATATCTGTTTTGCTCCTTCATGTGAAGAATATACCATATGAAATGACAGGGGCATTAACACCTGCAAATGTCAGAAAGAGGTTTCAGCCCCCCCATTCCAGTAATGCCACATGACTGCACCCACCATATTTTCACCTCCCTTGAGACTACAGTGTTAATGTACTCCAGGTGCCACCAACAGGACCGAGATCTGTGCGCATTTCTGTCGTAGTTAAGGTTGTTGCCTGCAGTCATTCTCTACCCGATTAACTAATCTGGGATTGGTATGGAAAGGAAATTACTACGGGAAGCATGACATCATCAAAGAAGAGCAGTTATGGAGGTGCTCCGCTTAGGATGTGCTGCACATCTGAAAATGGTAGGTTTACATTTTTCCAGCTAATGTGTAAGTTCATGCAGGATGTTTAATAAAAGGTAAAGGTAGCCGTTAATTGGAATGAACCAGCTTCAGGAAAGAGAATTTCCAGTGTGACAACAGCAGCCTCATACAAACTTGACTTTAATGATTACATTTTAAATTGATTCATCTTTCTGAGAAGAGACAGGACAGCTGAGAAAAGAGAAGCACCGAGTCTGTGGGGCTTTTTCAACATTTCTAGTCCTTAATTTGCCTGTTTTTGGTCTGGTTCATTTCTCTCTTGCACGGCTTCAATTCCTTTCTCCACTGAAGTCACCTTTTCTGATTCATGACAGTCATAAGTTAAAGTAAATTATGCCGAATGCCAATATTTGACCCTGGGACTGGAGGGGCAGAGATCAGGAAGGAGAATCGGTCGACCATTCAAGCAGAAACCCCTCTATGAAGGTTGCGCTCTCAGCTACATGTGCAGACCGTGTGAGTACAGACCTGAGAGAGGAAGCCTTTCTCCACCTCATGCCTCCCAGCTTCTTACCATTAAAATGACACTCGGTTAAGAATTCTGAGATGAACTCTGACACTTTGGATGATAACTGCAGAGATCCACTGCTTTAAATGTAGTAATGGCATCTGACGTGATTATAATGTTTTATGGTTCCAAAGCTACATCAGCCCCTCAGGGTAAAATGCTACATGTGTCAACACGTGGCTCACATGCATGGCTCAGTACTCACATTTATGATTTTGTCCTTCATAGTCCTCCAAATGAATTGTAATATAAAAATCATTTTCTCATAAGGGAGTTTTAGAGGGGAGATGGATTTATCTGTGTCATACTTGTTTTAGGTTATCGTCAGATGGGTTTCATCAGGTTAAACATCTCTACCCACGATCAGAAGTTTGCTGGGCCAAATCTAGTGCTTGGCAGGCTTGTGGGGGTTTACTCACACAAAAATGTTCTGAGGGCAGAAGGATCAATGATCAGAAACATAACCAATCAGATAGAAGAGGAGGTGGGCCCAAGCACCTAGATGAGGCGGTGCCAAGTCATCTAATTGGCTGGTCCCACCTCTTCTAGTTACTTTGACCCAACTCCACTCCAAACTAATTGGTTATGTATCTCCCTCAATCAATCGTTTTCCCTTCTGCTCTCAGAACATTTTTGTGTAAAACTCCCATGAGCACTTGGCAGAGTACTCACAGTCCGTTGGGCCTTTAAGCAAAGTCCTTAACCTTCCAAAAAATGCTCCAGGGGGCTGAATAAACAGCTGACCTAATGCTCAGACCCCAAACATCACTCTCACCCCTACATCAGTGTATACTGTATACCTTAAAAATAGACAGCAAGATAGGATATGTGGAAAATATACATTCCAATGTACTTGTCCACACAGCTTCTCTATATTTCAAAGACCCATTTCATTTCATTGTCTTTACGGCAGCACTACCCCCACTGGGTAAAATAAAAGTCTTTCTGTTGATTGAAAAAAGAGCTACAATTACTAGCCAGACCTTATTTTTGTCATTTTATTTTTCATTTTTTTGCTTCCTTTAAAAACATTTATCAGCATCAAACAATTTTAAAATTATCCCACATGATGCCTTTTGTAGTTATTTCTCTGAGCATTAAATCTGGGTATAATTACTCTAAAAAGTCTGTCAGATTACACGGATTGTTTCTAAGCGATAAGGACTGTCAGAGCAATTATAAACTATTAAATGACACCATAACTAGACTACATAAATTTTTTGTTTGGATTCAGTAGTTGGAACAAAAGAAATTTAAATCTACCCAAATAATAAACCATGGGTCAATAAGGAACTTGAATATCATTTAATCCTGAAGAAAAAAGCTTTCGTGCAGGGTGAGTTAGGAAAAATAAAGGAGTTGACAAAGGACATTAGAGGATTAATTAAAAACAAAGCCCAATTGAATTATAAAGATGAGGTTGAAGAGAAACTGAACACAGGTAATGCTGGAGACGCGAGGCGAGAGCTGAACAAAACGACGGGTAGGAAGCAGAGACAGACCATTCAGGGTGACGACCGCACCCACCTTGCAAATAATTTAAATATATTCCACTCCAGATTTGATAAGCATGATTTTAGGAATGAGTGTGATGCTGTTTGCTCTAGACCGACTTCTGATCCAATGATTATTCAGGAGGAAAGGGTGAGCACTATACTGCCAAAGGTTAATCCTCACAAAGCCCCGGATCCAGACGGGCTCAAAGGGAGGGTCTTAAAGGAATGTGCAGTCCTACTGGCACCAGCTGTCACGAAGGTGTTTCAGCTGTTTCTGGACTCTAACTTTTATCTCCGGGCCTGGAAGACGGCAAGCATTATACCTGTACCAAAAACAAATAATGACTTTAGAGCCATTGCTCTCACACCTCTCCTCAGCAAATGCATGGAGCGCTTTGTTCGGGATGAACTGACCCGCCAGGTAGCAGGATCACTGGACCCCATGCAATTTGCCTATCGAAACCGTAGAGGGGTGGAGGATGCGACACTCACCCTGCTAAATAGCATTTACAGTCATCTGGACAAACCCAACACTCATGCTCATATTCTTTTCATTGATTTTTCCTCAGCCTTTAATACAATCCAGCCACACCTCCTCCTTGGGCGCCTTTGTGACCTGAAAGTTAGCGGTGGCCTCATCCTTTTCATCAGGGAATTCTTGAGACTGACCCCAGCGAGTCTGTATGAGGAACTGCCACTCTAATGCTCTTGTCCTGAACACAGGTGTTCCTCAAGGATGTGTACTATCTCCCTTGCTTTTTTCCATATGCACAAATGAAATTCAGTGTAACAGTAGAGACCTTTCCCTCATTTGGCCTTAGTCACCTACCTTTGGGACTTAAATAGCTCTCCCTACCTTCACTATATCGACACCCTGGCTTCGTGGTTTGATAGCAGCCTTCAATGTTAATGAAACCAAGGAGATGTGGCTGGTGAGCAGCAAGAAAGGAGGCAATAAGAATGCTGTGGCCACCTTCAAGCCAATTAGTGCGAAGGGTCAGGAAGTGGAGCAAGTCACTGAATTCAAATACCTTGGCACAATAATACACAACCAGCTAAATTTCCAAAACCATGTGGATTATATGTACAAGAAAGGAAGGCAGCGTCTGTCTCTTCTGAGGAAGCTCAGGAGTTTTAACACCAGCCAGCGCACAATGTCCATGATTTACAAATCAGTGACTGAAAGTGTGCTGACATTTAACATAGTGTCTTGGTCTGGGCAACTCTCGGTTAAACAAAAGAACAAACTGGCACAAATCGTCAATCAGGCCGGGAAAATCACTGGACGCAAACAACATCAACTCTCCCACTCGTACTCACAGATGTTGGCAAAAAAGGCACAACAGGTTTATCAAGATTATACTCACCCACTTCCAATTATTGCCATCAGGCAGGAGACTTGTCCCATTAGTCAAGAAAAAGGGCTACAAGCGGTTATTTGTTCCACCAGCTGTAACCATCCTTAACAAAAACTTTTTCAGATAATTAAATTAGTAGATAGTTTTAGTTTTATTTTGTTTTTAATCTATTCATTTATGTTAAGTCTCTCACTTAGAGTAAACTGGTATGATTTTGTAGCATATTTTACTTATATTTAGTTGCATTGACATATGTTTATTGTGCATAGTGTTGTTTGCATTGTATGTTTAATTACATCATTGTCAAAGATGAATTTCCATCTGATGTAAATTTGATGGACATTAAAGAAATATTCTATTCTATTCTGTTTGCTTTATTCTGGAAATATAGACTGAATTAAATGTAGACTTTTTTAAAAACCTACACAGCTAGAAGAAAAGTAATACAAGGCTGGATTAAGGTAGTCATAGAAGTCTGTGTTTGTAAATAGTAGCTGGACTATGAAAGCTAAGAGACACAGTGTAATGGATGGTGTCTGGAGCCCAGCAGGTCCAGCTGCACAAATCAGGAAGGAGATCCTCTCTGCCATCAGTGGGTCATGGTTCAAAGATTCCTTTGCAGCTAATTTCCAGGTTACTGATGTTATTTTTCACTTCCCTCTGATGGTGATGGTTTCCAATACCCACAGTAAACAACCACCGAAATATAGCAGACTTTGTGACCCATGCAGCATGCCTTCTGTTAGGTTTTTCATTATCTTAGCTGCCGAGTGCAGGCCCAGCAGAAGATGATGTGCAGTTGGAGGTGTAGGGCGTCACAGCATCCAGTAGCTACAGCCCACGACCTTCCAAGGTCATACATGTGACATTTATAAACCAGGTAGAGGAGACATTTCAATTGGCAGTCCAGTTGTCCTAATAGCTATAAGGAATTGATTCAAAGTCCCACTTAGGGTCTTGTTCTTATATGATTAACAAGTCCCCTTTTCCCAGCTGTGTAAACAGGGGTCCGGGGGGGGGTGGGGGGAATAAGGACGATTCCAAAGGCCCCTGTGTGACTAGGGCCCCAAAAAATTTGGAAGAAAATTGGATTGTTCTATTTGATATGCTTTCATGGGGTCCTAGTACAGTAAAAGGGTTTACTGTGTACAGTAAAAATAGCAACATTCCCTTTTACATGACTAGCTCTATTCTGTGCATTTAACCAACATAAAATGCCCACTAAGTAACTACATAACTTATTTACTGTAATTTGATTCTACGCGGCAGGCTAGTCAGCTAGTTGCGTGTAGCAGGGAACCCTGTGATTCTGGAATGTTCCTCAGCAGTAAGCAGCCAGAAGGAACAAAATGAGACAGATGAAGGCAGCCTAAGCACAGAATCCAACAATGCGGGACATGGACCGAGATCATCCATCCATATGGTTGGAGGCTGTCCCAGTCAGCATACGGAACCAGACTGGGTTACACCCTGCACAGGATTTTAGTGAGTCTGAGGCCCACAACCATAATGATTTAACATTTCTACGTTCTTGATAAATATAATGACACATAAGGAAAACAAAATAAATATTAAGTTAAACTGCATTTGAACACTGCACCTCTGAATAAAAAAAAAAAAAAAAAACAATAGAACATATGGTCATTACTGTAACACAATAAAAAATAAAAATGTTCTTCTGTTCTCCAAAAAGTTTCTGACACCTTGCTGAATAGTGATATGAACACTGTTTTGGTTTGCAAACCTCTCCTCGGGGACACCTCAGCCACTCTCTGCATTTAAATTCACTACCAGCTTACTTGCTTAATTAATTAAATTCATAATACTAACTTAATGAGGTTATTGATTAGCCGTACATGGTGTGCTGGTGGTTAAGTCAAAAAAATGTATGGGCATATTTGGATGGCCCCTGCAAATACTGCGGTGACTTTAGGAGAGGTTTTGAAACGGCTAAGCTGACACATTTTTACAGACAAAGCTGTTACAACACCAGGGCATGATAAATGATGCACTGAGCGGTTTACAAACAACATGAGGACTTTGACATAAATTGAATACAAAACAAAACGGAAACAAAAGGGACTATGAGGGGTCTAACAGAGCAAGGTAGGTAGAACAAATATTGAAATGACAGGAACTGGGGTCTGTTTCAGAAAGCAGGATTTCTTACATAGTTGGATAACTTGGTGGAGACATCCCAGTTCATGTGGATGTTATTGTCCGTCACTAACATTTAACCCAGAATACCATAGACTGTTTGCATTGTAACGCACCCTTGAGTGTGAGAATGGCACCATATAAATAAAATGTATTATTATTAGTATTGTTGTTATTATCATTACATCTGAAATCCTGCCTTCAGAAACAGGGGTGGGGGGGAACACTAAACATCAGAAAGGTCTATAAAGATGCAGGGAACTTGACACCTACTGGACAAATGAGGAGATGACAGACTGAATGGGATAAAGCTGGCACAGGTATTCCAACATGAAGATCATTTAAACATTATTTTCTTTTCCTAACTAAGACTGTTCCACATCGCTATATTAGTATTATAAACAGCATCTACATGTGAAACAGTCAGTAAGAACATGGCAACTGTATTCTCTGGAAGTGGCCCTGTTTTTGCACTTCTGTAAGTTTTCAGCTTTGCATTCACTTAGTCAGAGGGTTATGCATTCACATATACATTTTAATAACTGCTTATTCAGTTCAGTTGCAGGGATTCAGAGCCTATCCCGAAGGCCCTGCGGGGTGCGGTAGAGGGGGGGGGGGGATTCAAAGGAGAATCTGGAAATCTGCATATGCAGCAGAGAGGACCATCCCGCACACCTGGAGTTTTGACTCAGCATGATGACCTACTGTGCCACCAAGCCACCTTCCATCTGTAGAAGGAAGCATCGTGCTGACGATCTCGTTAGGGAAATTAGGCAGCTAATTATATTTTATACATACACGAAGTTTGGAGGGTGTTACAGAAACACAATGGACTCACATCAAGTTTAGGTGTCCAAATTCTGTCCCTGTTGTGTGTGTGTGTGTGTGTGTGTGTGTGGAGTTTGCATGTTATACCTGTGTTGCAGGATTTTCTACCAGATACTCCAGTTTCCTAGCACAGTCCAAAAACATGCAGGTACTGTAGCTGAACTGGCGACTGAAACGCCCATAGTGTGTGTTCAGAGAACCATAAACGTGTGGATGGCACCAATTTACAAAAGCTTCCCCTGTTCACATGACACTAAAAATAAGCCACCATTAAACCTGTAGTGATATATTTTCTGTACTTCAAAACATTTCAGCATCAAACAAATAAAAATAATTGTAAATCAGAGAACTGCGGGAATCTGCAGTGACTTGAATGGACATCAAATTGGCCTTGATTCTCAGTATGCCCTCCTGTGTGATTAAAAGTGATTAATGTGGCAAACAGTAGGTGGTTGTTTTGGCGAGGTTATTCCTATGTAGCTTTTGCTCCACAACGGGGATAACGAGATTTCTCCACAAAGATAAACGTCGGGGAACATTCTGTTGACCTCCCACATATACTATCGACTGGCAAATACTGGGGCAAATGCACCCGCCTTAATTATATTGATCTTGCTCTGAAAACTTTTCCTGTTTTCTTGCTCTGTGTTGTGCCTATAGCCCAGCTTCACGTTCCTAGAATCTTAGCCAAGCTATCGTTAATGTAACGTTATTTCCGCATTTTTACATTTTAACAAAGGTTCTGCCATTTTTAGCACAACATTACTGCCTGAACATCCTTTTAACGTAATAGATGTTGTAATATATTGTTTGACAATAAGAATATTAACTGAATAATAGCGATAAACATGTAAGTATATTAATTTCATGTATACCAGCCAGCCTTAACGGAGTGACAATACTACCCACTGCTCTACCAACTACTTTACTTGTTCGCAAGTAATAATTTTTAGTTATAGAATAAATTGTAGTAGTAGGAAAACATTATCGGAACATTAGGAAAACTGGGCACTTTGCACGTTTCCATTACCTTTCCATAACGTTTGGTAAACGTTTCGAAAATAAAAAATTGTTAGCTAGGAGTCTACATATAGCCCAGCAGTCTACGACTAAAATACTTCCACAATTAGTTGTAAATTAAGCACATTTCAAAGTACACATAGCATCCCGTCGCAACTCCGTTTTAAGTAACACAGGGTTGCCACCTCTTCGGTCTGGGGTACATTTATTGGGGGGGGGGGGCTTAAGAAGAAATTTTAGGGGGACTGATATTTTACCCCTTCGACGGCGGATTGTGCTAGGTAGCTGTGTCCGCGATCATT
Source organism: Stomatorhinus ivindoensis (assembly GCA_019775895.2). Taxonomy (NCBI): domain Eukaryota; kingdom Metazoa; phylum Chordata; class Actinopteri; order Osteoglossiformes; family Mormyridae; genus Stomatorhinus; species Stomatorhinus ivindoensis. Next base: position 25,217,144 of record JABFEB020000060.1, on the reverse strand, counting down.
CGTGTCTGCAACAATTCTCCTAACATCGTTGCTTAGTGACTGTTATAAGCAGCAATGCAGTGGATCACGCTCCAGCTACATGAATATGAAAAGGGATATTCACTTAGGAATAGGCTAGGATATGTCAAGACAGGGCAAGTGGGTATACAGCTCAGCATTTAATCCACTTTGATTTCTGAAATAATTATTTTAGGGTAGTTTCTAGGGACTGTATGAGCATATTCCATGATCTGCATCACTCTGATCAGGATATTATTGCATGCTATGCATTTTACTTGACAAGAAAGTCCATGACTATTTGCTCGTTGTTCTCTTTTACTTCTACTTAGTTTTAGATTTATCATTTCAAGTACGGGGAACAAAAATTAAATAACAAGCAATTTCTATGCATACTACATTGATTCCAGTAACTGCTATATTAAACGGGGAAAATATCACTTAGTGAAACTGGCTAGCATATTATATATACACATATCTTTATTCACACTCCTAGTGGACCACTTAAAAAATATTCGCGGTTGTTTTAGCAGTCTGTAAGTTAGGTTCGGCCCCAGGTCTCCTTTCTTTCTTCCCCAGGTAAAGCTGCGTTTTTTTTCGCGACCTCTGAGCATGCGCGGGAGGGCGGCGCTTGGAGAAGCGGCCCCCAGTCGGCGGCTCAGAGTCACTGCCCGCAGCCTGCGAGCCGGAGCCGGAGCCGGAGATGGTGTCCCACGCTCCCCGGGATTTCAACAAACGTGACCAGCATGCGAGCGGAGGGGCAACATGACAGCAAAGAGCCGAGAGAGGAGCACCTCGCTTTCGCGTCTTTCCGCTCTCTTCGGTCTGGACGGGGGTCTTTTTTGCTACATTGTGTTAGCTGCTGCCTGCGCGCTGTGCTATAGTAACTCCCTGCGAGGGGAATTCGTGCACGACGATGTGTGGGCTATCACTAACAATCCCGATGTCAGACCGGGGTCCAGCTTGCGAAACATCTTTTTCAACGACTTCTGGGGGAAGAGAATGGCCGATAACACCAGCCACAAGTCCTATAGACCACTGTGCATTCTCAGTTTCAAGTAGGTTGTGCGTGCTTTATTATTTTTAATTACCCCTCTTCGCTTTGAAGAGCCAGTAAGGTGTTACCTCTGTACCGCCGCAACATCTGGACGCGCCAGCAAAACGTGGGTGCTGTCAGTGCGCCCGAGTGCTGCTCGCGAAGCCGCATCTTGCAGCTCGGACACCGCATGCCGATCTGGCGTTCACATCTGATACGGTTACGGGATTGAATTAGACGCCCGGACCACCCAGCATACTTCATACCGGGTTAAGCCGATCTGGACTACCGGGAGACGGAGAAACTAGCTGAAAGGACGCGCTAAAACTCACTCCCAGGGGCCAGATGTTCAGAGTTTCGCTTTTCTTTGCATCGGGGTCTAGCTAACACTTGTTGCGCAGTAAGATCCTTTCTTGCAGATCTGGTTTTTGGTTCGTCACAAGTTGCGAAGGGAAGGCGCGTTTCTCACTTTCATGTAGAGGATTTCTCATAATATTATACTATATGTATACTCTTTATCGATGCATTTGCATGAGGGGCGTCTTTACAATTTAGAAACATGTTATACTATGTTGCACAGTTAGATATATACACTTGAACTTCCCACTTTTACGGAAATGTGTTGCACTTTTTGATAACCGATACGACCACGCCCACGCCGTATTTATAGTGAACTTTGTCATATTTATATATTTTGTCATACTTTGTCCATGCATTTGTCAAGACATCGGGCTTTTTACGTTTGACGATGAGCTTGCTGTGCAAAATCTAGAGAAGTAGCCCGGAGTTGATCTTTATGAAAGATCGAAGGGTCCTCTTTTTGGAACATCTTGCGTTTATGCACCCTTGCTTGTACTAATATACAAGTTAAATGTCCTGTTCGCGTCAAGCCTATTCATTTTGTTTTTCCATATAATGTCTGCGATAAAGATCTCAGTTTTATCAGGAAAAATCCGATTATGTTCACAGCCATTAATAAATGCGCGCCGGTCCTGTAGCTGCTGAACAAAATAGAAAATATCTGCTTTGCTTTACTCACAAAAGCTTAAGTCCAGAATGCAGAGTCGCACCATTGCTCACAGACTCCCTCAAATATAACAGATTTTACAATTAAATACGTATTACAGGATAGCACAGTGGGAATGAGTTTGACTTCGCCCCTCACCCGTATTCTTCCCGCATCTGGCAGTAAAAATCTAAGATTTTTTTTAGAAGTCAACCATCTTCCACATTTCCTTTATATTTCACTTGATCATATTTTCTAAACAGTGCCTTTGAGAAATATGGCACTAGAATTCCTTGACTTTGTGCTAAAACTGCATTGCATTTTAGCCAATTTTATTTACTAATTTAGCTGATGAATTCATCTTCCAACCAGAAAACCTTGGCTTCAGTGGAATCTCCACAAGCAATTAAATGACTATACACATTGATTTCTCATTATCATACTGAATCTGTTAATAGGAAAATGATCAATTCTCATTTATATGTGCTGGTGGGCTGAAAGAGAAAAACCTCAGAAAATGATGATTTAATTAAAATCTGTTATTGAAAAACTGCTCGATATTTCAGGGTCAGGCTGCTGGGATGCTGTTACAGCCAGTGTGTGAAATATTTGTAATATTGAGAAATGTTTTCCCGGTTGTTGCACAAAGAGGATGCTGGCTTGGAAATGTGCACGATGGATGTTGTTCTTGTAAGCACGAGGGAGCAGGTGATCCGAAAACCAGGCTCCTGGTATTCTTAGCCAATAAAACCCAAAAATGGCTCTCTGTTCAATACGCCCACTCACACAATTAATTCTCTGTGTACAGCAGCAGACCCTTTGGAAGAGGCTTGAAACTGCAGTTGCTGGGTCATGGGTTCGAGTAGTGCGGTGCAGTGTCCCCATGGATGAGTCAGGAAGTGCATGCAGTATAAGTGTTTTATTATGAATTGCTGTGTATTACCTGCACTGCGCAGTCAGCCTGTCAGCATACACCAGATGATGGAAATCCTGTTCAAAGGCATGCTTAAGCTGCGCTTTATTACCTTTGTACTTTACACAGTCATTATGGGTTTTATAATATTTTCCATATATGCCTTGCTCTGCAGTATTTACTTTACCCAGGAGGAAAATAAAATCTAGTTGGTGTATTAATGTCCTACACCCCTATCCAGGAGAAGATGCTAGAAGATTGATGGATAACGGGCATAAACAGGGGCGGGGCCACAGGGACACTGGCCCCAGCTCAAAGCTGATTGGCCCCTGGAATGTTTTGGAATTGCTCCTGATGGATAATAATGTCCTATTCACATTGAATCATTTGACCGAACCTTCCTGCTGTGCCTGACAGTGCTCGGCCAATCAAAGACCTGGTATTTGATGTTAATCGCCTAGCCGCCGCCCACTCCTGACTCCTTTCTTTCTCATAGGCTGAACATCATGCTGGGCGGGATGACGCCGTTCTACTTCCATGCGGTGAACGTGGTGCTGCACTGTGCTTCCACGGCACTGCTGATGCACACGTGCCAGCGCGCCGTGTTCGCCGACGGGCGGCCCGCCTTCCTCGCAGCCCTGCTCTTCGCCGTCCACCCCATTCACACAGAGGCGGTAAGCGAGGGGGAGGGTCCTCTGGGGCGATTACAGAGAAGGGGGAACGTTCTGGGTGCAGGGCCCGTGGGGAAGGTGGCAATTGGTGTTGGCATTGGGGGTCTTTGTGGCTCTGTCTGCTGGTCTTGACTTCATGGCTGTTCTGCAGTTTGTGGAGGAACTTTCGTCACATGGCTACTGCTGGTTTTGCTGCACATGTGATGCCAGTGATGTTTTCAGCTTGATAGTTCTGAGGTCCAGGGTCATACAGAGACATGGCTGACCCCCTGAAAAATTCTCCCAAATTGGTCCCCACTTTCTCCAAACCAGTGCTATCTTTATCCATTCACCCATGTGCGCCCCTATAGTGTCTGGGCTCCTGAAAGTCTTCGTCTTTCTCCTCATCTCTCCTCTTCTCCTATTCCCCTGTCCCAGTGGACGGCAGACTGCTAGACAATAGTTATGAATCCATTCATCCATGTTCATCCTGCTTGTTTCACACCTTTGTTTCCTGCAGTTTTTAACATGAGTATCGGAATAGAGCAGGGGTATGCCCTAAGCAGACCGTGATTTCATCCGGAAAGCCGCAATCAGACTCCCCCACTGGTCATCGAAATATACCGTGGGGAAAAATAATTGAGTACCCCTGGACTACAACATTTGAAGAGGAGCTTCCAGTCCCTTTTTGACCGTAGTGTATGTTAAACACCATCTAATGCTAACTGTAGACCGGATATGTGTCTGGCAGGGCGAGCGGCAGTGCACGGCCTCAGGAAATGAGTTCACGTCGTTAGTTGGGATAGCGGGTAACGCTCATGTGCACACGTGTACGTGCGTGAACGTTAGTAGCTCTAGCCAGCTTTAATTGGCTTGATAAGGACCGCTGCTGTTCTGGGCCCTGCTTTGATGGTCCCAGGCCGGCCTCTGTACGAAAGACCAAACTTTAATTACCTTCGGCTGAAAATCGCGGGGGTTTTTTTCACACTTGGCTAATGTTTCTTGGTTTGTGTATGCGTCAGCTTGCGTGATTGTGCTTGGAGTTGGACGGGGGAGAGGGAGAGCATGCAGGTGCCAGCGTGAGGTTAGAATTAACTCAAGGTGCCCAAGGTAGGGGCTGAAAATACCATCTGCTTAAAATAGACTGTGGGGTGAAGCCACTGTCCTTATAAAAATGTCAGCTTTGTGTCTGACTGCTTAATAATGGAAACGCAAACAATGTTTCTGAGTAAAAAAATGTGCTATGTGTTGAGCTTAAATGAATCAACTTCTTGTTTTCTCACTTAGATTTCACTTAGACCTTCTGTGATAACGGGACTCAGAGCAGTGACCAGTGAAGGACATTCTTCACCGGCCATTGTAGAAAGAGTTCCCTACCCTAGGGAGCGTCTGTAATTGCTTGTTTGAGATGGAAGGTGTTCAGCCTTGGATTGTTTGTCTGCGCTTCTGTGTTATTAAGGGAGGATGTGAAATTTCACCTGCTCCCTGAAGGCCTCTGATGAATGGAACTGAAGGTGTAGGAACATCTGGCACTGAGAATATTGGGAGAACACATGAAAGTGTCATCAACGTTACTGCACCTGAAGGGCTATGGAATGAGCTTTGGAACCATGCAGTGATCTCCTAACATCTTAACACCTTGTGTGTTGTATTTTTCTACCAATGTGGTTTCAGAAGTGTACGATTCTGTGTTCTAAGTGGTACCTGTCAGCTTGCAAGTGCTCATGGGATTGAAGCTTATTTATGGCTGTTTGAGGGAGAGTAAGAGGCTGTGAGTGGCTTTACCCCCGGTGCAGCTCTCCAAGCAGCTGGTCAGCTGGCCATGCCGTGGTCCTGCAGGGTTTCAGCTACAGCACATGGCGTCTGAGCGTGGAAGAGGCTTGAGGGTGTTTCTTTCTGGTCTCGGGAAGACATAGTATGAGTGTGCTGGCCATGGATCAGGGTTAGGGTCACAGAAGACTCCAAAACAATGTTTCTCAACCCAGTCCTAAAGGACCCATAGAGCAGAGGTGGTCAGTCTTATCCAGAAAGGGCCATTTTTTTGCTGCAGATCTCTATTTAAGTTACTAATTACAGGACTGATTGGCTGAAGAGTCCTCACACCTGGGTTTGAACAGCTGACCTAAAGGTTACCACAAAAACCTGCACACACACCGGCCCTTTGTGGATAGGATTGGGCAGCCCTGCCCTAGACAGTCAAAGTCAGTGTTTGTCTTCTCAGTCCTCTGTGACCCACAGACAGTCCACGCTTTTGCTCGCTCCCAGCTCCCAAACCTGAACCCAACAACCAGGAGGAGGACCGGGTTGGGAAACACTGCTGTAGAAGATGGAGGAGGTTCCAGCAATAGTGAGGCCTTTGAGAGCTCAGGTTTGCATGGTTAAGTAACCCATCATATTGAAAAGTCAGTGAGTACTGAGTAGCCTCCTGGTGCAAAAAACAGCTTTGCACCAGGAGTCTAAGCCCCCTCTGCCCCCCTATGCTGGACGATGGGTGTAAATCGGTGCAGGTTTGCCCCCGACACAAGGTTTTGATTGATAACCCAGTCCCCAGGCTGACTGGGAACTCAGCATATTGGAGAACTGCATCTCAAACCCTCTCTTCTTTGTCTGAAGACCCCAAGAATGGTGGGGGGGGGGGGGGGGGGGGACCATGGCAG